>CM075296.1:9903289-10323289 GCA_037672795.1 Lagerstroemia speciosa | reverse complement strand
TCAAGTTGAATTAGATTCATGTGCTAAGCTATATCAATATTTGCCCGATATTTGATCGCTGATGTCATCTTTTAATGAAAAATATCTTCCATTCTTAACAAAATTTTACAAATTTTCTATTTTCATAGTTTAAATTTTTTCTAATTTTATAAATATTTTAGCATTTTTATATATTTCAAAAATTTTATATACTTTTCCAAATATTTCAAAAAATTTTAAAAGTTTTAAAATTTTTGTAATTTTTCAGAATTTTAATACTTTTCAAACCTTTTTCATATTTTATAAATATCTATTTATATTTTTAAATTTTTATACATAATTTTATTTAAAAAATATTAAATGGCTCGTCATGACAATAAATATGCATACATGACTTCCACGTCAACTGCCACATCTGCAAAAATTAATGGTGTTAATACAATCTTCTTGGAATGTGCAATGTGAGGACACTTTTAAACATTTTGTAACAGTTAGATAGAAAATTTTATTTTTGTATCAATTTGAAAATTCTCCAAAAATTTTTATACCATTAATGCAATTTCCTTGAAAATCACTCAATCAATTTTACCATCACTTGATTTTCTCTTATAAATCTTTCCTCGATAATCTGCTGGACTCTAAGTTGTCTCTGTTGCTAATTTAAGAAATCCTACTCAAAATTTAGGAGTCCAGAAGTGGTATAAGGGTTCCCGAAGCTTCTCAGGTCGTCGAAACTCCAACTAGGTTCTAAATTGCATTCGTTGTGAAAATAATCAACAATGTAGTTAATGCAAGTTGTTAGTGAATTAAACTTTGCTAATAATTTGAACGTGGAGGAACGTTTGTAGTATCATCTTCTTGATGGTAATGGACTTTAGAGGAGTCAGGATCGTGCTATCAACATATCCATGTAACTGATAGTCTTTGAATGGTGCAACTTGGGGTGTTACTCCATCGATAGTACTTCCATGACCAGTATGCAGGGTAGAGTGTAGGGCAATGAGAATCAGAATAGGAGGTCATTGGTGCTATCCTTGTCGAGAAATTTTGGCTTGATTTGCCTAAGTGAAATCACGACCAAAGAAGATTGAGTAAACTGAAGGAAGTTAGGATTGGTGATGCTCTGATACTATGAAAGGAAAGACGGTCCTACTGCATAGTTACGTGGTAAGGAACAACCAAATAAATTGCTCCGATTAGAAATAGTTAGGATAACCACTTGTGTGATTTAATAGCAATTTGCTTGTTTATCACAAAACGATTTGTATTTCCTCATATCACATAGTGAGGTAGGATCGCTTAAGAATTACTTCAATGAAAGAGTTTTGAGTACAATGAAAGAACCACATATTTATCATCTTGTGTGTGATATTGTACATTGAATCATATACAAAAATACCGAGGATGACTTATGTTTCCAATCCATCATAAAAGAAAAATATAATCCATTTCGAAATATAACTCAATCAAAATTTCCAATCTAGGCTTAATTTTCTCCTACAATTGTTGCTCCGATAGCTGTGTGACTACCTACAAAAAACAAAAGACTAAGGATGGACTTGGCTTGTGTTTTTCGAGCAAGATGCTAGCCAACTATTTTAGACAATGATCAGTGATGATTTTTCCTTTTTCAGTGGACAAAAGATGCGTACAAACCTATAATGAGTAGAAGGAAGATGGCATAAAATAGACATGAAAAGTCCCATTGGTGAGATCGAAATTAGGATGTCTAGGTCAAAGGGTGAGAGCTCGAAACATTTCCTATTTTACCACAAACTATTTCTCAATCTTCCCCGACGTTAATTTTGGCCATTAATTACTGACATGTTACATTAAATTTACTAATAATGTAAATGGTATCTAGCAGGACTCTTTTTTGCTATAAAATCATGAACTGTTGTCGAATTTCATATTTTACCTAGGAGTACTTTTTTTGACAAAAAGTTCACGAACAATACTCCATTCCCTTCAGCTACCATGAAAGGAAACTGCGCAGAGCAGATAACTCAGTAAACCGCGGTCTACAAAGAAATTTCAGCGAAAAGACTTAGGACCGTGACCGCGGTCTACTGAGCAAGTTTGCTGGGGCCCACAACTCTTTATCCCACACTAATCAAACCAAGATTAGAGGAAGTGTAAATGCTTTGTAATTCTCAACAAAAGACAAGTTCCCATACAAGGTTCTTCACGAATTATGGCTACTAAGCCGGGGCAATCAGAACAAGAGTCGTGGGTAAAAGAGCTAAGAAATCAAGCTCATCATCAGTGTTTGAGACCTCTTCTATCTTTGTCTCCTTTCTCTTCATTTTGGTTTCGTAACTTTCAATTCCGATGAACATGTACTGTAAGTGGATCGTAGTGTTTATTTCATCCATGTATTGAACTTTTATTGCCCGAATATGTGAAGGTGTTCTATTTCCCTTATGTTTACTATACTTATGCGTTTATTGATGTCTGGCTAACTCGATAAATCGATCTAAGGGATGGTGAGGAGACACAAGAGTGAGAATCCCGTAGCCTTAGTAAACATAGCCTAGAAATAATCATATCGAGAGGTAAATTAGTCATTCTAAGAGTTAGAAGAGACGTGTGAGAAGGCCCGAGAGGTAGCCATCACCCTAGGCATCCCAACCACGATTACGAACACGACCCTTGGTCCCTTAATTCTAACTACATAGCAATAGAGTGGGTAGGATCATCCTACATCCTAGTTATGACGAGAGTCAGATTGGGTGACTTTAAAGCCCATGGATAGGAGAAGGGCACACTTGAGTTGATCTAGTTAATTAAGTTCAAGAGGATTGAAAAAGACTTAAGTAAAACTGAACCCCTAGAATCATTTTCTTGTCATGTTCATGTTCATATAAAGCTATTTTTGTTTTCTTTGGATTGCTTGCTTTTACTTTCTTTCGTGCTATTTTTGCACCTTCTCAATTACTGTGCGGTTTGGCTTGGTACTTTGTGTTCTAAAGTTCGTGCTGGATAAGTTTTGATCCTCGTGAGAATATATTCTACTCACTTTGTATTACTTGTTGGCGATATGTATACTTGCAAGCTCTACTCTTTAAAACACACAACATTAACCAACCAGGGGAGCGAATGGCGAAAGGGCATGATAATGCCATTTTACTTATGAGTGCGGACATGTGTGTCAAAAATTCGAACCATAACCGTCCTCTCTACCAAGAAAGTGTGGTTAATGGAGGCTCGTTGAAGCAAACTTTCATTGACAATGGTTCTTCATTGAACATTATGCCTTTATCAACCTTGAAGGCTATTGGATTGGACGAGAGATGCATTGTAAAACAGGCAATAGACATATGAGCATTCGATAATGCTTCTTTGTACACATTGGGATATGCTAATGTTGACTTCAGGATGGGGCCTATCCAGTGTCCAACACATTTTCATGCAATCGATGCAGCTATGTTTACCACCTTCTTATCAAGAGGAAATGGCTTCATGATCACAATCTTATTCCATCCAGCCTACATCAGTGCATAACATAAAGGAACTCATTTGAATGCCATGAGGCTTTAATCACAGAGGTAACCTTCTATGATGAATATGTAGGCTTTAATAAATCATAACACGCTAGCGGTTCCTTCTAGCATTGATTGGAGATAGAAAGGAGCTATGATAGCCACCAAGGACCAAGGCCAATGTGGTATATAACAAATCAATCTCGATTTCTACTTTATTATTAGTTTCATTTTTTCTTCATTACTCTCTTCATAAATCTAGTTTGTGTTATGGTATAATCTGGTTCGTAGTATATAGGATGTTGTTGGGCATTCTTTGCTATGGTCGTGGTAGAGGGGACTCACCAACTCATTTGAATGCCATGAGGCTTTAATCACAGAGGTAACCTTCTATGATGAATATGTAGGCTTTAATAAATCATAACACGCTAGCGGTTCCTTCTAGCATTGATTGGAGATAGAAAGGAGCTATGATAGCCACCAAGGACCAAGGCCAATGTGGTATATAACAAATCAATCTCGATTTCTACTTTATTATTAGTTTTATTTTTTCTTCATTACTCTCTTCATAAATCTAGTTTGTGTTATGGTATAATCTGGTTTGTAGTATATAGGATGTTGTTGGGCATTCTTTGCTATGGTCGTGGTAGAGGGGACTCACCAACTCAGTACTGGGAGCCTAATCTCACTATCAAACCAAGAATTAGTAGACTGTGATATTAAAGGTGAAAATCTTGGGTGCATGGAAGGACTTATGGACAGCACCTTAGACTGCATTGTAAAGAACGGTGGTCTTACAACCAAAGATAGTTACCCTGGCCAAGTAGTTGATGGTGCATGAACCAAGAATTCGAAAATGCTGCGACAATCATCAGTTTTGAGGATGTTCTCACCAACAGCGAATCTACCCTACTGAATGCAATTGTCAACAAACCGATTTCTGTTAGCATTGATGGAAGTGGGGATGGTTTTCGATTCTACCAGAGTGGTGTATTCACTGCGAACTGCGGGACTATGTTGGACCACAGGGTCACCGTAGTCAGGTATGGGATGGCAGATGATGGTACCAAATACTGGTTAGTGAAGGACTTGTGGTGTATTGATTGGGGAGAAGAGGGTTATATTATGATGGTGAGAGATATCGATGCCAGCGAAGGGTTATGCAGCATTGCCATGCATCCATCCTACTTTTTTTTGTTTGACCATATATTTTAAGGGTGGAGAAGACTTCTTCTCTGGATCTATCTATCTAGAATTTCCTTTCCAAAGATTCCCTTTAAATATTGTACGGAAGGATGTTGATTTCTAGTAAGGAATCAAATATAAATGTCAATTTTCTTCTTATCAGAAATTTGAGGAAAGGATCCTCGGAACAACTAGGAGGGAAATATCCAATCATTTCTAAAACCTATTCAACGATAACATATATAAAAATCATTTTACATAACATAATCGAAATATCCCAAAAGAGAACTTATGGTTAGGCTTCTTTTCCGCTCTTTTTTTGGGATTTTGTGGGGGCAGCGGAATGGCTGGCCCATTTGCTCCTCGATGCTTAACCCCACTAGTTGTTCTCATCTTCTTCCAAAACCCCTAATTAGAGCTGTATTCTAGGATGAACATCAAAATAATGACCCGAGCAAGTCCCAATAAAAGCTTCCCAATTCAAGAAGACAATTAATAACTACCCGCGTTGCACCTAAAAGGGTATCCTTTTGTGGAAAATTTCATAGTGAATACATTGTTTCAAATTTCAGTTATGTATCTAACTTGACAAATACTTTGATGAAACATTTGGTTTAGAACAACGAAGAGTGGATATGCCAAATACAAACCCCAACCATTTTATGCTCTTGTATATATATGTCGTTCCATCCATGATCATTCCTTTGAACTCGAGCATTTATAAATGCATGCCATCCCATGTTCCTTCTTTACCAATTTTGTATATAAATAAACTAGAATCACACTAGTGCCATGTACGGAATGAAAATAAAAATTAATAAAAATGAAACAGTAAATGAAGTATTTTGGAAAAAATATTTTAAAAATTAATTTTTTATTGTGTTGTTATATAAAAATAACAAAATATGAAATACTGGATAAATTTTCATAATTAGAAATAAAATATTTTTGCTGTTAAGATCGTAGGTACTAAGTGAGAATGACAAAAATTATTATTTTGCCCTTAATCTGAAGGATTTTATAAAATACATGTATATTATAGATTTTAATATGTGAATTAGATTAACGAAAAATATGAAAAATGGAAAAGACACCAAATTTCTCTTATATTTGCATAATATTAAGTATAGATAGATGTAAAGGAAAGAAGGTGATAGTAGAGAAAATTGGATAGTTAAATATTTATAAATTTTATCATCACACCCCTATTTTTTTATCTAATGGATATTCAAAATTAAATTTTATAAGTTAATAAATAGGTTGAAAAATGTCACAAAAATTTAAAGCGTTTACGTATAATATTATAGATTTTTTAAATTAAAATAATTTTTTATTAATTCTTATAACAAATTTTTTTGATTCACCATTCATTCAAAACAAAATTTTTTTTTGCTGGATTCCATTCACAACAAAATTGTTTTTAAGTAAATATAGTCATATTAACGTTTACTTTGCTGGAGTGGAATAGATATGGATAAAATGGCCGAAGAATAGAATTAATGGGAAATACAATTGATATTATATGATTCGATTAAAAGGATTAGAAGTTGTCAATAGGGATTAGAATTAATATTATGAATTTTATTGAATTAAATAAAAAATTGAAATAGATAAGGAATAGTGAAAAGCACAAACTGCCGTGACAAATAAACTAACATCATTTTCAATTTTTATTAAATAATGTCAGTTTTTTACTAAGGAAATGCTAATAAATAATAAATACATTAAAAATATTTTTGAAATAATATATTATTAAATAATTATATATTTTAAAAATACCAAATAATAACTATACATAATTATAAAAATGGGTAATAAATAATAAATCTTGAGCATATGAGCACTTATCCATATACAATGAAATCTCATTCCATTCAGTACGAACATTCTACTTAATTCTCAAGCGATGCAACTAAATTTGTGAAAAGCCAAATGGGAATGGGAAACACACCACAAAATTAGATAAGAAAAGGAGTTTTCAAGGAAGCATGAAAATTATTTCTAATCATTACTACTGTGTAGAACAACTTCCTATTAAGAATCCCATGGAATCCAGTCACAAAAGATGCAAGTCATCAAGAACAAATCCTTGTGCTAAACACCAACGGATTTAGTTTATTTTAATTTTCTTCATTTTCATTCTTTACACTTTTTGAATTTGTCTATAATTTTTTGAATCAGTTTTCAAGGGTTTTATTTATTTTATTTATTCCATAGTTTTGATAATATTTTATATTTTAAAATTTTCTTTTAAATTTTTCTACATTTTTATTTATTCTTAATAAATTTTATCAGTTGTCAGGATTTTATTTTTCTATATCCATTAAAGCATCTTATCCAACCACTCAATTTCAAACTAGCAACTGTTGCAAGGAAATCTTGTATTCGTAGTGTAATATTAAATTACTTCCTTAAGTTTTGTACATCTTAAAACATCCTATTTGACAGTTTATAAGGCCCTTGATTCATTGTTTATAGTGGAACACATTATTTTGAAAATAGTTTTTTTCCATTTCCACTTGAACCTAATTTTTCCTCGCCGATTTCTTCAACCTAGAATGTAGTTTCTTATTCCATCGTACATTTCTATTTTAATATTGTAAAATATGTGGGCCCATAATCATTTACGGGGCTGAAATATCCAATATTACATGCAATTGACTTTGACATTTCCTGATCTTCCTATCTTCCTTATCTTTATTTTACAACCGATTTCCCATAATTATATATAAAAAATTATTAAGATGATTTTACAATATCATATGATGTGAGAAAATACCAATAAAATTACGGTAAAGTGGATGTTTAGAGTTCATTTCACTTACACCTGGGGAACACCCAAGAAACTGAATCTACGACCAAATTTTTCCATGGTTTGTATGTCTATGTTGGTTATTTGTATGTCTATGTGTTGATTGTAGAATAGTCAATTTTTCAAATAAGAGGTAATTACATATAAAAGCTCATTTTCTTAAAAGAATCCAAACATCTCAAATATATAAAATAAAAGCATGTGTTTTCAATTTATTTTCAAATTAGACCAAACCTGAATGTTTGAAAAATAAATCATGTAATTTTATTTTATTCCAAAATAAACTAAAATTTTAAAATATATAAAATAAAAATGATATTGTTTTATTTTTTGACAGTTAGACTAATATATTAAAATATAAATTTTATATGCTAACGAATTGACAAAATTAGAACAATTTTTATGTAAAATTAATTTAATAATTATCTCCTAAACTAAAGTTGATATTAGTTATGATAAAATATGTAGAAATTTTTATATATAAGAAATTGGTGAAATTCCAAGAATTCTAAAATACCTTCATTTCATAATGAAGAAAAATGTTATGAAGGATTAGTCACATATGTGTTTAATTTCATATTAAATAAGTTAGCTAAATTTAATAGTAAAATAAAATAATATGATTTTAATTTTCAAATATGCAATGTTTGGTTTAAATTTGGACTAATAAGAATTTGCTGATCTTACCTTTAAAATTTAAAAATTTTGATTTAATTTGAGTATAAAATGAATTACATAATATTATTTTTAAAATTTGAGACATTTGACTTTTTTAGGAAATGAGCAAATATCATTACTATATAATTTTACGTAAAATGAATTTGCCCACCTTCTGGATCTCTTTCTCTTGCTGGCTTATTCCTATATTCAACTTCAAGGTGAACGGGGACAATTAATAGCAGTAAATCCAGCAAGACTATTATGGACCCAAAATGCAACCAAACATTGGACAGGACACTCCATGTGTAACTGGGCTGGAAAGGATTGGTCATTTTGGATTACCAAATCGGCCGTTTGTTCTTTATCAATTCCATGATCCAATGAGCCACCTAAACTGCTTAGGTATATGAGTGGGGAAACTCTCATAGCCATTGAAGCTATGTGTTGATATGTGTTGATCGAGAGGAGCGTTTGGAGCAACACACCGAGACTAATTGGTTGCAATACGATGAATTCTCCTAGTATAAGCAACTTAACTAGCAACAACCTAATATTTGTCATGCTAACTCCTCATTTATTACGTAAAATAAATAAATAAATTTAAGCAATGACCGCTCTTAATTTATCAAAAAATAATTGAAGTAATTAATACATCACCGCAACCACATAATGGACGAGGCTGTTAGAGTAATCCAGGGAAGACAGCAATGTTGCCACAAGGACGATGACATGGCCATAGTAACTTGTAATTTAGCCTGATCCAGCATCGATCCTCAGGACTGATTAATGGAAACCATTCTTCTTCCTCTGACACTTCTTTTCTATTTGCCAAAATGCACTTTTTAAATAATGTTTCTTTTGATGGTATCCGTCCGTAGCAATCAACTACTTCACTGGATGATTTCTTTGATTTATACCAAAAAGATGAGAAAATGCTGTTTAGAGAAGTGGTGGTGAGGGCATTTTTGAACATTTTAAGGATAGTCCATTCCATTTAGTGAAATAGCAAGGTATTACAAGAGAATCAAAATCACAATTTGAAAAATTGTAGCTAAATAAAAAAAAAAGTAGGATTGAAGAAAAAAAATCATTTTAATTCATTTCATTAGTGTATATGAAATGAGGCATAAATATTGAACTTCCTTCGTATCATATTGAACAAACACATGCAAAAGTATACGATCTAGGGTTGACCGACTAAGGAACAAAACTCTCCCAATACAAATTTTCTCCATTCACAAAAATTGAAACCGAGATCTTATTTAACGGGAAAAAGATAAATCATAATTTCAACTAATTCATGTTAGTTCAAGTATCTGTACTATATTCAAAAGGAGAGTTCCAACCCTCAAAGCCTAAGCCTCGATGTGGCAGCTTCAACAGCGTTCACGTGACAGTCTTATGGGGCTTGATTTTTTAAATTTATAAATAGCAAAATACAAGAATTGTTATGTGTTTGTCAGATTATCCATATATTAAATATTTCTTTTTTCTCTCTCTTTCCTTCTTCAATTTTCAGTCGATTGCTTAAATTATGTAAATCAAAATAAAATTTTTTATTTAATTAAATTATTTTCTATTTAATAAAATCTCTTTAACTTGTATTTATCGTTATTATTTTTTATTTAATTACCTATCAATTTGATTTAATTCCTTAGAAATTTATTCATGTAAATAAAAATCAATTTTGCTACTTAAAGAAATTAAATTCGTATTTAGTTAAATTCTTTTTCATTTGTCCGTCGTTATTATCTTTATTTGATTTTCATAATTTCCTTGACCGCTTAGCTATTTTCTATTTTTCACCCACTCTCCCTTTCTCTTTTTCATGTTTTCTCTTCACCCATTTTCAAACTTTCTTCTATTTTCTCCAATCATAATTAGGTGAGCATCTGTTACTATCAATATTTATCTATTTATTGTTCTTTTCTCATGGAAAGTACATCTATTATTATTATTATATAAAAGCAATTCTTATTTTAACGTAATTGTTCATAAAATAATAATTAAAAAATATTTTAATTCAAAATTATTTTACGTTAGTGATTGTTCATCAACTTTGCAGCGAAGCTTGAGATGTTAAACTAGTCTTACTTTAAAAAGAAGAGTATGTGTCTCGCTGAAACATAAAAATCCAAAAAACTTTTACAAAGAATTATTCTTTAAACTGTCCTTAAGTTAAATTCCGCAGAAATACCAAATGCACTAAAAAATTGAGGCTAGAACGTACTTTTGGCTTGTTATTGGAAGCTGCTAGCTAGCTAGATTACACTACGATTAAAAATGATCGTTGAAAGTTAGATCGACTTCACATACATTATATTGCATCTAAATTGATAACACAAGAATGGTTTGGCACAGTCTCGAATCAATAGCCGCTTCTAATTTGATTTTTATTAACTCACACTCCTATCACTTGATATTATGAAATTTAATAAATTCTGATTCTTTTGGTCGAATCAAAGTTCATCAACTGAGGAATTAAGCTCTCTCTGTCGTTACTTTTCTTCATTCGTAAAACTCTAGCCTGAAACATTACATGTGACAAAACTCTAACTCAAAACATACGTACCAACTAAAGCAATCATGTTAATGTAGTATTCATGAAAAAACTTCACTGAAATTGCAGCATCCTTTACGGCACTGCAGGGAAATTTGTTTTGTCCATGTCTGAAACAACTTGCCGGGTTAAAATGAGGATTCAGCCTCTATTTTATTTTAACAAGCTGCAACTTCTTCGGTTGTCTCTATAAATGCCACACGACTTTCACTCCCTTATCTACAAGTACAAACTCCACGAGAACTAGAAGAGGAAACAGAGAACCGATGGCTTTGATGATTGATACCAAGTTTCTCTCTGTGCTTACGGCAGTTCTGTGTCTTTGGGCATCTCAAGCCTGGTCCCGGACACTCCATGAAACATCCATGTTTGAGCGGCACGAGCAGTGGATGGCTCAGTTTGGGCGTGTATATGCAAATGAGGCTGAGAAGGAGAGGAGGTTTGCAATATTCCAGGCCAATGTCCAGTACATCGAGCACTTCAACCGAGATGGAAGTAAGCCTTACCAACTAGGGATCAATGGATTCACTGACATGACTAATGAAGAGTTTCGGGGTTCATGGAATGGGTACAAACACATTGTTACTGGGACATCAAGAACATCAACGTTTAGGTATGAGAATACCTCAATGGTTCCTTCTAGCATGGATTGGAGGCAGAAAGGAGCTGTTACACCCATCAAGGACCAAGGCCAATGCGGTAGATTAAATGAACCTCCAATTCCAAATTACTGCAAGTTTTATTTTGCAACAATTAGTCTTTTAAATTGAGTTTGTATTTTGATGTTATCTCCGTTGCAATACATAGGATGTTGTTGGGCATTCTCCGCAGTGGCAGCTACAGAAGGGATTCACCAACTCAATACCGGGAACCTTATCTCACTCTCAGAGCAAGAACTGGTTGACTGTGATATCGGGGGTGAAGATCAAGGCTGTGAGGGTGGCCTCATGGACAATGCCTTTGAGTTCATCATAAAGAACCACGGTCTCACTACAGAAGCCAACTACCCTTACCAGGCAGCCGACGGCACTTGCAATGCCAACAAAGCCTCCTCATATGCTGCAACAATCACTGGCTACGAAGATGTTCCTGCTAATAGCGAATCCGCTCTACTGAAGGCAGTGGCCAACCAGCCAGTCTCTGTTGCCATAGATGCTGGGGGTTCCGATTTCCAGTTCTACTCTAGTGGTGTGTTCACAGGGGAATGTGGAACTGAGTTGGACCATGGCGTCACTGCAGTCGGGTACGGAACGGCCGATGAAGGTACCAAATACTGGCTTGTGAAGAACTCCTGGGGTACTGGGTGGGGAGAGGAAGGGTATATCAGGATGGAGAGAGATATCAATGCAGATGAAGGGTTGTGTGGTATTGCCATGCAAGCATCCTACCCAACTGCTTGATGTTATTTTCCAGGGGAGAACCTTTATATTGCATATTTTCCTTTCCAAAGAAATTGCTAGTTTTCCCTATGGATATTGTACAAAAAGGATGTTGATTTCTAGTAAGAAATCCAATACAAACATCACTTTTTCCTTACTAAAGTGGCAAAAAAAAAAAACTTTCAATTTAACTGTTCAATTACTTTCTTATACTACCATAGAACGTAATTTTGTCCATAAAACCTTCGTCCCATGTGATTTAGTGAGGTCAAGATTACATATTCGAGTCTCACTTTGAATAATATTGCTAGAAGAAGCACTCGAGCTTATCCCTTGATGGACACCGACTTCTTATACTACACTATGCTAGACTTTTAGTGGTGCAACATTGAAATGTCTGTATTAGATGTTCAGTTCATCTGATATGTTCATGCTTGAACTTGAAAGCTTTGATATTATATAGAGGGGGTAGCTGGATCATCACTACTATAGCCATCGTTATATGGGGAGAGAAAAAGCGAAGTCATCAAAACCCCCGCCATTTCAATTCTTATAACATATTTTAAATTTCACTTTCATTATTCCATCTATGGAAAAAATTTTACGATGATTCCTAAAAATAGCAGCCTCCTCTGTTTACAAGTTAAAAAGAAGCAAAAAAAAAATTTTTTGGTCAACCAATACAAAAAAAAAACCTACTGAAAGGTGATAGATTTACCGATGGCTCTCCATTAGATAAATAGGTCAAGTATCATATTTTAAAAAGAGGAGTATATTGATGGGGCAGTATTATTACTAATTACCCAGTTCGTCTGATACGTTTATGGTTAAACATGAAAGCACGAACATTACATAGTAAGGATAGTTGAGTTGTCACTATTACTCTCTCCTTTCACTTAGAAAAAATTAATTAGATAAAAAGAGGAGCACATGTCCCACTGGATCAGGACATTCCAGAAAGTTTTTCACAATTATTCGTAAACTGTCTTTAAGCTAAATTCCAAATAGGAATGTTAATTTGACCCAGGCCCGTGAGACCTATCTTGCCCAATCCTGATTTGGGGCGGGGTTGGACCCACCCGCCCCATGTACACGTCAGGACGGGTCTGGATTCATCTGACAACCTGTCCCGCCCTGCCCATATTGCACATTATATTTTATTTTATAATTATATATTTTAAAATTAATTTTATTTAATTTATGAATACTTTTATATATGATAAATTTGGATAATAATTATTTTATTTTATCAAAATTATGTAAATTCTTGATATGTTTAAGTAAAATTAACAATATTGTTATAAATATGCATTTTTATATTGTATTTTAAATTATATGTTAGATAACAAATTTTATTTTCTTATAAGAGGGTCGACATGCGGCCTGCCTCGACCTGCACTGCACGGGGCACGACCCGACCTGTGAAGGGTGTGGTGCGGATCTGTTATCTCCGAAAATTCGAGGATAGAACTTACCTTTCTAAGCTGCTAGCTAGCTACATTGGACTACAATTAATAGTGAAAGTTGGAAAGTTAGATCGTCTTCATATACATTATATTGCATTTAAGGAACGGTTCGGCACGGTCTCGGATCAGTGGCCGCTTCTCCTTTGATTTTCACCAACATACACTTTCGTATCTCTCAGGCTCGAGTTTACCGAGCATCGGTTGGTCGGGATGAATATTGTCTTAAGGGTATGTTTGGATAATGAAGGGGAAAGGAGGGGAAGGGAACGGATAATAAATTTTTATCTTATTTGGATTTAATATAATAAGGGAAAATGAGGAGAAAATTTAATCTTGTATGCATATGACTTATTAATTAATTGATAAAAATATCATTATCTTCATATCAAACTTGACTATGACTTTTTTTTTATATATTCACTTCTCGAAATATATGTTGTACTTGAATTTATTATCCAATACCTCTTGAAGTGTGTCAATAGAGCGTTCACACATTTAAATTTCAATTAAATAATCCAATAACCAAATATTCGTTAGGATTTGAGAGTAGAGAGATGACAGTCCGTTTTTCATTTTACATGAAAGAACAATGATATTAAGGTTTTTGTATTGATTTTATAAAATGAGTAATTTGAAAATTTTATTGTACATGAATTTTAAATATTCATTTCACCTTCATTTAACCCCAAATCAGGGGTGAAAAAATGTGTGCTTCGGAGGGGAATTGAAGTGAATAATTCCTTTCTATTCCCCTTCCCTTCTATTAAATAGAACTACCCAAATAAAGAAAAATTTTTCCTTCATTCCTCCTATATTCACCCATCCAAATACAGGGTAAAATAAACCAGCCTTAGATGTTCAGGATCAGCTTCTTGGAATTCTAAAAAGTTGATCGATTTACTTCAAAACCTTTCTCATCCTGTCGCACATATATATTATTGGTAATGTTTTTCAAGGAAACCGGATGTTCCGGATCATCACGATTTGATTCAACTTTTCTGGTCAGTCCGACTGTCCTTCCATCGCATCATAATATTAAACGAGAGAGAAATTTGGTTTTTATCTTATTTTGGATCATATCCATAGTTAAATTAAGCCTTTATTATATTGATTTCAGTCCTCGACCTTTTAAGTATTATTAAATTTAGTCCTAATTTAAATTATATTTACTATTAAAAAGGTTATTTAAATTTTAATAATAAAAGTTAAAAATTATTTTCAAAAATATGAAAATGGAGAAACTCTCAATAAAAGAGGAGAGGGGCCGGTGGAGACTTGACTCGGAATTGTCCTCAGCGAGATCATCGATAGCATCTAGTATTGCCAATGACCGTTCAGAGAAAGTGATAGTTGTATTTGAACCTCTTTTTCCATTGATATTTTCCTTTTTCTTTTTTTTTATATCGATGGTGTCCTGCGCCGTAGCAACCAACTAATCCACTGGAGGCTGAATATAATGCTAAAGGCTGAGGACGAAAATCAATATTTTTCCCTGAATAAATATAATAAACTCTAATTAATTCAGATCCAAGTAAACTTGATCTAGCAAGGGATTAAATTACTTACTTGATAGTAAATTTTTTCTATTTATAAAACAATACATTCATGAAATATTGCACAACAAGATGGGATTTGATATGATACTGATGAGATCGATGATATTGAGAAGATTGATATTCAAATATTTCTTCTTAGAGGGTATTGATTTGACCCCATAAGCTGGACCACCACCCCCTAGCATCCGAACCAAAGGAACAACCCTGATAGTTAGAAACTCCAATTTAGTGTTCATCAGAAACTTCTCTTGAAATAGAACCAGTCTTGAAGCGGCACAACGAAGAAATTTGTTTTGTCCATGTCTGAAACAACTTTCTTGTTCAACATAAGAATTCAGCCTTTTATTTTATTTTTTCATGCAACAACTTCTTCATTTGTCTCTTTAAATGCCATATGACATTCATTCCACATCACACAGGTACAAACTCCACAACAACTAGAAAAGGAAACAGAGAATCAATGGCTTTGGTGATTGGTACAAAGTTTCTCTCCGTGCTTACGGCACTTCTTGGTCTTTGGGCATCTCAAGCCTGGTCCCGGATACTCAACGAAACATCCATGTCTATGCGGCACGAACAGTGGATGGCTCGATTTGGTCGTGTATATGCAAATGAGGCTGAGAAGGATAGGCGGTTCACTATATTCAAGACCAATGTTGAGTACATCGAGAACTTCCACCAAGATGGAAGTAAGCCTTATCGACTAAGGATCAATGGATTCGCTGACTTAACTAATGAAGAGTTTCGGAGTTCACGGAATGGTTACAAACACATCGTTACTAGGCCATCAAGAACATCAACATTTAGCTACAACAATACGTCAATGGTTCCATCTAGCATGGATTGGAGGCAAAAAGGAGCTGTTACACCCATCAAGGACCAAGGCCAATGCGGTAGACTCAATCAATCTCCTATTCTATATTATTGCTAATTTTATTTTGCAACAATCAGTCTTTTCAATCGAGTTCATGTTTTGATGTTGTCTACTTTGCAATATATAGGATGTTGTTGGGCATTCTCTGCAGTAGCAGCTACAGAAGGGACTCACCAGCTTAGTACCGGGAACCTAATTTCACTCTCAGAGCAAGAATTGGTTGACTGTGATACTGGAGGTGAAAATCAAGGTTGTGAGGGTGGACTCATGGACAACGCCTTTGAGTTCATAAAGAACTACGGTCTCACTATAGAAGCCAACTACCCTTACCAAGCAACCGAAAACACTTGCAATGCCAACAAAGTCTCCTCACATGCCGCAACAATTACCGGCTACGAGGATGTTCCTTCTAACAATGAATCTGCTCTGCTAATGGCAGTGGCCAACCAACCAGTTTCTGTTGCTATAGATTCTGGTGGGTTCGATTTCCAGTTCTACTCCAGTGGTGTATTCACGGGGGAATGTGGAACTGAGTTGGACCATGCTGTCGTTGTAGTCAGGTACGGGACGGCCGATGACGGTACCAAATACTGGCTTGTGAAGAACTCTTGGGGTACTGGGTGGGGAGAGGAAGGATATGTCAGGATGGAGAGAGATATCGATGCAGATGAAGGATTGTGCGGTATTGCCATGCAAGCATCCTACCCAACATCTTGATCTTATTTTCCAAGGGAGAAAACCTTTATATATGCAGATTTTTCTTTCCAAAGAACCTTTACACTATACAAAAGGATGTTGATTTCTAGTAAGAAATCCTATACAAACATTACCTTTTCTTATTGATCAATAATTATCCCCGTGCAAGCTAACACCTGAATTTTGAGCTAATGATGGATGCTCAGTAGCCACACCACTGTTTAGCACAAACAAAGCAATGTGCAGCAACAAGAGGTACATTAAAGGAACAAAATCTGTAGATGCATGAAACTTCCATTATGACTTGGTTTATTATAATTAACAAATTCTCATGGCTCAAAGACCGTAGAGAAACTTTATGATAATCAAGTGATCCTCGTGGTTCAAAGACCATAGAGGTGACCTTATATCGATTGATAGATTACCCATGGCTCAATGACTGTGGAGTCAATTTGATGATTGCCCGTGACTCAAAAGTCGTAGAAGGTATCCTTATAATAATTATCTAACGGATCAAAGATCGCAGAGACATCCTCATATGATAACTCACGACTCAAGGACCGTGGAGTTTTACAATTAATGCTCGTGACTCAAAGATCACTGGAGCTCATATACGCGATTTGTTATACCCGGAACTCGAAGATTACCGACGTCTTTCATAGCTATGGCTCAAAGACCATAAAGTATATGACATATGGGCCTAACTACAAGGTTAGTGGCAGAATCCTAGGTTAAGCCTATTCATGGGATGTTGCAGTGAGTTTGGCTTGGTGGCCCAGAATGGGGCTCGTTAGGAAACCCATTGGGCTTTCCTAACCTTTCTGATTGGTCTAGAGTACAACTCAATAACCCGATCCAATAACTCGACCCAATAGCCC
Source organism: Lagerstroemia speciosa (assembly GCA_037672795.1). Taxonomy (NCBI): domain Eukaryota; kingdom Viridiplantae; phylum Streptophyta; class Magnoliopsida; order Myrtales; family Lythraceae; genus Lagerstroemia; species Lagerstroemia speciosa. Next base: position 10,305,762 of record CM075296.1, on the reverse strand, counting down.
ATTATATCCTTTCATTAATCCAACCAACCAACCAACTGTTGACACATGTCAACATCCTATTGGCTATGCAAATCCTAGAATTACTATAAACCGCACCACTCTTCTTAGTTCAAGACCTTTTTCCATCTTTGGCTTCAAGAGCACTTGGAGAGCAACTACAGGCCTCTCTCTCTGTAGCCTACCACCTTCATCCTTCTTGCTATTACGTACCCTAGCCTGGGAGGATTGCCCATAACTCCTCTCTGAGCCCTCTCTAATCCATCCCTTTTAGTGTTATTTATGTGCAACACTTCCTCTCCACACTTTCAGGAACTCAGGTATTTTCTTTCATCCACATTTTGGCGACTCCACTGAGGAGGAGTGATTGCAAGGGTGACGAACGCTAAGGATGGGAACACCTCAAGGAGATATATCTGGAGCACAAAGGGATTCTATCCAGACTCCTACAACCGACTCGCAAGATAACTCATCTTTGCTGGCTCAAATCCTGCAGGGATTCCCGGCATCTCAGGAGAAAATGTTTGATGTTCTCCAAGAGAACACCAAAGTTCTTGACCAAACCCTCACACCATCAACCATTTGTTGCCTTCATCTAGTTCTATGCATCCCGGCAAAAACCCTTGCCCTCAATCAAATGCAAGCAGAGGCAATACTCATGTTGCTAAGATGCACAAGTTGTTGCAACTCCATCTAGTGATCAAACACCCTTACTACAAGTAAATACATCCTCTCAAGTTCCTCCATCGACTCCTCAGGTTCTTCCTTCTCTTCCTCAAAGCCAGGCACCTCGACCACAATTATCAACTTCAAATGTGCAAGCTACTTACCTCACTAAAGAGGATATGGAAAAGTATTTTGAGGAGAAGTAGAGGAAATTACCTTCCACCATGTTGGATCTTAAGCTGTCGTACTTCGTCCAAGTTGCAGCTAAAACTTATCCTAAGGACTATGTAAGTCCAAAGTTTAAGTTGCTCAACGGAAAGCAAGGAAATGCTAAGGAACACATAATGAATTTCATCGAAACCTTATGATGACTTGAAGTTGGAGGAATTCTCCTAATCCTTCCAGAGAAGGCTTACACTTGGTTCGTGAACTTAACTCTGGGTTCCATAGACTCATAGGGTACCACGTGTAAGCAATTCAAGGAGAAATTATTCTCTACCCAAGAAAAGGTAACATTACTGACATGGGAAGAGAACACCAAAGGTCGAGGAAGATTTGATGGATTACATCACACGGTTCAGAGAGCGCACCTTGAAGATTCTGGATGCATGTGATGAAAAGGAGTTAGCAAAAATATGCATTCAAGGCGTGTTCACGGAGTATGCTATGCACCTAGAGAATTTACCCTTATTTTCTTTTGCTGCTCTAGTGGAGAATGCTCTACGGACCAATAATTCCATCCTAAATCAAAAGGGAGAACATTTTGCTAAGAGGAACGCTATAGTTAGCATTGTCCAAGGAACAAACTATAGGCAAAGCAAAAGGCCAAGGGGATGGAACACCACTAGAAATGCTGATCCACCACCCTTTCCTTTCTCCATGAGTACGGTTTATGCCTTACTTGATCAGTGGATAAAGGATCATTGCATCAATCTTCCCAATAATGAGCGACAACCTACTGAAGAGGAGAAGGTCGACCCTAAGTATTGTCATTTTCATAGGATGGTTGGTCACTCCACTCAAGATTGCAGGAACTTGAGGAGGATCGTGCATAGCAAGATACGGAGAGGAGAATTTATCATTGAGGGAAACAACGTGAGGAACAGTCCTTTCCCTCCTCACCAAGCTGTGGGGGGCAAACGAATGCTATTATTCATGGCCCTCTTGAAATGCACGAGGACCGTGCTATATCAGCCTCTTATTTCAACAATCTTACTTCGGAGCAACGAGCAGAAGAGATGGTAGACCACTCCATTACTAGAGCTGTGATGAGAGCCTCAAACTTCAGGCGTTTCTTTGATAAGGATTTCTAGAGGACAATACGGAGAATGCAGCATGGTTAACCAACCAGTGGAGCGAACGACGAAGGGCATGAAAATGCTATTTTACTTACGAATGCGGACATGTGTGTCAAAAATTCGAACCATAACCATCCTCTCTACTAGGAAAGTGTGGTTAATGGATGCTCGCTGAGGCAAAATTTCATTGACAATGGTTCTTCATTGAACATTATGCCTTTATCAACATTGAAGGCCATTGGATTGGACGAGAGATGCATTGTAAAGCAGGCAATAGACATACGAGCATTCGCTAATGCTTCTGTGTACGCACTAGGATATGCTAATATTGACTTCAGGATGGGGCCTATCCAGTGTCCAACACAATTTCATGTAATCGATGCAGTTGTGGTTTACCACCTTCTTATCGAGAGGAAATGGCTCCATTATCACAATCTTATTCCATCCATCCTACATCAGTGCATCAAAGGTTTTGGAATGGAAAGGATATTTTCATCCTAACATAAAGGAACTCGTTTGAATGCCATGAGGCTTTAATCACAGAGGGAACCTTCTATGATGAATATGCAGGCGACGGAGAAACAATCATTGGAAGGCCCATTGGAGTTCCACTTCTAAGTTCGGAAGGTATGGGAGGAAGATATGGCAAGATGAAGGAGAAATGCTAGTCGAATTGCGGGAAGAGGACGAGATAGGATGTGAAAATTGAATCCTTCATCCACTACGATGGAAAGAAAGTTTGCTACTTATGACGGTTTTGCAGTCAAAAGAAAGTACTTCTTCCAACCCAATAGCATGTAAAACTCCATAATCTTGGCTGCAAGAGGCTCAACCCGCTCCATAGCAACTCTAGGATCAATTGAAATGTAAGAGATCAATCTGGCTCAAGACGGTGAGGAGTCAAGGCCTATCTTTGTGGCATTATCCCAAGAATTGAGAAATCCTTTCATTGAACTGCTCAAGGAGTATCGGGATATTTTTGCATGGACATATGAAGAATTGCCCGAATTAGATGACACTGTAGCCACTCACAGATTGCATGTAGCTCTAGGGACTAAACCTGTTAAGCAAGCACCACGAACTTTTCTCCCTAATCTAGAAATCAGGATTAAGGAAGAGATTGAAAAGCTCCTCAAGGTGGGTTTTGTCAAATCCATTGAGCACCCTACGTGGTCAGCAAATGTGGTCCTTGTAAAAAAGATGGACAAATTAGAGTTTGTGTGGATTTTTTAGATTTAAATAAAGCTTGTCCAAAAGATGAATTTCCTCTCCTGAACATTAACATCCTAGTTGATGTAACTGCTAGTCACGAGCTATTCTCCATTATGGATGGTTTCATCGAATAAATCAAATCAAGATAGCCCTTGGAGATGCAGATAAGATAGCCTTTCGAATGCCTATTGGAAATTTCTACTATACTTCATGCCCTGTGGTCTCAAAAATGCTTGCGCAACTTACCAATGGGCAATGGTGGCAATCTTTCACAATATGATGCATGATTTCATGGAAGATTATGTTGATGATACTGTGATAAAGTCTTAAAAGGTTGTGAATCATCTAACGCATTTGAGGAAGATTTTTGAAAGGTGCCACTAGTATAAGTTACAGATGAATCCTTCGAAGTGCACCTTCAAAGTTTCTTCAGGAAAATTTCTAAGGTTTGTAGTCCATAGGCAAGGAATTGATGTTGACCCTACCAAGGTTGAGGCGATATGTTCCATGCATGCACCAAGGAATCATAAGGAGTTGAAGAGCTTCTTGGGAAAGGTTTCTTACATTAGAAGATTTATCCTTGCACTTGTAGAAATTTTGATTCCTTTCCAACCGCTTATGAAAAAGGATATACGATTTGAATGGGGACAAACATAACAAGGAGCATTTGAAAAGATCGACGAAGTTTTAGCTTCTCCTATTACAATGGTAATGCCAGTTAAAGGAACACCTATGATGTTGTATCTTACTTCCACGAAGAACTCGATAGGAGGTTTGCTTGTTCAGTAGGTGGATGGAAAAGAACGACTAGTGAACTATCTCAGTCGCTCTCTAGACGGGAGTGAATTCAACTATCCGCCATGTGAGAAGCACCATCTTTCCTTAGTCATTGATGCTCAAAAGTTACATCATTATTTTCTGGTGCATAAAGTTTTCCTTGTCAATCATTCAAATCCTATCAAATACCTCCTGTCGAGGGCTGTATTTTTGCAAGAGTTGCGAGATGGCTGCGTTTACTCTCGGAATTTGATGTTACCATCATTTCTCCTAAGGCTATAAAGTCTCAAGCCTTAGTTGACCTCCTGGCTTACTTCCCATCTTAGTCAAATGAAGTAATCTTTGACATGATTCCTGGTGAATTTCACAAGGAGTCAATGTTTATTGCTCAGAGGAAAAGGAATGGAGTTTACACTTCAACGGGTCCTCAACTAGCTCAGGTGGAGGAGCTAGTATAGTACTTGTTGCACCAAAGGGAGATGCAATTTTCTTGGCATTTAAGTTGGATTTGCCTTGTACCAATAATGAAGCAAAATACGAAGTGATGATATTAGGTCTCTTCACTGCTCACCATGTGCAAGCACGCTCCCTTTGTATTAATGTTGATTCCAATTTAATCATAAAGCAAGCAAATGGAGAATTTGATCTTAAGGAACCAACATTTGCACCATACCGAGCTGCAGTGCAGATCCTTATGAGTAGATTTCACTCGACAAGATGTGAGCATACTCCGCGATCTTCTAATCAATATGCTGATGCTCTCGCCACTCTCACATCAAAGATCTCCTTTGCAGATGGGGAAAGGCAAATGGATATCAATATCATTCGAATGGTAACATTATATGCATCTCTGGGATTCATGGAAGAAGATATTAAATCCCCAAACGATTGGTGTTCTCCCATCATGGAACGATTGCAAGCTCCCACTTCAGCTGATATTCCTTCCTTGAAGGATTTCCTTTTGATGAATTCCATTCTTCATCATAGAGGATCGGAAGGAATCCTATCAAGGTGCATTTCCCAAGAGGAAGCCTAAGCTAAGTTGCAACAATTTCATGAGTAGTGGTGTGGAGAAGCAGGTCCCTCGCTTTATCACTGCATCCAAAGAGCGGGATACTTTCGGCCATCTATGGCAAAGGATGCATCTCATCTTCAAGGTTCTTGCTTTCAATGTTTGGAACTTCCAAATCCTTAGGAATGCCACTTCGTCAGGATAGTAGGAGATTGGCATCCTCCTTACATAGACTTCTTAAGGAGCAACATACTCCCTACGAATGAAAAGGATGCTCAACTTGTTAAGAAAAGAGCGAAAAGATAATTTTTGGATGGAGATGAGCTCTACAAAATCGCTTTCAATGGAAAACCCTAGCAGTGTATTGCATCACCAAAAGTAGAAAAGTTATTGGTAGAAATTCATTCCGGCTCATGTGGAGAACATCAAGATGCAAGGAAACTTTACCAGCAATCAATAGATATCGGCTATTATTGGCCCGCTATGGAGGAAGATGCCTTCAAGTTTGCCAAAAGAAGCCTTCCATGTCAACTCTATGGTGATGCCATTCATGCTCCAGCTGTTGAACTGCATAGCTTATCAACTCCGTGTCCATTTCACACTTGGGCATTCGACTTCATTGGACCTATCAATCCTACATCCAAAGAGTATAAATGGATTTTGGTAGCAGCGGAGTGTTTTACAAACTGAGTGGAAGCAATTCCTTTGAAGAAGGTAAATGGAGCTACGATAGCAAGTTTTATGAAGGAGCATATTATATGCTATTTTCGAATCCCAAAACGTGTGTTAACAAATAATGGGACTCCATTCATCAACTCGCATGTTAAGGGAACTCCTTACTTCTTATGATATTGATCATGTCAGGTCCACCCCTTACTACTCGAAAGGAAATGGTCAAGCTGAGGCAACAAACAAGTCTCTCCTCAAAATTTTGAGTAGGATGGTTCATGAAATCCCCAAGACATGGGCAGAAAAACTTCCTTTGGCCTTGTGGGTGTATCGAACTTCAAAAAGAGGACCAACAAAAGCCACACCATTCGTGCTTGTCTATGGGTCAGAAGCAGTAACACTTGTGGAGATTCTAATTCCCTCAACTCTACTCTCTCTTAGTGCCAATCTTGAACCTGAGGCATTAAGGATGTTACACCTGGAAGGATTGGAAGATAGACATGACAAGGCAAAAGAAAACTTTGTGCAATACCAAAGACAACTAAGCCTGCATATAATCGATTTGTAAAAAGGAGACCATTTCAAGAAGGTGATGTAGTTCTACGTGCCACTGAACAAATAAAACGTGGAGTTCCTGCCCTAAAATTTACACTAAAATGGGAAGGAAGGGCCATTTGTACTACGAGAAGTCAGTGGTAGCGGTTATTGTAGACTGCGTAACCCCAAGACAAATGTTGTGATAGCTCCTATAAATTCAATTTATCAAGAAGTTTCACTTGTAATGGGAGCCATATGTATTTTTCATTTCAACCAATCAAATAAAGATGCATTCTTATTGCACTTTCTCATAGCTCTTATGAAATATTCGTTGTCGCAAGAAGTGATAACGAAAAAAAAAAAAGCAAGAAAGGAGGTACAAAGATGATTGTAATGTGCAACAAATTTTTAAAAAAAAATCATTGCACTGGGGCATTACAGAAGAAGTAAAAAAGAAGAAAAACCATCAAAAGTTATTGTTGAATATCTCTGCTTCAATGTCTATTTCTCCAATACTAGCCTCTAATTCCCTCTAAATGTCCTGTTCTTCTTGTATCAACTCCCTAGGCTGGGTTTCGAGTTTGTAAATCTCCATATGAAGCTTCTTAAGATGCTTTCTTTTATCAAAGGAGTTCACCAATGTCCTAGCCCTTTCGCACATAGGCATCAAGCATTGCACTCTCAACTTGAACAAAAGTGCATCCTCTAGAACATGAGTTACTTCCTGAAGTTCTTCTAATGATAATGATTTCCATGTATTGCCCGTGAAGGACAACACTTTACCCAAGGAGTTGAGTGAGCTAGACACTATAGCAGTAGTCTGCACAATGGTGTCTTCCCAGAATTTTCTCTCAACCTTGAAGAACTTCTTCAGATAAGTAGAATATTGCTGGAGCATGGAAAATCCAAAGAACTCCACATAAGTACCATCTTTAGCATAAATCGATGTTGTATCAGCTACAGGAGAAGAAGCGTGATGTGTGGACTTGGGAGGGATGCTATCTCCATTGAAGTTACTCCAACCATTCTCGCCTTATCCATCTCTACTACATGGTGCTCCTCAATAGAATAACTCTCTCCTCCAAAAGTCTCACTACTGTCACTTGTCATAAGCTCCTTAGTATTTCTAGAGGAGTCATCATCTTTGCTCCCATCTCTAATTGCAATGGCCTCACCTGCTTGTTCCAGAGGAGAAGGTTTCTTTGTCTCATTAGCTACAAGACTTATTCCCTGTAATTGTTTCCCCACGCCATGCTTTGAGGGAAAAAAAACGAGTTGTGCCCTAAGATCAGTTCAAAGTGATGATTCCTTCCTCTACATTGGAAGGATCCACATTGCAATGCACGCTTTCAATGCCATCCTGAGGAACTTCTAATCCATGAGATACAACTTCCTCCTCAACAACCTGGATGTGAAAATACACAATGAGTAAAAAAATGACATGAAGATATGATATTGAAAATAATGTTATGAGCAAATAATACCTCAACACTACAAGTCTTCTTAACGTGGGCTTATCAAAGGGTGATTCCCTACACCTCTTTGAGGAGGAGGCGACAATTGCTAGATTGTTTGGCTCAGATTGAGGACTTGAGTTTATTCGTACTTCTCTTTCTCGTTCCTTACCTTTGGTTTGTCAAGGCAAGCGCAAGGATACATCATACCTATGTGCAAGGAGAAAATTGAGAGTAGTCAGATGTGGGAAGAAACATAATCCCTGAAAGACTACAGACATTCATCCTAGTATGTGTTCTAGCCCACAGAACACACTCCCACTCAGTTCGGTGAGGGAAAAAAAACTTGTCTTGAACTAGGATGAAGTCCTCTCCACTTTGTATACATGTATTGCCCGCAACAAGACTTAAAGTCTTGAACCAAAGGAACAACATGTGGTGCACCTTGATCGCAACCAATTGCCTAGCAACTCTGTGCGGACAACAAATCTCCACCATTTTAACCTCATCACAATAGGTAGCTGTTGAAGACTCCACAATCGTAGGAAGGGGTCCAGGGACTAACCATGCAAGGAATTGTATATCTTGCTCAATAAGAGTATCTCTCCTAGAAATGAGGCCGATCACCACATCCGAATGCGCATGATATATTTCTTCAACTCCTTCCAATCCAAGAATATCCTTTGTGCAAGGGCAAAATGTGAATTTCTCCTCGTTGTCAATATACTGTAGCAACTCCCCATTAGAGGACCCGAAGGACCAAGCCCATGCACGAGGGAGCGAAGTAGGTTCTCTAGATGATCCTTCACCCTTCCCTAGTCTTTCAATGTTAGGGAGAGCAGGATTGGGGGCATAGCTTCTAAACCTTTCCCAGAGGAATAGTTGGAGGAATATTTGATCCACGTATGCAACTACATCATAGCGTGCCATGGAGAGGATCGAAGCCTCATGTTACATGTCCAATCACCAATATAAAGGTCCTAGAAAGAGAGGAGCAAGAGTAAAGCCATCTCCTTGTGCAAGGCCTATTGCCAATGGGAATACCCTAGCATTGATTCCATCATCTGGACATCTGGGAAGCATGTACCTCACCAGCCGAAGAGCAATCAAAGATTCAAGCTCATAGCTATAAAAAAAAGAGGGCACAAAAAAAAAGAGAGTCAACATCGGGAAAAACAAATGCCAAAACTATAAGACATTACTTACTTGCACTCTCAGCATGCTCTTGCAACCCAATTTCCGTCCTTATCTTTGTTCTCAAAGAAGTATGCAATCTGCTGCCTCAATGTGGCTCTCTTGCTGGCACTCTTTTTGTGAGAGTCTCGGAGTGCTACTTGCAGAAGCTTGAGGGTATCCGTTTCATCTTTGGATAGAGAAATATTTGATATGTCATCATCCCCAAAGTATGGAAGATTAAGGAGCATCACCACGTCTTTTAAGTGTAAAAGTGATTTCACCCCAAGACACTATGAAAGTGTGAGTGGAAGTGCTCCTTTGAGATAGGAAGTCTCTCCACAAGCCCATGTCATTGTCACAATGAACATCCACTTTGCCAGGTGAACTTATGGCAATGATAATACTTGCCTTCCCTAGCCTTGCATGATGCTTAGGGTTCCTTAAAAAGTGACGAACTCGGTGGTTCGCAACAACGGTATGTTCTCCTCTCTCCACTTTGAAGCGTAGAATGGACTTCGACTGCAATAACACTCTACTGTCCACCCTAGGTTCTTACATGATGAACCTAAAGCTACCTCCCTGAGGAGACAATGACTCTGATCTTCTTTCCCTTGACTTTGCCCAGAATAAGTCTGAAAGGAGATGGCAACATCATGCCACTCATCCTTTGGAGGTGCTGGGGGCAACTCATTATTCTTGTGCATCAGCAGGATCCTTTTTTGTTTACTGTCTCTATCTTCCTTTGTTGAACCCTTCATAGCTCTCATTTTTCCCCTTATCCTTTGATTACCTGCATCAAAATTATCTCAAAATTAATTTCACATGAATATAATATTTAATTTCAACAACATATATATATGTATTCTTTTATGAAATGCCAGAAGTTTTCTTTACTAAAAAAACTTCAAACAAGGCGCAAGATATAACTAAAATTATAAGGAGCAAAATCCAAACTACGACAACTAAATTAGAGCATTTTGCACAACTAAATTGGAGATATTAGAGGGAGAGAGAGTGTGTGTGTGTGTGGTAGCATAATTATAATGTGAGACATGGAACTAAATTTGCAAAATATTGTTTCTTTATTTCCTCTAAATTCACAAGTAGTAGGTTATAAAAATTAGAATAACCTTAGAATTCATTTCAAGAGCCGAAATGTAATATTAGGATAACATCTAAAGATTCTTCGATGAAAGCCTTTAATTTTGTTGAATCAATTGTTATTTTAAAATTCTAGCAAAAACAAGGCTAATTACAAACATTAAAAAAAATCCTTGAAATTACTATTACCAACAATATGACATAATATCATTAAAAAAAGGCAATACAACTATGTCTTCCCAGAAGTAAGGTTCGTATAATGAATAGAATTCTTCTATGGCAAAATAAAACCACAACAGACAAAAATACAAAGAAAATGAAAAGTGAATAAAGATAAATATACACATCTCAAAAGGAAAAATTGAAAGGAAATTTCCTTCCTTACAAAAAAAAAATTCAAGCCATCTGCTATAAGTTGATTATTTTGCACAACTAAATCTGGGATTAAAAAACAATATAAAGTCTTTCATTTCCTTTACAAATATCGAATACAATCTACCCAAATAATTCCGTCACGTGATAATACGATCAATTAACAAAAAAAAAAAGGAGCTCTCCAATCAGGAGGATTCTCAAAACCTAAGAATGGGACAATAATTCTAAAAAATTTAATTTCTTTTTAAATTGACAAATTTAAATTGTAAAGATGGGGAAGAACCCCCAAGAACGTGGTTAAAATGAAAATAAAAAATAGCTAAAATCAATTATCATATTTGAGAAAATGATGTACATTACTTAATAAATGCAAAGAAATTTTTTTAAAAGACTTCTCCTTACTGCTTTATAGATGTTAACAAAAAATTTCATGGAATTACGGAGCGGAGCAACGAGCAGGTTCATAAAACAACAAAGACAACACAATAAAATCACTAATATTTTACTTCTTATCTATTCTGACATTATTTAATAAAATTAAAAATCAGATAGAGAGAAGCAAAATAGAAAATTGGAAGATCACACAATGAATTGAAGAATTTGATTTATATAGTAAAATATAATATTAAGAATAAAATTTCGAAAAAAATAATGACGAGATAAAACTCATAATATTCATGATATATATCACGTAAATTGATAACCGAAAATGTTCGTTATGAAAAATATATATTCTCCACCACTAAAATATAAATAATATACTACCTCTCTAAATTTGATTTAGTATTTTATCACAAAATCAAGGGTACTCAAACCCACGTAAAGATTGCTCTATAAATGAGAGCTACTATCCTTACATAGCCTTCTAATCCTCCAACCACACAAGGACTGCTCTATAAATGAGAGTTGCGATCCTTACGTGACCTTCGTATTTAACAAAATCTCCCTCCTGAAAAATAAAATTCTTCCTGAAACTACCAGCATGAAGTATCACAAGCAAACTTTTTTTTTTTTAAGAAAAAAGTGCTAAAGGATACCTATGTTGAAATTATTGATACTCCTATTCACACAAGGAATGCTCTAGAAATCAGAGCCGCGATCCTTGTGTGTTTCTTGGTTCTCCAATCCGCACAAGGTTGCTCTATCAAAGAGAGCTGCAATCCTTGTGTCACCTTTAATCTACACCAAATCTTCTTCCTTAGTTGAGTAGTCGAAAGCAAATCTCTGACTCCTCTCCAGTTGCTCCAAGGATGAGAGGTTTCAGCCAAGACTCCTACTGCATAATTTTGTTTAAAAAAATTGTTAAACATCAACTTTGAATGAAAGGTAATTAAGGCCTTTTTTTCTCTCTCTCACTCGCTACATTTTAAATAAGGAAAGAGTTTTAAATAGAATAAAATTGACATTTATTTTAATTAACTTTCTAATTTTGAATCTGTATTTATTAAATAATTTGAGGTTAATTTTGGTAATTTCATGCTATAATGGATATAGCATATTAAAGTTCTTTGTAATTGACTATTTTAAACAATTAAAGATTCTTTAATAATTAAGAAATGATAACCATAAATATAATTCTTGATACTTCTGATCAAGGGAAATGGCAATGGAAAAATAATTCCAAGATTTCTGAATAAAAGTTTCGTCGCGAGGTCATATGTTGCATAAAATCTTGATTTATTAATTATATTCATGATATTAAATAAGCATCAATCTTAACAATTGAAGTTAATTTCTGTAATATCACGCTAAGTGGAATAAGAGTATATAAAGATAACAGAAATACAATACTTTGAATGGAAAGAAATAGCCAATAAGCAATTAAATGTACGTATATAATATCTACAATTATTATATGTATAAACGGAGGTTAAAATAGAAACAGCGAACAATTGTCAATATACATATTCACAGTCAACCAAAGTGCTAGTAACACATAGAAAGTTTTCCTATTTTAACAAATTTTATTATGCCAAATATACATTTAATCCTTTAATGAGAATAAACCCATGAAAGCTACTGAACTGATTTTCTGTTGAATCTTCCAACTATTATGTTTTCTAAAATAAAATTTAATAATTTTATTGTATTCTTTACTAATTAAGATAAATATCATATACCTTAAATTCATTGGACAATCTTTCTATAATTTTTATTACTATTTTCACTTTATTATATCCACTAATTGAGACATTCACGGAACAATTCATAACGTGAAAATGTCTCAAGCGGGCAAAATATAGATGCATGAAACTTTCATCATAACTTACCTTATTATAATTAACAAATTCTCGTGACTCAAAGACCGTGGAGATACTTTATGTTAATCAAATGATTCTTATGGCTCAAAGACCGTAGAGATACTTTATGATAATCAAATGATCCTCATGGCTCAAAGGCCATAGAAGTGACCTTATATTGATTGATAGATTACCCACAGCTCAATGACTGTAGAATCAATTTGATGATTACCCACGACTCAAAAAATTGTAGAATGTATCCTTATAACAATTATCTCACAGCTCAAAGATCATAGAGATATCCTCATATGATAACTCACAGCTCAAGAACCATAGAGTTGTACAATTGATGTTCGTGACTCGAAGATCACTAGAGCTCGTATAAGAGATTTATCATACCCGTGACTCAAAGATTACCAAGGTATAATCTAGACATCTTTTATAACTATGGCTCAAAGACCATAAAGTACATGACAAATGGGCCTAACTACAGGATTTGTGGCTGAATCCTGGGTTAAGCTTATTCATGGGATATTGCAGAGAGTTTTCGCTTGGTGGGCTCAAAATGGGACTTGTTAGGGAAACCCATTGGGCTTCCCTAACCTTTCTAACTGGTTTAGAGTACAACTCAATAACCCGATCCAATAACTCGACCCAATAACCCATTATATCATTTCATTAATTCCAACCAACTAATTGCTAACACATGTCAACATCCTATTGGCTATGCAACTCCTGGAATTACCACAAAATGCCCCACTCTTCTTAGTTCAAGGACCTTTTTCCATCTTTGGCTTCAGGAGCACTTGCAGTGCAATTGCGGGCCTCTCTCTCTCTAGCCTACCACATTCATCATTCCTACCACTGCGTACTCTAACCTGGGAGGATGCCCAATTCCTCCTCTCTGAGCCCTCTCTACTCCATCCCTTTAGGTGTTACTAGGTGCAACACTTCCTCTCCACACTTTTAGGAACTTAGGTATTTTCTTCCATCCACAGAATCAAATGAAAGAAACAAGTAAAACTAAAAAGTGAACTGACCTTTCTCCGTTGCAAGGTCGAGGGCAGCAGTTTGTCGTGATCTTGTGGCATTCTTGTGTAACATGACACACTATTAATTAAGGCCTTGTTGCACATGCAAAACATCCTTACCAAATGAGCATGCCAGACTCATGGGTGATGATAGCTGTTAACTCTATATCTATTACATATTTTAACACATATTTTGGGCCTTAAACTGATGTGGGCTCTTGAGTTTAATTGAACTTTTGATGTTTTTTTTGAGTATTTTGTGATGCTTCATTGCAAATGCTTAATTCACGCTTATTTGTAGGAAGTCCCGGGAACCAAGAATCGAAGTATGGTAAAATCCCAGAAAGATGCGCCAAGGCATGCGCCCAGGCACACAAGGGCAGAAGACTTCTAAGCACAATCTACAGAGGCATGTGCCAAGGCGTACCTTCACAGTATGCATTTTGATGTTTTGTGTCAAGGTGTGTGCCGCGGCAGGTAGCGGGATTATGGACGCCAAGATTTTAAAGACCGAGACTTTTGAAGCACGAAAATCGTGATATTTTGATTAGATTGATTCCGAAAAAAGAGGAAAAGAAGAATATCTCAAGATCTCACGGGAGCAACTAAAGATATTATTGGAATATCTTGAGAGATATGGAGGAAAACAAATCAATCTATATATTGGAGTATTTTGGCAATTTGAAGGACATCTGGAATTTATTTTTATCTCTTTTTCTTTTAGAGAGACAGCACTGACATCAAGAAGGGGGAAGTCGACAACAAGTGAAAGGGGAGATCTTGAAGACCGGATTGCAACTTGCTACCGGATTAGAGCTTTCTTCTCTTTTCTCTTTAGTTTACTCCATGTATTCCTTGATTATGTGGATGGTTGACTCAATCTCCATTATGAACTAATCATATTTTTCCTAAGGTGATCAATGGATCTTATTTCTCAATCTTGATTGTTAGTTTACTTCTCCTATGTCTATGGATTTGATTGAGTTGCTTATGCTTGTCTCGGACTTAATGCGATTTAATTGACTGGCCACCAATTAAGTTGATCTAGTAATCTAGTTGAACTCGACAAAGGAATTCTAGGTTAAGCTAGGGAAAACATAGTTTAGGTTAATCCACATGGAAAGACGGGATTTTTAGTGAAAAGGATATACATATACCTCATTACCCTAAGCAGCCAATTAGGACTGATCTTTAATGGGTCATAACTTGTTGATCGCCTAGACATAGAGCAGATTGACTAGTTGAGGATACGGTCTTATTACAAGCGACAGCTGCGTAAGACGACAGTGAACCCTAGGTTAGTAACGAAATTAAATCCAAGGCATAGGTAGAAGGGAACTAAAATTGGGATTGAGAATAAGTGAAGTTGTGATCCTTAGGGTCTTTACTTCTGATTGATTGAAATTTCATTGTCTACTGTTCTCGTTTTAGTTTTCTTGATTCTAATCATAATCGATTGTTTGGATAAGGGAGAGTTGTTACAATTTCAGTAATTAATAAAATTCTTATAAGGTCTCTATGGGACGACACTCGTTCTCATTACTGTAGTACTCGTTCAATACGTGCACTTGCATTTGGACGATAATTAAGCGCAAACAATAGCAACATAGCATTTTCACATCAATAGATGGCGCGCATATGGCCGCCTGTGATTACATGACCAGGCGCACAAGCATACTGAAGCTCCACGATGTTGTTCTGGGAGCACAAGGGTGAATGCCAGCAGGGCAGAGTGCACGCTCAGCCGCATGAAAACTGCTCAAATTTAAGTTTCCTAACATGATTCTTCCCTCGATCATCAAGACAGTGTTCACAACTAAAAATGTTCATTAAATTATCAAATAAACCATGACTGATTGTGATTGCAGAAACGAGTGATGCTTAAGAATAGTACCAAAAAATGACTCTCTTCGGAGAATTGAATAGAAAGAGGGAGTTTGGCAATGGCTGAAAATGTGTTTAATACGCAACAAATTTGAGGGACGGATCTTGGAAACTATTAAGAAAATCGAATCATTTCTGAAATATATTCAATGACAAGATAAAGAAACAGCAGCTTACATACAAGAAGTATGCACCCAAAGAAGATATGAATTAGGCTTCTTTGCTGCTCTGCGGGGAGGATTCGGGACAGAGGACCCATCTGCCCATTGCTCTTCGACACTTTAGGACAGCCCTTCCGCTGGCTGTTCTCATTCTTCTTCGGAAACCATGAGTCCGTGCTAAAGACATGAGGGAACGATTCCGCTTTGTCTGACAATGGGCCGCCTTCCCCGCCCTCATAACCAGGCTGCTCGTTTCTCGGGTCTTGCCTCAGGTCCCGAACTAAACCCAAATCCAATAGAAGAGCCTGAAATTAACGAATCAAACAAATACCAGTCAAAACTACGCAACTCCAGACAATAAAACTTAGGTGCTAACATTTAGAGTCGTTACAAAGGATGAAATCGATCCTAACAGGGCCTAAACTTATGGCAACCAAGGAAGCGTAAGCATTCTCTTCAGACTAGAATTTCATATCGACTCAGTTGAAAAATAAACTTGAATTTATAAGAGAATGGGTGCCACCACCTATCAACTTACACTTTTAGGTGAAAACAGGTTTGGAACTCTTGTACGTCCACGTAGAAA
This sequence comes from Lagerstroemia speciosa, assembly GCA_037672795.1. Classification (NCBI taxonomy): domain Eukaryota; kingdom Viridiplantae; phylum Streptophyta; class Magnoliopsida; order Myrtales; family Lythraceae; genus Lagerstroemia; species Lagerstroemia speciosa. Next base: position 10,289,586 of record CM075296.1, on the reverse strand, counting down.
TTTAATATAGCATTAAAGCGAGTCAAAAGACCGACTCGTATATTAGGCCAAGGATTGGAGGAGAAGACCTGCCTTGCCTTGTGTTAGTTTGTCTCCCTTGTCCGAAACTGAAAGAAAAATGCATGGCTTAAGGTTAGTTGTTAAGAGCGGGTGTTTAACGGCATGTGTCAAGTGTAAATACGTTGCCACGGGCAAGTATTAAGAATTGAATCTCACATCGACTTGATAAAAGAAAAAACTACTCACTTACCAGTTTAGGCTTTTGGGTGGATATAAATTCGAGACGTTTGTAAGCTCATGTAGAAATTTAATCCATTCAAATCAAAATAGCCCAAGGGTACTCAAAAAAATTCCTCACGACTCACCTCGAATATTTCACAGTAGAAAACATCAATGGCATCACAAGATGAACCTCGCGAAGCTCAGAATGACCAAACAAGCACATGAAAGGAGTTCAACAATGGGATTGCCACAAAACTGACATTTCTGAAACACGAAATTGAGGAGGATTAAGTGAAATTAAGGAAGAAGGAAGAAGGGAAAGACAGGGACGACGAAGCAGGGCAGACGGAGCATTGAAGCAGATGAGAGCAGGATTAAATGGGGCCTGCCAAGCTCAAGAATGCAAGGGAGCTCCTATTCCTTGAGCCAGCGAGGAAGAAGGCGAAGCCGAGGTGCTGCTCTGAAACGAGAAGACGACCAACGAGGCAGAAAGATTCAACGGATGCCATCATTTAGCGGCCTTTGCCGACAAAGTCTTAAATGGAACGATTATAATACTAATTTAATATCAGAAAATTAATAGAATTTACTTATCTTTAAAATTATCTTTAAATAATTAAATTTTATTAATTTATTACATCATATTAATATTATCACGTTATATATTCATTGTACTTAAACTTGTTGATCCATCCTATCCTGTCAGCTGCGGAGAACGTGGGCGCTCGCCTTATCGGATCAAGTTCAGGGTAAGAGCCCGTTGATTCCCGGTTGGGCTTATTGGGTTCCATTTCTTTGCTTTGATGGGCCTTATGGGCAAGGATGGTCGGACTTGGCCCTTTTTGGGCCCGTCTTTTTTAACGCTCAAGCTCACTTTTTTTTATGTACGAAGATATAGTAAAAATTGACAAAAGAACAGGGGAAATGGGCTTCAAAGACCTGGGAATGTTTAATCTCGCGCTTCTATGCAAACTTGCATGGAGAATACATAGTATTTCTAATGAGTTAAGGGTTCGAGTTAAGAGAGATAGTTTAGTACAGTTAGTACTGCTCTCGTCCTGTGATTTAAAGGTTTTGGATTTGATCTCATCCGTGAGACTTCCCGTACCACTTTTATCCTCTCATCTTTCTACGCTTTATAGGCCTATATACATCCTTTGTACACAAAAAAAAAAAGGGGTTCGAGTCAAGGATAGATTCAGTGGTGCGAGTGGACAATATTGAGAAATTATATGAAATGTTATATAAATAGTGGTAACTTTATAAGTGTTCGAGGATATTCCGATAAACGGATCGCTCTTAAAGGAATGGTAGTAACGCATTAAAACCCGAGGCTAATCGTGATTGAGCTTGGTTGAACCAGGTCCCAGCCCCTTGACTAAGTAGGGCATAAGAACACTGGACATAAGACCAAGCTAAAATTGGGTATTCACTATAATTTACTATATAAACTACGTCATTACATTAAGTCAGATGTGACTCTAAGGTAAGGTAAAATATTCAATATGTAGGATGCCAAGGAGAGCTATGTTAGGAAACGGTGATTCACTGCGTTTGATTGAGATTGTTCAATACACCTTAAACAAAGTCTCATTTTCCAGTTTGGTTAATTACATTGATGGTATAAAACCCTTTTCAAATGTTTCATATTGATATAAAATACTTTTCTCCTAATATTTCGGTACAAAATATTTCAAAAATGTATCATTTCGATACATCCTCTTAACTCGCTAACGGTGTTAATGTTGGCTGACAATGTGGATGCTACAGGTGCGTGGATGCTGAAGATCTATCATGCGCCTAAGTGAGCGAAGCCCACTAACCCGTCCCCTCGACCCCAACAGCTTCATCCGTTGCTATCCTCCCATCGTGGTCCTCGTTGAAGAACTCGCGCAGCTTGCAGAGCTCCCCGGCCCGATCCCCAACCAGATCATCCACACTGAGGCACGAGTCTGCGTCATCGCACCCCATCTCACTCAGTATCAACTGCACCCGGTCACAGTTCGCAGGCGATTTGGCACCGAGCTGGCTCAGGAGGACCTCTAGCTGACCACAAAAGAAAGTTTCATCTTTAAGTAGATTAATCTTTTCCTAACTTACATTAATGAGAATTCTTTAAGACTTATCAATTCTCACAGGATGGAAATTCAACAAATTAAGCTTTTCCCTCATCAGCATGGGCGCATAAATTCGATCTGAGGCAAGAAATTGTTAATCAAAATAATGAATGTGCCAATTTCTGTAACTGTCGCGATGTACATATTTCAATAGAATCATTGACACGTTCCATCAATAGGGCAAGCTCTTGGAGCTTGTGCTGATCACAAGAGACTTGAGCCTGGAGGAGGAGGACGAGCTCGGATCTGCATTCGCTCTCTTGGTGATTAGCTCCATATTCTTATGCAGGCTCTCCTTCACCAGTCTCTGCATCATCCTCTTCCCCTCCTGAGCACCTCGCCGGTCAGCTAAAGGTGATCCGATCGAGACTCGTGGTGTCTGTGGCCCCGAGTGCGGGCCGACTCTTGTCCCGCGCTCGTCCTTGAACCACTGCAGCAACTTAAGAGCCCTCTTCTGAGCCAACTGGCTGCCCAGGAGGGCCACCTCTAGGAGGACCGGGACGATCCCGGCCGCGGCCATTTTCGCCCGCTGGCTCGAGCTCTGATGTGCCAGAACCATCAAAATGTAGGAGGATAGCTCTTGGCATTTGGGCGTGTCTTCCCATGTCAAGACCTCTATGAGGCTCTCCGGCACCAGACTGGAATCTTCCACAGCTCTCTTCCCCGGGAAAGTTACGACGATGTTCCCGATCGTGGCAAGAGCTTTCTCCGACACACCCTTAGACGACGAAACCACGACCTTCAGTATGGAGCGTACGAGATCGCCGTTTGTGCCCAGTTTTGCCGCATTTTCGAGCATGGTTGACATGTTGTATAAGGTCCCTAGGCATGATTCTTTGGCACCCAAGCTTGAATCGGATTCGAGAATGGCCAGTGTGAACGGGAGGACTTGCGATGATTCCAGTGTCAAGTGGATGTTCTTTAAGGAAGAAAGGGACAGGACAAGTTCTGACAGTTCTTGTCTCGTTGATTCGTCCACTGCTTCGATGTTTCTTGGGAGCTTGGATAAGATTCCTGCGTCCACCATGACAGCCTTGTTCCTGAAAGACGGTAAAACCATTAGTGCACTGTAGATGTTTCAAATAAAGAAATGAAACTTTCAATTATTCGAAACAATTACTGCTGTCATCTTCTTCTACTAATGTCCGGTTTTCGTCTCACTTTTTTAACTCTCATTTTACCAGTTGTGCGAAAAAGGTTGGTCATCTTCTTCTATTGCTAGGCGATTTTCCTTTTACTTTTAATTTTCTCATTTTATCCATTGTGTATAAAAGATGGATTATTGATGACTTTTAAATGGATAATAAAATACAGTATAATAGAAATTTGACAACCTTTTTTCTCTTACCACTTACTCCACTCACCACTCTCTTTTAGTTTTGCACTCCTTATCCTTTTTTATATTTATTTTTAATTCTCATGTTTTTGTTACTTTCTCTTTTTGAAACCATCCGCACTCAAATTAGTTATGGTTTCACTTAAATAACACGTACTGCGTATAGTACAGGTTAGCATCTTATATAATAATACTCAAATAAACGAAATACATTCATTATTCACTAGATAAACTTTACTATCAGTGAGCAGATTTACGTATAATTAGTGAATTTGCTAAAATATTTTGTTATAAAAAATTTATTGGAATGTGATATTACTCCAGTTAACACTTTAGAAGTGTTCTTAGTGAAATCTTTCTGTTCAACAAGTCAAATTTTGTACAACTATTTTACTATTCTTACCAAATTGGACAACCATATTTATATTTTTTTTAAATAATCCAATATACTTACTAAAATAAAAAAATCACAAATTTAAACAAGCAAAGAATTTACTATATTTAAAATTTTAATTATAATATCAATATTTTCTTCTATTATAACCATACTTAAACCAAATGCGATCTAATGTGATCTGAAAGAGAGTAAAATATAATAAAACCCTAAATAATTGACATCCAGTGGGTGACAAACTGAGACCACTCAGATTATAAATTAACTGGCAAAGTCAATGAGATTCTCAGATTCAGATCTACGATGGAAAGTTAGGTCAACAAATGTTTTATCTTTTTTCAAATACCCAAAGATCTTTTAGAAATGCGGGATCTGAGAATCTTCACTAATCTCTTACGGAACCAGATTAATTAATTAATTATGCAGAAAAGAATTAATTATTAGTAAATTTATTTATTCTATGATGACTGTCTCCCTGATCTATCTCTCAGACAAAATTGTCTCCTGAGAGAGCATTATTCCCGCCAAACTATTCCGACCAAAACGGAACCTCCGACCAGCATTTAAGAACGCCGGCCACCGCACTTTCCGGCCGAAATCCGATGTGCATGCATGCATGATATAACCGAGCTCTTAATTCTGATTAACAACAATGCAGATCGTATGTAATATCTAAGCGACTACTTGTAAGTAATGCCTAGTTCTGTTTAATAACATTGTAGATAGTATTATCTATGATCACCAGTAGGATTTTTTCTGGTGCACAGAAGAGACATATAAATCTAGAAGAAAATAAAATGAAGAGAATAAAGGGGCACGAGAAATCTAATCAGAAACAAATCGAGAGTAATGTTACTGTACCATGTCCCCTTTGTTAGCATGCCTCTCCCTCCTAACCTCGAGAAAACCTACAAAACTTTATATAAATTTTACTTATCCTGGATGTATTTTTTATAAACTATCTTATTTCGCTCCACGAAATCCGTCTGCTAACTCTCTGTTGAATTTCGCCCCTATTGGAGATTCTGAATCCTTGTCGTACCTTATTTAGATTACCATCCTATAACAGAGTATTGGGCGCAATAGAATTGTTTTCTATTGAAATAAATAAAAATTTAATTGAAATGTACTATTAATCGTAGGGAGGAGACATCGAGCACATTCGGGTTTCAAAAGTCCAAATGGTCAGAAGAGATCGCAAACCACCACGTGAATGCCAACATCATGGCTTGAAGAACTTTTAATTGTTGTTGCTCAATAATTTCAATTTCAATAGCTAAGGTCAAAGGTTGCCTGGGCTCCCCAAGGGCTCCACTCATAAAAGAAACTAAAACCATACTATATATGTACGGTTCACATTTCATTCAAATATTTGGTTCTCTTCTCTTTAACATATTTCAAGTTCGTGTATTTATAAATAGAGAAAATGTGTAATTTTAAGAATTTTATACCTTATTGTGCCGATTATTGTGAATTTTAATTAGTTAGGAAATATTAAATTCTTGAATAATGGAGAGGATATGAAGAAATCGTAGTGTATATATATACACACACAACTGCACATATATGGCACATATTCACATATGTAAATGTGCATATGCAAATTATCTTTGGTTCTATACCATCTGATATTTATACATCTAATAATTCCTATTATCGATTATCAAGTTGACCCGTAAAGTGCAAAACTCTTCCTATCATAAATTTTTTAATTTATAAAATTAAAAGCGGAGATTTTATTTTATTTTTTAAATGTCGAGTAACCTCAATTAACCGCGGCCTTGCAAGCAAGTGGTTTTCAAAGGTGCAGAATTTTCAATGATGTTTTTTCTTCTCAGTCAGCGAGTGATGAAAGTAGTGTTTGAAAACAAGGCGAAAGAGACAAATTGTACGTCCCACTGTCTTCCCTCCCACTCTCCTTGTCTTTTCTCTACATAATAAAGAAGAAGACAGAACATAAACATACCAAATGGCCATAATCTTCCAGCATATTCGTTTTCAATAAATAAACGGGTCGATATTCAGCTGGTTTCTCCTCTCCGTGTTTCAAGTTTATGTCAACGATTCATAATCCATGGTTGTGTTAGCTATGCACCGAGATGGCCACATAGATCTAGAATTCGAATAGTAATCTGTAACATACACGCTTCAACTATGTTGTAATACAGACTTGTAAGTTTTATCATTGATGGGTCTACCTAATTAAGTATGAACAACAATTATTTGTGTTGCACAACATAATTAATTGTGTGTGTGTATGTGTGTGTGTATATATAATGGAGTGTCGAAGATTGGAGCCCACCATCTAAAATGATCCAACTAAAAAGCAATCAGAATTTTGATCAGTGCAGCGCCACGAATTGGCAATTCGAAATAAAAAATTCTCGGATTTAATTAAATAGAAAAAAAATTTAGATAGTCCTAATGATTAATAATAATTATAATAATTTTTCGAGTAATTAATACTATTTTACTTATTTATCATATTTTAATTGATATTTTCTCACGTCATATAATAAGGTAAAATCTCGTGAGAATTTCGAGTGGGATTCAATGTCTCTTTTATACCCATACCTCTATTACTTTTAGGCTGCTAGACTATTTTGTAAACAATAATAATAATAATAAAGAAATATCGACTTGTTTTGGAATTGCACCAAATTAATTTGGTTCATGCCAGATTGATTTATAAAAGATAAAACTCTTTAAATATGAGTTTTTTTTTTTATAAATATTCAAATTTGAAACATTTATTTAAATAGATCAAGTGTGAAATTATTTGAATCAAGTCAGGTTGATAAATTATTGATGTTTTGCACACGCGGAAAACTAATGTCTACTGATCGGAAAGTTAGGCGAAAAGTTAGATAAATAAACTTGGAACGTTGATCGGAAAACTCACGTGTAAGTCCCGTTGGCGAGCTCGACCAAGGCCCTGACCGCCGCCTGCTGCTGCCCGATCACCGCCACCATCTCCACCAGAGCCGGGATGACTCCGAGCTCGGCCATCAACTTCTTCACCTTCACGTCCTCTCTAGCAAGTCTCTCAATCTCGACAGCGGCTGCCTTCTTCTCTTCAGGGACCCCGAAGTGAAGTCTCTTAACTGCCCTCTGCAACACGATCGCGTCCTCCTCTACCACTGGTTGTTCCACGCTAAGGACAGCCGCCGCGGAGATCTCGTTTGTCTCGGAGGGCTTGAAAGGCTTGTTATTGGTTCCGGCTGTTTTGGAGCGGAGGAATCTCCTTATACGGGTGAAGAATCGAAGTTTCATGTAAGAGAGTTGCCATACTGATGATGATGAGGAAGAGGAGGTTGAGGAAGACATGTTTGCTTGTTTAGGAAACACAGGAGAGAGAGGGGGGAGAGAGAGAGAGAGAGAGGGAGGGAGGTGGGACGGAGGCAGAGGAACAGTTTTTCTTTGCATTTGGTTTCTAATTTATATGAAAGCTTAATTGTTCAACAAACGACTTTAGAGATTGAGGACCCACTCTCTGACTTTCTTCGAATGTACGTGCGTAGAAAACCTCAAGACATGAAATTCTTGTAGTTCAGTTTACTGTGCACTATTAAGAGAGAGTATTAATACTTGACTACCAAAAAAAAAAAGAGAGAGAGAATTAATACTTTTCTGTTTGACAAGAATCCTCGAGTAAAGGAGAAATCCTTGCAAGTAATTAGCATATCACATAATAATACTGATGTGATGTCATAAACCAATAGAATTTGGATATTATTAGGGTTATCTTTTTTTTTAAAGATTTTATAATAAAATCTTAAAATAGATGAATTTTATTGGATTATGACACTGCATTAACATTGTCACATGGTACATCCATTCCCTACAATACTATCTCCTAGCGAAGTAATAGTACTCTACCCTAACTGTCCATAATAAGTTGAGCTTATCTTAGATTTTTTGTTAGACATGGTACAGTTATGTGCTACCTGTGAGTGGACTTTATGTGCAGTTAGAGATCTAAATTTCATAAAAAGCATCTTCCGGCTATGTCTAAGTTGATATCATATATCAAATTCATTATAAAGTTTAAAAGTACTACATGGTCTCATCCAAAAATAGAAAGCTCTTTTCATACATAAAAAAGAATTTATTATGATACTTAACTCCTATGACATCATTTTCGATTTGACTACTTCTTATTGTGTAATTGCCTTGTCTAGGCAAGATAATGTTACGCATCTCTCCATGCCGAGTTTTCTCAAACTTGTACATGGCGAGGTTGCTTCCCAGTAGTAGTTTGTGGTCACCGTACTCGAAGCCAATTGTTGTGGTCCTTTTATGATATCGAATGGACTATTTGTCCATTCACTCACTTGATTGGACATCGTATGAGTTTGGCTACAATGATATCAAGTTAGTCCAATGCCGTTTGCTTGGTCATTGACACATTCCTATTGATCATCGGGCTTGTGGACGTAGCACGTGGAGAAGAGTTGAGATCAGTCCCCATAAACTTAATGAGCACCATCTGAAATTGTCCCTGCTCGAGATCATGATGGCAATTCACAATACTGGATTTAATGCTATGGACAAGCTAATCACTTCGTCAGTAGCACAATCCTTTTTACTAAACAAAAATTGCCACTGATTTTCTATCAATACGATGCCGAGGAAGCGTCCACCCCTACCTACGACCTTGCCCTTCTCCTCGGAGCCAGGCTTGCTTACAACATGAACATCACCCAGGGACTCGACCATTGAGATGACTTTGGGCAACTCTTGTACATTGCGACGCTGCAACTCCTGCTTTTTCCCTCGGTTTAAACACCATCTATCACTTCAAAGAATCCCTCCTTCCGTAGTCTTGGAAGTAATATAAATCATCAGCTTCCTTTTTCAGTATATACTACAAAACATCCATAAACTCTATTAACCTTAACTGATTTAGATTCAAGTCAAGTTGACTCACTGAGGGGTAAATGGTAAAATTATTCCAACATAAATTTTTCACATGTACAAGGCTAGAATCCATGACTTATTTAACGAGAAAAGTCGAACCATTACAACCAACTTATGTTGATGTAAAGCATCAGCTTTGAGAATGCCTTTATATACTCTGGATGTTATTGGGTCCCCAACCAAGCTTTCCTCGGTTCTTCCTCGGTGCACTCATAGGAAGAGATTCATTTTGAATCCCTCCCATGTAGTCATTGGATCACCACACCAATATGCATATGTGATATAAAGAATATGTGATCAGACATGGGTCAAAATCACAAAATTTGTTAAACCGAGTAACTCAAGGAATTTTATATAGTAATAGATTTTAGACAGGCCAAGGATAAACTATGTAGTAGAAACCTTGGCATGTGATAAACCGCGTTTAAAAAAAAAATTTGATTGACAATATGAATTTATAAAATATTAACTATTAGAATGATCATCCTTACTTTATTTTATTTTTTAAAATTATAAAAAATATTTAAAACTTAGAATTTCCTCCTCAATTTTCGATGTGAAATTAACTCAACTCTCAACAGCATCATGGTATACTAGGTGACTTTTGCTTAAGAAAAAACAGTATTATGTTTGAATTTCCAACATTAGTAATTTTACATTTTCCCGGCTAAATATGCGATCAAAAAGGCCGGTTGTGGGAGAGATTGTAGAAAGTCTGTACGTAATAAGTATCCTATTGACATGATATCATAAATTAATATAATTCAATTATTTTTAAAATTATTTTTTTATTTTATTAAATAATCTTAAAATTGATTAAATTTTATTAGTTTGTGACACTCGCTACACACAATACTCTCTCGAGATTTAGAGAGAAAGAGAGAATCTAAATGGGAGTAACTCTTGTATGTATCGGGGTATATCATGGTATGTTATTAATGTGGCATCATAAATTATTTTTATTTTTAGGATTTTATAAAAAGATTTAAAATAATTAAATTTTATTAAGTTGTGATACTATATAAGTATTATCGTGTGTTATACTAGTTAGACACACGACTTTCTCCTAAAGGGGACAGTCCACGAGTCTTAACTAGAAGATCAAATGCAAAGATAGTAGAAAGTATCAGTTCAACTCATAATTAAGATATTTTAAATTCGATTCTCATCGTAAAAGTTATGTGTCACCTTATTTCTTGTTATTTATTATCCTTATATTATGTTCATGTACTTTCCTTGTCATCGAAAAAGTATTAGTATTGTCCCTTCTAGACTGCCACAGGACTGCAAAGGGAAATAAAATGCAAAGACAAAAAAATACAAACAGTTGTGCAACACCTTTATAAAGAGAAAATTATTATTTTCATAACGCGAACGCCTCATAAATCCATGTTATACCAAGTTCATGAGTAGATACATGTTTGAATGTTATCATAAAATATTATTAGATACGGACCTGTGCTCCACACGATAAAAAAGTAAAAATTAAAAATAAAAATTGAAATAAACTCGTATAATGAGATTGTTTACGTATTGCAATCTAATTTATTTGAAATTTGTTACTTATAATAGTAAGCATGACATTTTCAATTGTCATCAATATAATATGCAATTTTGCTTTTACACGATTACAATTTCAGATCATTCATTCTAAAAATGAGACAGACTTTTACTATTAAAATCAAAAATATTGAGTAATATTGAGTAAAATGGGAAAATCTTAGCAATTAAGGTAAAATTTTTACTGCTAAAATCGTATATTTCGAGTGAGAAAAAATGATTGAAATTACTATTTTATTGTTAACTTGGAAAATTTTATAAGACGAATGCATATAATAAATTTTAATTTGTAAACCCGATTAAGGGATAAGAAAGAAGAAAAAACCTAAACGGTCATATTCATGTGTAGATACAATCAAGGAGAATTTGAACATATGATCTCAGGATATATTCGCAAAACACATGCACATCATATTTACGTCCTGAAGGTAACTCTTGGTGTTATATAATAGTTTTTGTTTTTCTTTGCAAATTATTTATTTAATATGATCTCAAAAGAATATAAATAAAGAGATAAAGGATTGATATCAACAATATTAAAATAATATAATATTATATAATGTAGTATAGTATAGTATAATATAATATATAACCACAAAATAGATCAGCAAAATTTATGGAAAGATTTACGGATTTCTTGACATCAAGGAGGAAATTGCCTCATCCGCAAAAGTCTATCTTCCATAAACATTCCGTACAAGTTCAGATATTGAGATCCCCGATAGTTATTGAAGATCTGGCACGGAACTTACCAAAAAGTAAAGATGAAAAATGAAAAGGGTTTGGCACGGAAGTCCATGCTGATGGCAGGAAATGGAAAATAACCATAAAGTCCGGGAAAATGGGTCTCCTTCACCGACGTTTTGTCGACGTGAGTTTGAAATATTTTAAATTTAAATTTTATTATGGTGAATTACTAATGCCCTTTATTTGCTTTTTATATTCCTTTTAGAAGACGGACGGTTACCAATAACTTGTACCTTTTTTTATTTGTACACCACATAATATTAATAAGTTTAATGAATGTTGACTAATTCATATTTAAATCTCGTTAACTTGGTGCAGAACTTTTATAATATGAATTTTCTTTATTAAGAAAATGTAAATATGAGAATTTGTTGATGAAAAAAGATATCGAACTATCTCAATTAATCTATGTTAATTGTAAGATGTCTCTTTTATATCCCAAAAAATTACGTGAATCACATGCCAGTCTGCTATATGCATAAACATGCATATTGTTTTTCCTACAACTGTGAGGGGCTGCAAATCTTCCACAATTAGATCCAGATCATCAACCCAGAAAATTAGATCCAGATCAAGGTTACAAATTGTCCTTGAATTACCATAATCATTACAGAAAGAGAAGTGCCCATAATCAATCAGATTATGACACACGAGTAATTTCAATTGGTTATTTATCACTATGTTACTATGAACTAGTAAGACTATCTAAATTTCAAAAAATGGTCCCAGACAAATTTAATCAACATCAAGCATCAAACTTACACGGCACAGCAGACGCGAAGAAATTCTTACGTTAACCGTGATGTGGGAAACATCCCGAACGAGGTATGAGCCAAGACTGTTCAACTGTAAAAGTCCCGTTATGGCATCTTAAGAAAGAATTGATTTAAGGTATTTTCGTTGCTCGAATATCGATTCAGCTAGGATTTTGGGATACTCATCGGCCGCGAGGCGGCCACCAAAGTTTGAAAGAAGTTCAAGTCATGGAATGCACTGTCTTTGGTCAGAAGCCTAATTGGCAACCCATGTTAGTTAGTGCACCACTTCGAGGAAGAGTAATTAATCACCCAATATTGACAGAATTTGGTGAGAAATCGGGTGGAGTCCCGTTACATATTATCTTCTACTATATATATATATATATATATATATATTATCTATAAGCTTACAATTATCCCACGTGTGAATAGTTTGGGAAATTAGGGTTTGGGAGTTTGTATTCCCATAACCTGATATTCATCAACTCTACAAATTTTAACTAATCTAAATTCGAGAAAAATCAATGAATTAAGGTGTAAAAAACCTCTCAATTACAAATTTTTTACATTCACAAAATTTAAATTCGATAGCTTTTTGAAGGGAAAAGTATTACATTATCTCACCCATCTTATTAATTTATGAGTTTTATAATACAAAGGAAGCTTATAGACATATAAGGAAGAGAAAATAAGAAAGAGAAAATAAAAGAGTACATGAGTTAAATTAATCATAACTGAACTCAGGCTCTCATAATGTCAAGTCAAGTAAGGTATTACTGCACCAAGACCCCTTTGGATTTATGGATATTTGTGTGGTGGAGGAAATCGTGAAATTTCTTTTCATTTCCTTATTTCCCTTTATTATTAGCACTTTTGGGGAAATTATTAGCAGGCTCGTGAAAGCATAGAGTGCAAATCCGAGGTGTACCACTAGTAAGTGGGCAAATTGGATCTTCTTCTTATCTTTATCTCATCAGGGAATGAATGGTGCATGTGTTGATAACCCGTGTGTTTCTCACCAGGGCAGTTGTGCAAATCACAATCCTCATGCTGGGCAGTTGTGGCCCCACCCTCAGGAGAAACTCTTGTAAACAACGGTATGACCACGTGACAGTACCTATATATTGACACAAATTAATAAAATCAAATTATTTAGGATTTTTTTCTTTTAGATTTTATAATAAATTTATAAATATTTGATTTAATTTAATTAGTTTGTGTCAGTATATAAGCACTATCACGTGATAACACTATTACACAACACACTATCCCCACCCTCGGAGCCATCGTCTCCTAGATGAGGCCGTCAGCGCATCCAACAACCTCAATTTGGAGGGGGTGCTGATGGAGATAGTCTTGTTTATCACAGTATACTACTTCAATACTATTCAATAGTATCACAAACCAATAAAAATTAGCCATGTAAATGGATTCGTGAGAGAGAAATCACATGGTGAAATAGAAATTAAAACCTTCGTAAAAAATAAAAAACCATGGGAATCTAATAAAACCCAAAAAGATCCTAAAATTCCCAATGTCAATCAGTATGAAGTGGAAAATGATGTCGATCAATATAGAACATGAGTTTTTTTTAAGATTTTTAAAAATTTCCTAGAGCTTTAAAGATTTTTGAGAATTTTCATTTAGAATTTATCTATTATAATTGTGCTTATGTGGCTAATTCTTATTAACTTATTATACCACTAAATAGTGCTGATATGGTATGTCCATCCGATACAAGACTTTCCGGTATTGATGGGCTCCACCCACCTAATTTCATTATTTTCGGTATATAAAGAAGACAAATGGATGTAAAAGGAAATAGAAGGAATGGAGAATAAATGGCATATGAATTTCTCACAATTAAAATAAACTCAAAACCTCTTAATTTTAAGTTGAACATAGTACCACTATATTAAACTCATTTTTCTCACTTTTTACCTATTTTCTTCTTTCAAAAGTTTTTATATTTGAATAGTTTGAAATTTGTAAAAAATCTTAAACCCAAAAAAATTGAGAAAACTATTCATTTGTGATGGGTAATTATTTTCTTTTTTTGAGTGTGGCTGATATGCAGAAAACTTGACTTATTCAATTTTAGCCGATCAGTCTATAGAGTAAGATTGTTGCAATTATATAGATTTTATTTATTTGTAAGATTTGAATATAGTATCTGATTTAAAAACAAGAAGTGTGACACCACATCTTATGTTGGTAAGGATCCTCATTGTTGAGAACATCGATAGTCAATAGAGAGGATTCTATATTGGTGAAATCCATTAGGCAATAGCAAGGGAGAGAGTCCGTAATTATTAACACTTCTTTCATTATTTAGACCGAGTTTAAAAGCAATGGATCGTTGAGTGAAGGTAATCACGGCCATCGAATTAAATGGAGCAGTAATGAGTGTAACAACACGATATATGGATTGACGGAGCTGATTCTTAAGTTCCACAGCTCCGATGCTTTGACGATATTCACATGAAACTCACCATTGATTTCAGTAACTCATCCACCATGTTGCCCAGAACAATCATTCTTCTGGGACTTTCAGGGACAAAAGCTAAATCGGTGACGCATCGGGAAGTTCACGGACAGCAAAGGAACTTCCAATCAGGATGATAAGATAATACTGTGTAGTCACGGTTCTACAGATAGCCAGCACAGCTTGGTTTATTTTTTGTTGGTCCTTCGGGTAGTCCATTGATATTCGGGTCTGATTTGGGTTTTGGTTCGGATCCCTAAAGTCGTTTGATAGTTGCAAAGAAGTCGATCCTAGGGTTTGAGTTCATTAATGACCCTCCGATACTTGACTTCAAGACTGTAGGTGAAAGGAGAGCATTAAAGTTGAGTAAAAGCCGGAACATGATGTTCGTTACTCGAGCCTTGGTGGTCTGAGATTTTATAGATGCGTAGCGAGGTTTGGTAGTGATGTGGCATGATATCATTCGTGGCATTGAGTATGATCAAATCAGAAGATTTTCTTAGAGTGTGATTGACAAATGATGGATGCCAAGTCATGAGTATTCTAACTGTTGAGATGTTACTCATATTTGTTGAAATATCGACTCAAAGAACGAGGAGGAAATTCATAAATTTTACTATCCTAAATTATTGGGATTTTGAAAAATATTTGTTATATCCTTTTAAGTAGGATTTTCTCAAATCAAATATATATTTTAAGATGTAAGATATATATTAGATATATTCTCCTATCTTATGTGATTCTCTTGTATGAATATAAATAAAGCATTAGGGCCCTAAGGTCAATATGAGATTGATGAGAGCGTTGATATTTTGCACTCCATCTTGATATAGTAATGAATTTTGATTAGGCGTCCCTAGTCCGTGGAGTTCAGACTTAATTTTCCTAAATCATGTATATGAGTGTGTGATTTTCTTTTTCCCTCACTTCTGCTATTAGCTTTATTGTTTTGAAAATCGATCAATGATTGGACATTATTCCAAACCCCGACAAACTGGTATCAGAATATGGGTTTGCAATTTTAGTTGATCGAAATATCCATGATGTTTATAATAAAGATTGATATGAAAAAGTTCATTGGAGCTATCAATTTCAATCTATGGCAGATCTGGATAACTGATCTTTTAGTGTAGAATAGTCTAGAGGCAGCAATGAAGGAGCAGAACTCTGCCATGTTTAATTCTTATTGGAATATACTTGATAGAAAAGTCCTTTCCACTATTTGCTTGTACCCATCGAACGACGTATCGCAGGAAATGCACATGAAGACGACAGTAGTTGAATTTTAGAGTAAATTGGAGGTACTGTATTTATCAAAGTCCATTAGCAATCAATTGGTTTTGAAACAACAACTATATTCCCTTCGTATGACCCAGGGGACTTCGATCAAGTATCATATTAGTGTTCAACACTCTTGTCAACGATTTGAAATTTGTTGATGCCAAGGTGGTAGATCAAGATCAAGTTATTTTATTGTTGTGTTCGTTGCCGCCTTCTTACAAGGCCTTTTGAGAAACGATGGTCTATGGAAGAACATCCTTGACTTTCAATGACATTAAGGACAATTTGATGAGTAAGGAGAAGCTGGACAATGATTTTAAGTGTACCAGGATATCCAATGAGTAAGACACGAACTTGCTTACCAGAGGACATCAAAATTAGGGTATTGGAAAAGGCAGATCTAGATCCAAGCGAAAAAATAGGAAAAAGGTTTGTTTCTATTGCAAGAAGATAGGGCACATCGTTGCCAAATGTTATAAGCTTACATGCAAGAGCAAACCCGACTCAAATGACGAGATGGGAAGTAGATTGTACATGCCTGATGACTCAACAATGATGGGTTCAACATTAGTGGCATCATCAGCATTAGCAGTTGAATAAAAGAATCATAGGCACACAAATTCAAGGTATAAAAGGATGAAGGGCATCTCGAGTAAGAGAAACTATTAAAGCCGAAAGGAGTTATCTTTATTAAAGAGTAAGGGTGATTCAGCAAGAATGAAGTTTAGAGCAAGCGGTTCTTCCAATCAAAGGAAAGTTGTATTTACTCCAATCAGGCCTCAAATACCTCCTGAAGGTAAGACATCTCCTAAACCACCAATTGTGATGGCTCGAGATTGACTGAGAAGGGATGGGGAGAATTACACCTTATGTACTGTCAAGGAGTCTTCCAATCCAATCTTGAAGTCTGAGACTATATTAGTTTGAACTTCCGATAAGTGGATGAGGGAAGAAAAGAAGGAGTTACTTCGCAAAAAGGGAACTTGGGAGTTGTTTGAACAGTTTATTCAAAAAAGTTGATACCATATGTGATGCTCGATTTGTTGTGTCGGTCATGAGGTTCAGGTATTGTTTGACTTTGGGTGGTGTCCAGCAGTATCTGTAGAAGGCCCTGATAGGGCCATGGCTAAAGAGAGCTTACAGAGAAAAGTTCAATCTTATTTGAGGTGGAGTTTCGAGTTCAACCCAGTCTGATTCAACATGAGTTCTCCAAATATAAGTTAAGGTGAAGATTTGTTGAGATGTGACTCATATTTATCTAGATATCAACTCGAGGAATGAGAAGGAAATTTATGGATTTTACTATCCTAAATTATTGGAATTGGAGAATATTTATTATATCTTTTTAAGTATGATTTTTTCAAATCAAATATATCTATCAAGATGTATGATACGTATTCTAGATACATTTCATAATTTTATCTGATTTTCTTGTGTGAATATAAATAGAGGATGATCCTAGGGTCAATATGAGACGAGAGAGTTAATATTTTATACTCTCTCTTAATTTAGTGAAGAATTCCAGATAATCCTCCCTAGCATGTGTAGTACAAATTTAATTGTTAAGAACTACGCATATAAGTGTGTGATCTTCTTTCTCTTATTTCTGCTATTATTTTTATTGTTTTGAGAATTGATCAGCAGTCGGGGAGCGGTCTGAATCCCAATACCAACTTATTTGTCTAAGGTCGGGGAATCGAGTTAGTAATCAGATGATATCTACCCAAGTTCGGAGTACAGGGCCGGTGGTCTGACTCAGTTGTTTGGCATCTACATAGTCAGAACGATGAGCTGGATGTTGTTTCCTTTGCACCAAGTAGCGTTTAATCAGAGCGGGCAGGTAACCATAACAATCGGGTCGGATGACTGCTGCCTATATCATTTTGCAAACTTTTATAGTAGACAAGGAACATGTTCGATCGGAAAACCATCCAGGATCAATAAGTTAATCCCAACAGAAACGAACCTTGTCCCCCAAATTCTCTCGAATTTGGCCTTCATTAGTTTCTCTCGTGTTCCTGGACTCCTAGTGGTCACCGAGCACTTCGAACGTTCCTGACGAAAGAAAAGTCCACTCTTCTTTCGTCTGATTGGAAGTACATGCTCTCAAAGTCTATCCCATGATGATATAAGCAGCCAGCGTTGATCTTGTAGTCGTGGACTTGGACTCGTGAAGCTAAGCTCGAGAAATTCTTAGGTGAGCTGAAGGTATAGATGATGTGATGAACTTAACCAATGAATATTTGACACGTAAGCAGATATTTTAAATCATGTTTTACAAATAAATATTATTAATGAATACAAATATGATGTGATAATTATAACGTATTGAATATTTATTGGTGGAGTTCACAGATGATGTGGCATGTTGAATTCACCTAAAACTCGCTCTCTCAGCTCCCAATCAACTGTTGCTTTTTCGTCTCGTGCACTTACTGCGACCCACCATCGCGTCGCAGCAACACGATCGATCAACACGTATCTGCTGATCATGAGAAAACAGACATACTATGTGACTTGTGGACTCCGCGTCTAATTTACAAGTATTGCTGTTCCTGATCCAGTGTACCGTGTGCACTCAATCGATCGACTGGGCAAAATAGAGTTTATGGACACAGATCTGTGGCAAATTTGTCCGATCCTTGCAGGGCTTCATAAGATTAACATGTTCAAAGTGTCGATCATATATTATTGACTATATATCTGCGTTGTCCAATTTATTAATTCGATCATGTGATCTAGTTAAGTTTAATAATGTGATTCAATGAGATCAGCCGGCTCCACAAAAACAGACGATAGGCAAAATGAGGGACTCCCAGAAACATCTTAGTGACTAACTGTTATAAAAATAATAGGAATAACAATCACGGATTGTCGCAATTACAAAGGAAAAAAAGGAAAATTTTTACAACATAAAGTCGTGTTACAATAATATAATAATAAAATAAAATTACTGAATTAAAAGGACGCAAAAATAGCTATAATGGAATATCGAGGCCTGTAATCTCTCGATCTAGTCAGGGAAAATCTCCCACTTTAATAACGATTGTTTCCCTTTGAATTAAGGATCTTTTCACGTATATCTGATTTTAAATTTCTGAATTTTTCGTTTTATCATATCGTTCGGGACGTCTTGGGGCTTGGGAAGCTCTATCAAAGCGGTCCTGATCCTGACGTAAGTTTGTGTAACGTCCACCGGAAATATGAAAATCAAGAAACGATGCAAGTAGATAGGAAGTGAGTAAAATAAATAACTAGTCAGAAATGCTGAAAAACCTGCAGTTTGGGAACAAGCAGCACAACTCTTTGAGCGATGGCCCGTGAGAGTCATCTGGGAAGACTGGGTGCAGGAGGATGTAGAAAATTTGTAAAGGAAGCAAAACTCAGTAGAAGAGTATGATGGCGAGTTTAATGCGAAAGGATATAATTTAATCAAATAATAGACTAAACCAAGTGGAATTTATATAGTATTTCATAGAATTTTTCAAGTTCAAGTGGTGATCGCCCTCACGCACCCTCTAAATCCATCCCTGACTGTACGAGGTATCCTTGAATTTAATGGGGGCAAAGTGCCAAGAGGTTGATCACTGGTTGCATTAAAATACTGTAGATTAAATTTCACATAGGATAACAATAACAATAAAAAAGAAAATCTTGAAATATGATAGAATTGGGGCCGTCT
Organism: Lagerstroemia speciosa; assembly: GCA_037672795.1. Classification (NCBI taxonomy): domain Eukaryota; kingdom Viridiplantae; phylum Streptophyta; class Magnoliopsida; order Myrtales; family Lythraceae; genus Lagerstroemia; species Lagerstroemia speciosa. The sequence continues at coordinate 10,270,084 of CM075296.1, read as the reverse complement.
ATAAATTGGCACTTTTTACAGCCTCACATTTCATAGGTTAGTTAGAAATCTTATAAGATATCAGAGTGGGTTATTGTGAAGTTCACATATATGTCTCGCCAAGACCAGTATATAACTTGTGATCATTACAACCATGGGCAGAAGAAAAATGTTCGCACTTTGTCCGTTAATTAGATTCGGAAGATAAAGCCCGGCTTGTATTAGTTGTTAGTCCGAAGGTGGAAGAACAGACCTACCTCGTGGCAGTTTATTCCTTCACTAAAGTACTGAGAAAAATGCATGACTCAAGGTAAATTGTTAAGAGTAAGTACTCAATATACATGTGTCAAGTATAAACACGTTATCACTTGAGGATAAATGTTGAAGATTGAATATCGTATCGAATAATAAATATAAAAGATTTATCTTATAAGAGAATTTGGTACAATTACATATAAATTTAGGTTTTAAGTAGATACGAGTAAAATCACTTATGTTTGCAGATGCCCTGTTCATGTTTAGTCCAGACTTAAGATCCACTCAAATCAAATGCTAGAAAATAGCAACGTACTCCACAGCTTTATTAACGAAACCAATTTGGATTGTCGTATGAGCGTAAACGGTTCACGTCAGATGATTTTTCTTTGGAAATTATGGGTCCCTATTCTTCAGGTTGATTTTTTAGAACGTAAAAAACTGTAACAAGAACTATTTGGGACCATAAAAACCACTTGCTTCTCCTGTGATTTTTTGGGTGACTCTTGTATCCTGTTTTTAATAAAATATATTAAATGTAAAAATAACAAAATAAATTTTATTGTAATAAATGAGAAAACTAATTTTAGATATTTTTGATGAATTAACCAAAATTCATGCTTGAAAACATAGAAAAATATAATTTTTTTTTCCAAAATCAATGATAAGAAATTATTGAATAGGTATTAGACTTGAAATGATTTTGGGATGGTCCCGGACCCGACCATTTTTTGGTTGGGGCCCGAATTTCTCGGGTCGAGTTTTTTTTTGTTTTTTTTTTTTAATCAATATGAAAAATGACCAAAATTTACATCGGAGCCCGTAATTTTGGTTTTCCAGATCGTGTTGGATCATTTTTTCGATTTTTCCGATCTTCGAGTTTTTAATTGCACCCCCAATTGGCCCAATAGGGACTAAGGCCCTTAGAAAACTAGATGTGCAAATGACCCATTTGAACTCGAAAGAACCTGGCCCGTGACTCGTTGCCGGGGCACTTCTTGTTCTTGAACCGGTCCTGCCTCTTTCTCCGTACATTTATGAAGGTTAGTTTTCAAATGATCCGATTACAATTTTCTATAATAAAAACATGGTAGCATTTTTTTTTTTTTTTTTTTGTCGCCAGCCACGGTATCCAAGCAGGCCCCACCAGCGGTGAGATGGCATCTTTCAGCCAACCATACTTGACTAATCCGTTGGTCGCCCCGGGTCGCACGCCTGGCAATGGCGGGTAAGGCTCCCAAGAGGGGTGTCTGCGTACGTGAGGTCTCGAACCTGAGACCTCCTTAAGCGGCACCGAGCTGCTTACCACTCGGCCCAACCCCTCTTGGTAAAAAACATGGTAGCATTAAAACCTGATTTGATGAGGAAAACAGCCTTGACCGAGACTAGATCACTGATCAGGACGATGCAGGACCCCGGGTAAAGTTCAAACGAGAATGCTGAAAAGCAATAGGAACCAAACCGGCCTAGTAACCTTCCATTGCTGATCCAAGGCGATCGGATTTCAATTGATTTCGAAAATTTAATTACGTTAATCGCAATGACATGAAATAATAACCGACAAGAAAACTGCTAAATGCTATCGTGTAATTTTGGATAGTCTTCGTGCATATTTTTACTGACCGAATTCCCGGCAAATTATCCGTTAGGAATCCGTCACCATTTAAACACACTTGAGTGGAAGAAATTCGCGCCCATGGATCACCGACGAAATATCTGTTGGTATTTTGCCTTGACTAAGCAAAGGATTAGCGAGATGGGGAATCCCTGGGTAATTTGATTTACCAGTAGATTATCAACTACTCATTCCGTTGGAATTTAGCAATAGGAATTTTCTTATAGTGTCAGTCTCTGCCTTCTGTTGCTGTTCGACAGCCATAAGTTGCTGGATAGACCAAAGGACTTGCCCTGTGCCACATGACCAAGTTGCAATCTGCACATACCCAAAAAGGGGGGAGAAACTTCAATTTCTTTGATTGTTCTTGAAGCTCTGGGAGGAGCAAGTAACTGATGGCACGGCACGTTTGGTAGCGTTTACTGAAAATGACGTGTAATTGATGATGAATAGAGTAGATAGGGAAAAGAATTGAAGAAGAATTAAATTGATTAATGTGATTAATTTACTAATAAATAATGGATCATAAGGATTTGATTAGTAATGTGAACATGTGAAATGAAATAATGAAAATAACCTTAACATTTATATGTAAAATAATGATATATATGTTTATATCAATACATTTATAATTAAGATAAAAGAAATTAAGTTTATTTTAAAATTCATCACGTATAATTTAAATTTAATTTCACAGAATTTGAAGATTATAAAAAATCTTATTAGACATTTGAAAAGGGAGAAGAATTTATAATATTCACATTAAAGTTGATAAAAAGTTTATATAACTTTTGAAATAAAGTTTCATAATTTTATAAAAATGAAATTGAATTTATACATAAAGAAAATTTAATTTGTTATTAAGGAAGAAATTAATATTAAAAATCATTAGATAAAATTGAAATTTTAAGAAATTAGCACGGATTATTTTATAAATTGACCATTTATTCTCGTTAAGAATTGTAATAAAGTATATGATCATATATAATTCATGTTATACTTATGAATATGTAACGGAGACTTCATGGTAAATTCTTATTACGAATCCAAATAACAACCAGACTACGTAATAGAGATTCGTCCTGTGATTCATCCTTTATTAGAATCCCCATTACATGCTACCAAACGCACCATGAAAACACCCTCTAGACATAATTCAAAAACAGCGTCAAGTAACACGCGCTGAACCGAGCCTTGTTGGAAGTAACACAGGGAAAACTGTAGGATGCCAAAGGCTTTCCCTTGTGTCCATCAATAAGAAGACGACATCCTGGGAACTGACTAGATCATGGAGGCGCCAGCAATCGTTTAGGAGGACACTCTTTGTGGCTGGAGACTGGATGCCTGGCCATCGGTATTGACATAACCATTGCTTCCGCTTAACCGGAAAATTTCAGTGAATCATTTATTTCTAGGATTTAGACAGGACAATATAATGATATTCACACTCATAACAGCAGTGAAAATTGAGCATCAGCTACTGCCCTGTATTCGCTGCCATTCAGTTCAAGCAGTCGTCAAGCGTATATAGTGATTGTCTAAATTGATTAGGCACGTCAACCAGCTGCCACTGTCAACTTGGACAATTTTCCTCACACCCCAAGCCTGCACAGGTTAACCGTCTTTGTTGGGAAGAGGCATATAACCGAGGGCACAACCATGACGCTGCAAGGAAAATGAGCCCGAGAAGCAGTGATTGGAGGAGGTTTATAATTTATACCCACAAAAACTCTCAGTTTCTGTACTTATATTGACCCAAAATTGTAGTATCATTGTTTGTGTTTACTGTCTAGCATTGTATCTAGATTCACTCATATATATTCTCTGTATTCTGATAGGATTGTTTTCCGATTATGATGGGATTGTTTCCCAATTCTGATGTCTTTCTATTTTTATTTTGCCATTGAAATCTAACTTATAAATTGGAGTCTCTTATTGTATTCTTGAAATACTATTCAACACACTTTTCTTATCTTGATTTTTATCATAGTATCAGAGCCTAACGATTATTTTGATCTCAATCTTCAGGTGTTTGTCTATTCTTGGGAAAGAGAATCCATCTCTAGTCACTTAAATTCAAGGAGCTCCAGTCATCACCTCAACAAACCGAGACCACAGTTAGGTTCTTGACATTGCCAATGCGGAAAAAGTTTGGTCGTCGATGGAGCCCGCACAAGCCCTCACATGCCACCTGAAGATCTACACATCTTGATTCACGTGCCATCCACACGCACCATGTTATTAACTAACTCTACAGAAATGCAACCACAATCTTGCTAACGTGGCCCATTCCAGAGATGACACATGTCTTCAACCACGTGTCTGCAACATCATCACCCGCTTGGTTGACCCGACCCAACCCAACCCGGTTGGTGTACCCATCCTTCTGCTACACGCATTCGGACTGCGACTCTTGTCCTGCTTGCCATCTGGTTAGGTGATGATGTGGCAAACACGTGGTTGACCCGACTCGACTAGTGCACCCATCTTTCCATTGCGTACACTCAAACCATAGCTCTTGTCTGGCTCCCTCTCCATGCGCCCTCCCTGTAGATAAATGCTCCTAGTGCATGAACACCCAACCAGCTTTTGTTGTTCTACTTGTGACCGAGTTGATTTCAGTTGACTGGTTCTTCAATCCTCCAACTTATATATTGTTAAATTTGTTTTGCCATGTCTTCGCAAACTTGACAGTCTTCTCTAAGTCTAGTCACCTATTTCACCAATGATTCACTCACAACACACGTAATTCAATATGGTATTAGATCTAGGTTAAGCCCCTTAGCACGCTGCGCATTAGAGGGGTGTTAGATCCCGCATTGGTAATATAAGAGAATAAACCTAGGTTTATAAGAGAATTTTGTACCATCACTTGATAGTTTAGCCTTTTGGGTGGAAACGGACTTAGTTTCTTGTAAGACCCAATAATATTAATATAAGAGTGCCTGATCACGGTAATCTCTCATGTCAACCCAGGCCTATCTCTGGTAATCTCTTACTGACGTAAGACTACAAAACTAGTAGTCTCTTTCCAGCTCAATCGCCAACTTCACTTATAATATACAAATTTAACATTGGAACAACCACCACAAATCTCCAGAGATCTATCCTTTGACTAGATTTACAAGTGCATGCCATTCACAATATCTATCGACGCCATATCTCCTCATACATATATCGATCAAGATTTTCTCGAAATGATCACACTTGGAATTCAAACTTCGCTCACAATCTGTGCATTCATTCTTGGCTGATTGTTAATTATATGAATATGCTTATTTGAACATATTTTTGGGCTTGATTTGAGTGAGTTATTCGTGTTTTATGAGATTATAACACACGACTGATTGTTTTTCCTTAGTTGAGTGAGATCAAGTCATGATAAATTAATTCGAGTTTTCTTCCAAGAATGTTGGTATTTCAGGGCTTTTTTTATTGATATAGGAAACAATGAAGGATGAACACGGTTAAGAAGGAGGACCCCAACCCACATAATTGAGCTAGACAGAAGTTGAAAAATAGAGGATCAGGGCTCCCTGAAGCTGAGAGTAACACCAAGTTTTGGGTCGCAGCTTAGGATCACGACCCCTCGCTGGGATAGAAGAGTCTGTTATATTCACAGGATATTGTATTTCTTGAAGATCTCGGAACTCGATATGGAAGATATTCTGAGATATTGGGATATCAAAAGAGCATATTTCACTAGACTCACACTAGGAAATACAATATTTTGTTAGAATATTATTAGGATAGAGATATTTGGGAAATATTTTAGGCAAGATATAATATTTCATTATCTATCCTTATAAATTCTAGACTTAGCAGCACACCTTGACATAGAACATCTTTCATATTAGTTTTTGTTTTGCACATCTTTTTGTTGCCAAGAGAGATCGAATCATTTTGGCATCAAGGGAAGAAGAGGATCAATGTCCTTCAAGAAGACTTCGAGGATCGAGAGATCGGCTTCGAATCGTCGAAGAGTTTTCTCTTCCTTTTCTCTTTTCTTCCTTAGTCATGATATATTCGAATCTATTCTTGGTGTCTCTTTTTAATTTATTATGACCTAAATTCCTAGTTTTGTAGGGTGAGCAATGAAACTCTTTCTGATTTCTTAATTTCAATTCTCTCTTTGCATTTTAATTGGTTGCACTATTATTATTTATACTATTCTCGTTCTTTATGCTTTCTAGTGGCTTGATCGCCCATTAGATTGATTAGGAGATTTGATGAACTCGAGAGATAAGTCATAATCATGCCAGAGATAGTATAACTTAGGACAACTCACGCCGAGAGGTCGGAATTGTTTATGAGAAGTATCGAGAGATTAGCCTATCACCTTAAGTATCCAAGTTAGGGTTCGAGCTCATTAGGCTTCTTAATGTTAATTGCATAGAAAAAGAGTGGAACATCATCCTAGAAGTACGTTCTTATTAAGTCAATGATAGGTAAAGAAATATAAAATCCTAAGATAATAACTAGCCAATCAATTACATGTAGAGAGTAGATTCGGGGGACCAGGAATAGGATTTAGGGAAGTTGTGAGCCCCAGGTCCATAAATATTGATTGATTTTCTTGTGGGAACGATCTCGACATTTATCGCTTTATTACTTGAAGCGATATGTATACTTGCGTGCTTGGTTTGGTTCGGTTCGGTTCTTATCAATTTTATCGCAATAAGTTTTTGGCACTATTACTAGTGATCAAGTTTACAATTTTCTCTAACCTTAATATTAAGCAATATTCTACGACTAGGTTTATTTATTTATTTATTTATTTATTTATTTATTTTTCTTTTCTTTTATTTTGTGAATATATTCTACTTTTAAATTTTTTTGTTATAACTGATTGTTGGATATAATGGAAGAGAATTTCAATTGGTAGGTGGACCTATTAGGGATGCAATTATTGCAAGTTATAGTCAATTTAAAGAAAACTATTGCATTTCATGTGGCTATTGTGGAAAATTTCACCTACCTAATGATTGTCCTTTTTATGCTAAATGAATGAATTATTTTGATGATTACTCTTGGAATAACTCTTCCTACGATGTGTATGAAAGATGGAGAACTCACCCCGATGATTAGTGGAGAAATCAACAAACATGGCAATCGGAGTGGGACAATGCTTCAAACTTCCATCAACAACCTTCGGACCAAGATTTTTCTTCTAGACTCTAGGAGACACTCAAGAATTTCATGAATTCCTTACAAAACCTTCAACAAAATGCTTCTGAACAACATCCGGCCTTAGATTGCCTTGATATACCAGCAGAAACTTTAATTAATTTTATGAATTCCTCTCGCGCTACTCATGTTGTTCAATCCAATTCTTATCAATTGTTGCTTTACAATTGTAGATATGTAATGTGGAGATTCAAATAGGCCAACTAGCTTAAGCCTCAGTTCCCAACCTTAAGAAGTTTTGCCGAGTGACACGCAAATTAATTCACGAGATCAAGACAATGATCAAGATGAGATGATCTCTTTTTGGAGTGAAACAGAGTTGAAGTGTGACGTTGAGATAGAGAGGTCATGACCCCAAGTCACGACCCAAATTTCCAGAACTATTGGGTCGCAACCCTAGGTTGTGATCCCTTTCCCCAAAACAGAAGAGTTGCAACCCTTGAAGAAGAATAAAAAATTTCATGTGGCACATCTTCCGAGGAGGTAGAAAAAAACGATAATTATTTTTTTCCAGATGAGGATGACATGAAGGCTAATGAAATCATGATGACAGACAAAGAAATCTTCAAGGGTGATGAAGATGATGCTACAAGCACTTGGACTAATGAGGAGGACACGATGTTAATTACACCAACTATTGAATTATGTCGAGGGGAACCAGACTCTCAAAGTTGTAACCTTGAGACCTCTATGCCCAATCTTATACAACGTAATGAAACTTTATTCATGGAAAATTGTTCATCTAATGATTGTTTGGTCATTTTGATAGACGAGGCATGCAATGAGAAGCAATAGAGGGAGCTATCAGATGTTAGATGGGTGTTTGATGAGTAAAATGAATGCATGGATTCTCTTGGTGTCTCCAATTGGTTAGAAGCTAAACCAATATCAATAAAGCAAATTGTCCTTGAAATTTTATAATGTCCATCAAAGGAACCTATGAGCCACCACCACCATGTCAAGAGTTCCACAAAGGGGTTGATTTATATGGAAGATTGTCTGGTCTCATTCATCAAGAACTTACAAAGCAAGTGGAACAACTACAAGAGGAGCTCAAGTGGCAATTAAAGGAAACTCAAGTGCTCATCAATCGAGGGGGCTATGTACTTCACTCTAGGCAAGTATTCTATTTGTTTTTAATTCTTTCATACATACATTATTTTGGATTATAATGCCAGATTTAGGCTTGGGGGAGCTTGCCCTAGTTATTTAATTTTTTTACTATTTGCTTAATTGGATTGCTTGCATTTAGATACAATAGATTGCATGCATCTAGGTTGCTAGATAGCTTTTAGGATCTTAGGTATGTTAGGGGTATGACAACGATGAATTAATCCACTTATGATGAATTGGTTGGCACTTGTTCTATGACGATAATCAATAGCTTAAAATTTTGAAACTTGATTGGATTAGAGATTGCAACTTGCTTTAGGATGTGTTTTGAAAAATTATATCATGTCTGAACCCTAGTATTTTCTCATGACACTCTTACTTTAGTAATAGCTTAAAATTGCCCTTGAGGTTGCTTGGTTGTATGTCTAACATGAGAGTGGGCAACAGCATGAACTTAGGTATCATACTAAAGACAAATAAAGAAAGAAACAGAAAAATAAAAATAAAATTGTTTGCATGAGCTAGTAAACAAAAAATCATTAGAATTGCATATGTGAGCCTAATTGAAAAATGTGCGAATGCTTTGAGCACCACTATATAGGCTTAAGCATCATTTAGTGCAAAAGCATATGCAATAAGACTCGACATGTTCTCTTGGTGGAAAAAATAGTCCATTTGTCAAAGTTCGAGGATAGATCCGTAGTGGTGTCTCAACACCTAATGCCTTGAACCAACGGGGCAGGTGCCATTGGTTGATTCCTCGCTACACGACCTAACTTCTAGACATGACACCCAGAATCGACACCACCAAAGAAAGAAAGGAGCGAGAAAGAAAGAAGCAGAATTGTCAAAGGCAATGTCTATGTAATTGTTTAACTCTCTTGATTGTATGCTTGACCAACCTTGTTTCTCATTGGGTGCTTGAATTTTAGTATGAGTGTTTACACTAACACAACACGGGTTAAGATTGACTTTTTTAAGAAAATTTTGACATCAAAAGTGGGAAGTAATCCAATTGAACTCTAAGGGGCTAAATCTTTCTAATGAGTGGAGAAATTTGCGTGCGTGTTTTGCATGCTTGCAAGTATTCTAATTGTCTTACTCGCTTTCTCTTGGTAGCAAAAACTTGTTGTGATAAAATTGATAAGCAAGTATGCAAGTATACGTATCGCTTCAAGTAATATTGTGATGAATATCGAGATTGTTCCCATGAGGACCGTGTCAAATTTCACTAAATAATAATCTAAACAATTAATTCTAAACTAAGTAAATCGTAAATTAAGAATGCAATTAAAAAGTAAATTAGGAAGTAAACAAAAATAGGAAAGGAAATAAGAAAATCAATCAATATTTCTGGACCAAGGGCTCACAACTTTCTTCAGTCCTATTCCTAGTCTTGAATCTACTCTCTACATGCAATTGATTGCTTAGTTATTATCTTAGGATTTTACATCTCCTTACCTACCTCTCGGCTTAATAAGAATGTACTTCTAGGACAATGTTAACTACTCTATCTCTAGGCAATTAACATTAAAATGTTCAATGAGCTCAAACCCTAATTTGGATACTTAGAGTGATAGACTAATCTCTCGATACTTCTCACAAATAATTCCTAACTCTCATCATGAATTATCCTAAGTTATACTATCTCTGGCATGATTACGATTTCATCTTGAGTTCACTGAATCTCCTAATCAATCTAATGGGTGATCAAGCCACTACATAGCATAAAGAATGAGAACAACATAAATAACAATAGTGCAACCAATTAAAATGTAAAGAGAGAATTGAAATTAAGAAATCGGAAAGAGTTTTAGTGCTCACCCCAGGAAACTAGGAATTTAGTTCACAATAAAATTAAAGGAGACAATAAGAATAGGTTTGAATGCATCATGACTAAGGAAAGAAAGGGGGAAAGAAAGAGAAAACTCTTGGATGATTCGAAGTCGATCTCTCGATCCTGAAGTCTTCTTGAAGCACGCCAATCCTTTTCTTCCCTTGACGTCGTCAATTAGTCGATCTATCTTGGTAGCAAAAAGATGTGTATAACAAAAACTAATATGAAAGATGTTCCATGTTGAAGTGTGCCACTAGCTCTAGAATTTGTAAGGATAGAGAATGAAATATTATATTTTGCCTAAAATATTTCCTAAATATCTCTCTATCCTAATAATATTCTAACAAAATATTGTATTTCCTATGGTATGAGTCAAGTGAAATATGCTCTTTTGGTATCCCAGTGTCTTCGAATGTCTTCCATAACGAGTTCTGGGATCCTTAGGAAACACAATATCCTACGAATATCGTAGAATCTTCTATGCCAACAAGGGGTCACGACCCAAAATTTTGTGCTGATCTTGGCTTCAGGGAGTAGCGACCCTGATCCTCTATTTTTCAGCTTCTGTCCATCTAAATTTTGTGGGTCAAGGTCCACATTCCTACCACGGTTCATCCTTCATTATGTACCTGAATTAATAAAAAGCCATGAAGTACCAACATTCTTTGAAGAAAATCCGAATTAATTTGTCATGACTTGATTTCACTCAACCAAGGAAAAACAACCAATCATGTGTTATGATATCATAAAACTCGAATAACTCACCCGAATTTAAGCCCAAAAATATGTTCAGATAAGCAAATTCATATAATTAACACTGCTTTTGTGCATAAGTATATGTGTATATCTCAACGTTTTAACTTACAACTTAATTCGATACATCATAAAGGCTAGCTACCAACTCCATCATCAGAGTTCATGAAAAATGGCAAGCATAATCGTTGTTGCTCATTTTTTATTGTTGTACAAAGGGTGCATATAAGTTTAGAAGGAAATACAGGAAAAGGGGAACAAAGGCGTCCAAGGAGTCCTACTGATGAGAATTGCACAGGACTTCTTAGTCGTGGATTCAAGATAGTACCACTATAGCAGACCATCTTTTTCAGTCGTTGCATATTTTGGCCATAGTTTATATATTTTTGAAAAAATAGGTAAATTTTGTGATTATTCAAACTTTTTTTTGTTAGATTTAAATCTATAAATCTAGAAGTGTGTAAAGAAAAGAAAAATAGAGGCAATCCGTTGTGAAACAAACTCACACATATTGTATTATCCAATAAACACTGTATAGCGTTTCAAGCATAAAAGCTTTTTATTCCTTTAGACCTTGGCATCCCACTCGGTATAGACTAATTTTCATTCCGACACCAACTCGAGCTAAGTTACTTTAAAAGTCGCTTTTTCATTAAGAAACGGGATAGGAAGCAAGCATGGCAATATCGCACTTTCCGTTCTTTTCACACCTGTTTGAATCCTCACATACCCATCCTCTCCCCACCCTTTACCCCACGAATTCCTAGCCAACCGGTATCGGGTCCCACTCTTGGTTGTCCCATACCCTACGATCATCACTCCGTGATCATAGTTGGTCCCGCACTTCCCAGTGAAGACCCCACTCGAGTAGAACTGGAAGTTGCCATGCGAGGAGTCGATCGCCACCGAGACAGGCTGGTTTGCAACTACTTTAAGTAGAGCTTCTTTATTATCTGAAGGAACATCTTCGAAGCCCCCGATCAAGGCCTTATGGGACAATTTGATGGTGTTTGCCTTGCATTTGTGCTCGGGTGCTCTGTAGGGGTAGTCCTGCTCAGAAGCCAGGCCATGGTGGCGATGGATAAAGTCAAACGCCGGGTCTATGAGACCGTACTGGTAGCCGAGGTTGAAACCTTTGGTATCGTGGTCTATGAGCTGTTGCTCAGAAAACGAGATGAGGTGGCTGATTGTCAGCTTCACGAGGCCCTCTATTGCTGCTACAGCTGCGAATGCCCAATAGCTAGCTGTTTGTGTGTGAAAGAGGAGGAAACATGCCATATAGAGTTAGCATATGATGGAAGCAAAAGAATGTAATGTGCAGCAACACTCTCAATTGAGCTAAATTGTCGGTCAACCTGAGAAAACAATAGGGACATTGGTTTTGTAAAATATCTACCAGAAGCAGGGTTCAATTTCTTATTTGCTCAATATGGGATTAACTTCTCAACGTTCACTGTTATATGATAATGAGTTCATACTCAACATGTGTCATTAAACACCTGCTCTCAATAACGGATCTCGAGCAAGATATTTTTACTTCAGGGGATAAGTTACCACGAGACGAGCCTCCTCACAGTTGAGCTTTTTCTCCTTATTTGATAAACTGGTTACGAGTAAGATATTTTTCTTCTGATTTGGGGCTTAACTAACCACTAGTTCTGCACTCTAGCCTGACACAGTATAACTATAAGAGGTGGAGTCTATATGAGCTTATAACTATAAGGGGTGGAGTCCGTTTCACCTAAAAATCTAAACTATTAGGTAATGATACACAATTCTTTCATAACTAATATTACTTATGTAAGTTTTCATTACTTTTTGCCTCAGAGATATCAGAGTAGTGACCTAAAAAGAGGATTTAATATAGCGATATCATCATTTATATTAGGCTAAGTAGTCAGGAATTTAATTATTATCAGCTATATTTCTCGTAGCTCCTATTTTATTTTTCTTTTTTTATAATGAAAATGAGGGTAGCTACAGTGAAGAGTTAACCACTTCTACACCATGTTTAGACCTTTGTGAAAACCCTTAATTATATCAAACAAATTGAACAATCTATACTCGAGAATACTTCATGAGAGTATCACCTCCAACAGGTATCGTATAGTACTACAAACTTGTATTGTCTAAGGCTCAAACTTAAAGAGCTCATTTTTAAGCAGAAGTTTTTGACACAAGTGCAAAAATGGACTCAAATATGAGTTTTCGATCTCATTAAGATGCACGGGAGTGGGACACGTTCACACTTGTCCTTCGTAATGGAAAAAGTGGTTAAAATAGGGAGATTGAAATAACTTATATGTAATTAATTTTAACATTAACCTAACTTAACTAACCTATAGTAATTAATTAAATAAATCAGAATAGCTTATGAAATTAGTTTTGAGCTCACTGCAGTTTCCTTGATCCTTGACGGGAGTAGCAGCCCCTCTCGCCCTCCAATCCACGGAAGGAGGAACCTTGGCAACATTTTCATACCTGAAAGGCTTTTTTTGCGAAGAACTCCAATAATTTTTCGATCTGAGACCATTGTTCGTGCTGTTCTTCCATCGGCTCTTGGTGGACCGGCCTGCACATAATTTGTAAAGCACAGAGGCACAAAATAATTGAGAGCACGATAACGATTAGGTTTTCAATTGTTTTTTGGGATGCCTTGTTGCCAAAGCTTAGGTGGTTTTCGTAGCTAGGACTTGGAAATCTTGGATGTGTATGTAGTAAGTTGAGAATGTACGGTTTATATAGACAGACAATGTTGTCCTAGTCACTGAGAAATGGGAAAGACATTAAAGTAACACATCACGTAGGAGATATTTCCCGAATGAAAACGATAGGAGATACTCCCCGAATGAAAACGATGGTCAAAACTAGACGTACATATGTGATGTGGATGGAATCACAATAATTCATAAGGAGTGCTCCCAGGGGAGTTATTATCTATTTCGGCTGTGGCACGAACGATTTTATCCTTAAAAATTATCTCTTGAAAGAGGGATAAAAGAAGTTTTATAAACAACTCACGGTACCTATAGGGAGAGGCTGAAGCCTAAGTTCAATTGAATTGGTTGTAGTAACAATGTGGATAAGATCGAAATCATAGACATATAGGACTATTGTTAGGGGCGAGTCTATTGTGAAGCAGTGTCGTCACGTAACAAGTGTTTATATAGTGACACCTACAATGGAGATTCATCCATTTTTTAGATTGTTTTTAATGAAAACCCAGAATTAGAAAACAATCCTAAAAATAGATGAATCTCATTAGTTGGTATCATAACTTAAATTATTAAATTTTCACATACCATCACATGGCGACACCTACCTAGCTAGAGGTATTGCACACGACCATGTCATGCGTCACGACACCTCTTGCCAGTTTCATCCATGTCAAAGATTCCGATCCCATCCACATTATTGATGCTAACCATAGGAGCCGAACTTGGACTTCAATCTCTCTTTTGACGAGGGTGTGAAAGGAACGGGCGAATTAAACTATTTGTAAGACTTACTTATATCTCTTTTCCTCAAGAGATGTCATTTTAAGTATAAAACTGTGTGAGTCATACTGAAATGTCACCATTTAAAGCGGACAATATCTTTGGTGAAAGCTCTTCATGTCGACCACTCCAACCTATGCACATCAATGCTCATTGAATATATAGCAATGAATTTATAAATCTATATATTCCGTGTCGTGGATACATTCTCTTGAGGAGAATAGAATTTCTCCATTCCATTTTGGCTTAAGAATTGACTTAAACCCTGCTAATCACTGGCCATCTCAGCTGTTTTTGAAAATAAAACGTTACTGCTAAGTTGGGGAAAGTGTTGGGAGTGTAACAATAGTATCAAGGCGGTATTGTCACTTAATATTGTAAGTCAATAATATTTGATAATATTAATAGTTCTGTAACAAAGAATTCAAAATGCAAACTACATATATATACATTAAAATCCTTCATTTTTTCATGCTAAGAAAATTCTAACAAATGCTAAAAAATTCATATCCAGCAATACTCAACATCTTTCTTGCCTTCTCGTCTATCGATGCCTATCGATGCCGAGACTTGTTTGGGTTCTCTAGAATTTCTTAGGGTTGTTAAATTTTTGTCTAGGATTTCTTTTAAATTTTAAAAAAAATAACATATGGTTTATAGTTTAAATTTCTTATCGCGGAATTGCTGATGTGATCAACTGTTATTAACTTGTGTAATACCACGTGCAATCGTTGATGTAGTGCCACTGTTACACCTGAGAATTTTAGCTCAATTAATTCTATGAGATTCCCGATGTAGCCTCGTGTGAACTCATTAAGAATAATTAATCGACAACATAAAGTTGATGCATACTTTTGGAATTTAATTTGTTGATCTAGATGCCTTTTCCCGTGAAGTTATATATGCGAGTATGTTCCATGCGGTGTAACATATAATCAGCCAGAAATTCCATACAAGAGTGAAGTGGTAAATTCTAAGGAGGTACTCTAAGGAGAGAAAATGAGATGACATATATAAATATGATCGAAATTAATGGCATTTGTATAAACTTCACCTGTGATTCAAAGTCGGAAAAGAGACGTATAACCTGGGTAGAATCAGCCGTCTTTTTTGACCACTCAGTCACAGGAGCGGCGAATCTGGAATGTAACTCTCATAATTTGTTCCTTTGCAGCTGAGCACGGCTTTTGTTTATTTTTTTTTTATTTAATTTTTAAATTTATGATAAATATTATTGAGTTGGTGACCCTTTGAAAGAAAGAAGCCTGCCAGAATACTCGAGATCAGTGAGAAAACAAAATTTTGAACCCGACTGCTTGATATGGACCCATACTGAATATAGAGGCTCAAAACTTGATTATTCTGTGCTGATTCGGAGTCCATCGACATCGTGAACCATTTTTTCCAATCCTCTATCAGTTAGGAGTTCAATAATGCTAGTCTTACTAAAAACGGGTACTCTAAAAATTAGACATGATTTGTATCTAAAACGTACCACAATCCTGTTACTATCCACGGATTAGATAATTTTTATTCAAAAAATCGTATCTTGCTTCAAGGTGAATTTTGTGGATTACATGATACCAAATTAAAGTTTACTCAATGTTTTTTTGCAATGAACCCGAATTTGCTCCATTTTGATCCCATAAAGTTAGTTTAATGAGCTCCCAATTTCCATCTTATTGTTGATTTCGGGGATTCTCGTTCGAGATTTTAGTTTTTCGATCCGTGAGGAATCTCGGAACCTGTAATATATCGATTTGAAGTGTATAAGGAAATTTTTTAATAAAATAAGGTGTATGTAATCATTAAATTTTTCTATCAGATTTAAAGTTATAAATCTAGAATTGTATAAGGAAAAAAAATAAAGGTAATCCATTGTAAAATTAACTCACTCATATTGTAAATGATTGATTAGAAATGTAAATGTGTGAAATGAGATTATGAAAATGACCATCATTCCCATCATTGTAATGAAGTATAGGACCATATGTAATTGCTATTACTTACGTAAATGTAATAGAGACTCTATGATGAATTCTTATTACGGATTCAAACAACAACTACAATAAGTGATAGAGAATCGGCCTGTGATTCATCCGTAATTCGAATTCTCATTGCATGCTGTAAAACACACCATGAAAATACTTCCTAAACAGAATTCAAAAACAACATTAATTAATACATGCTGAACAGAACCTTGTTGCAAGTAACACAGGGAACCGTAGGAAGCCGGTCCCCTTGTGTCCATCCTGTGAACTGACGAGATCATGGAGGCGCCAGAAACCATTTAGGAGGGTACTCTTCTTGGTCTCCCGAGATTGGATGCCGGGGTATCAGTATTGATATTACCACTGCTTCCACTTAAATAGAAAAATTTCAATGAATAGTTTATTTCTAGGATCTAGATAGGAAAATATAATGGCATTCATCCTTCTAACAGCAGCGAAAATCGAGCATCAGCTACTGCCTTGCATTCGTTGCTGTTCACTTCAAGCAGTCGTCCAGGGTACATAATGATTGTTTTAATTGATTAGGCATGGAAACCAGCTACCACTTCAACTAGGACAATTTTTCTCACACCCAAATCCTGCACAGGTTAACTGTCTTTGTTGGAAAGAGGCATGTAACCAAGGACACAACCATGACGCTGCAAGGACAGTGCGCCCGAGAAGTAGTGATTGGAAGAGGTTTATAAAATACAACCACAAAGACTCCATCTTAGCACTTTTAGTCACCCAAAATTGCATTGACGTGTCACGTGGAACGTTTGAATCAATTGGAACAACTACCAGAACCTCCAGAGATCGATCCTTTGAACTAGATGTACAAGTGCACGTCCTCACAGCATTTATCCACACTAGATCTTCTCGTATATATTGACAGTTTTTCTCGAAACGATCACACTTGGAATTAACACTTTGCTCACAGTCTGAGTTCATGAAAAATGGCAAGCATAATGGCTGTTGCTCATATTTTGTTGTTGTACAAATGAGACATGTAGGCCTAGAAAGAATAGCTAGAAATGGGAATAAAGGGGCATAATGAGTTTCATCAGTGAGAAATGCACGTGACATCTTGGTCATAAATCGGGGACAGTACCACTGTACTAAGCCATCTTTCTCAGTTGTTACTCATTTTGACCATAATTCATGATATTTGTGAAAAAATATGTAAAGTTGGTTATTATTCAAACAATTTTTTTGGTTATATTTGAAGTTATATATATAGACGTGTATAAGGACAAAAAACGAGAGGCAATCCATTCTAAAGGAAATTCATACATATTGTATTACCCAGTAAACACCATATATATAATATTTCCAGCGTAAAAGTTGTTTATTCCATTAGACCTCAGCATCCCACTAGGCGTAGAATAATTTTCACTCAGATACCAGCTTGACCTAATTCACTTGAAAAGTCGCTTCTCCATTAAGCAACGGGATAGGAAGGAAGCATGGCAATACCACACTTTCCTTTCTTGGCCTTAACACCTCTTTGGATCTTCACATAGCCATCGTCTCCCCAACTTTTACCCCATGAATTCTTCGCCAACCAGTACTGGGTTCCGCTCTTGGTTGTCCCGTACCCCACTATCGTCACTGCATGATCATAGTCAGTCCCACACTTCCCGGTGAAGACCCCGCTCGAGTAGAACTGGAAGTCGCCGTGCGAGGAGTCGATCACCACTGAGACGGGCTGGTTTGCGACCGCTTTAAGAAGGGCTTCTTCATCATTTGAAGGAACATCCTCGAAGCCACCGATCTCAGCCATGTGGGACATTTTGATGGTGTCTACCTTGCATTTGTGCTCGGACGCTCTGTAGGGGTAGTCCTTCTCAGAAGCCAGGCCATGGTGGTGATGGATGAAGTCGAATGCTGAGTCCATGAGGCCGTACTGGCAGCCGTGGTTGAAGCCTTTGGTATCGCAATCGATGAGCTGTTGCTCAGAAAGAGAGGTGAGGCGGCCGGTGGTCAGCTTCTGGAGGCCCTCTATTGCCGCTACGGCTGCGAATGCCCAGCAGCTAGCTGTGTGTGTAAAAGAGAGATGATGTTCCATGATTAGCATATGATGGTGGCAAAAGAATATAATGTATAGAGACACTCACATTTGGGTTAAGTCTTTGTTCAACTTGAGAAAACTAATAGGGTATTGTTTTAAGTGGTAACTAATATTACTGATGTGAGTTTTCATTCCACTTTGCCTCGAGATATCAAAGTGGTGAAAAGAAAAGAGGATTCAATATAGTGATATCGTCCTTTATATAATATTAAGTTGTCATAGATTCAAATCTTATAAGTTACATTTCTCAAGTCCCTTATTCCATCTTATCTTTCATAGTTAAAATGATGGCAGTTTTAGTGAGGAGCTAACCTCCCTGCACCACAATCAAACTTTTGTGTTCATCCATGATTTTAAGCTTTTTGTATTCATGCGTCATTATATTAAACAAATTGGACAACCAAAACTCAAGAATAATTCATCTATGTATCATCACAACAAGTTCAGTATAGTTCTAGAAAATAGGATCTTCAAGGTCTTATACTTAAGAGCTCAACTGTAAGTAGACAAATTGAACAACCAAGACTCGACAATAATTTCTCTATTAACAGGTTCAATATAGTTCTAGAAATTAGTATCCTCAAGGTCTCACACTTAAAGAGCTCAATTATAAGTAGACGAATTGAACAACCAAGATTCGACAATAATTTCTCTATTTATCACACAAAAGGTTCAGTATAGTTCTAGAAATTAGTATCCTCCAGGTCTCACACTTAAAGAGCTCAACTCTCAGCAGAAGTTTTTTACACAAGCACAAAAATAGATTCAAATTTGAGTTCTTAATCTCACTAAACTGTACATGATTAGGAACATGTCCACGCCTGCCCCTTGTGATGGAAAAAAGTGGTTAAAATAGGGATATTTACCGTAAATTAATTTATACGTGCATCCAATTATTTCGTATGGACCTCAAATTCCTGACACCAGTCTTGAAGTAACGCCAACTCACTAACTGTAACCTAACTTAACTAACCTAAGGTAATTAAATAAATCAGCATAGCTAGCTTATGAATTAGATTTGAGCTTACAGCAGTTTCCTTGGTCCTTGACGGGAGTCACAGCACCTCTGGCCCTCCAATCCACGGAAGGAGGAACCTTAGTGACATTTGCATACCTGAAAGGCCTTTTTTGCAAAGAGCTCAAATAATTTGATCCGAGACCCTTGTGAAGGACCTTGAATTCCTCATTAGTTAAGTCGGCAAACTCATTCACCACGAGTTTGTATTCTGTTTGTGAATTCGCACTATTGAAAGCCTCGATGTACTCTAGATTTTGTTTGAAAATCTTAAACCGCATATCTCGGTCCTCGGCATCCTTGTAGACACGTGCGTGTTGGGCCATCCACTGCTCATGCTGTTCTTCGATTGGGTCTCGGTGGACCGGCCTGCACATAATTTGTGAAGCGCAGAGACACAAAATAATTGAGAGCATGGTAACGATTAGGGTTTCAATTGTTTTGGAGAATGCCATAGTGCCAAAGCTTAGGTGGTTTTGTAGCTAGGACTTGGAAATCTTGGATGCGTAGTAAGTTGAGAATATTAAGGTTTATATAGACAAACGATGTTGTCGTAGTCACTGAGAAATGGGTAGAGCCATTTAAAGTAACCCATTACATAGGAAATGTTCCCCAAATGAAAACGATGGTCAAAGTCAAGACGTAAATACTTGATGTGGAAGGAATCGGAATTATTCAGAAGGAGCGCTACGAGTGGGGGTTGTTGTCTGTCTTGTCTATTGCAGGACAATGTGGCATGAAGAATGTTATTATGTTATCATTAACTATTATATTGAATTTTTTTCATTACTAATATTTATTTTTAAATATAATTTAAAATATTTATTTATCTGTCAAATACTCATCATATTATCCATGAACTCGACTTATTTAAAAATTTCTCCTATAAGTCTTATAAACAGTTCACAATGCCTATAGAGAGAGGCTTAATGGGTCTCACTAATCCCGTGGATGAGATCGAAATCTGTGACATGTAGGACCATGGTTAGAGGTATTGCGCACCACCGTGTCACACCCCAAGCGAACAACACCTCTTGCCAATGCTCTAAATATTAGAAATTCTGATCCTGTCCACATCGTTGATGCTCCTGGGGAGATCTGAACTCAGGCTTCAATCTCTCTTTTGATGAGTGTGTGAGAGGAACAGAAGAATCAAACTATTTGTATGACATATGCATACTCTCTCCCCCGAGATATGCCACTTGAAGAACAAAACTGTGTAATGTTTTCGTGAGTGCTCTTCATGCCGACCACTTCAATCCCATGCACATCAATGCGCGTTGAAGATATGGCGCACACATATATATTAGAACCCTTCTTCTTTCAGGCTAATATCTTACCTCTTGATTATTGATGCTGAGATTTGTTAGAAATTTTTAGAATTTCCTAGGATTTTTAAAGTTTTATTTAGGGTTTTATTTTTTTATTTTAAAGTTGGAAAAAAGGTTTTGAAACATGATTTATCTTCTAAATTTAGAATTGAAACTGATGATATGGTCAACTATTATTGGCTTTCAATACCATCGGGGTGGTTGATGTAATGCCACTTATACACCCAAGACTTTATTGCTAAGCTGGGGGTACGAGACTTTTAGCTCTGTTAAGTCTCTAAGGTTCTAGATGTGGCCTTGTGTGAATTTATTAAAAATAATTAACCGACAACATAAAATTGATGCGTACTTTTGCAATTTTAATTTGTTGATCTAGAAGACTTTTCCCGTGAAATCACGCAAGCGCGTTTCATGTGATGTAACGTATAAGCAGCCAGAAATTCTATTTAACGGGATAAAATTTAAGTAACAGTGAAATGATAAATTTTAGGAAGATAAAAACATGACATAATGTAAATAATCAAAATTTATAGAATTTCTATAAAGTTTTATTGATTTTTTAAAATTGGATTGTCTCGCATCGCCAAAACCCATCCCAGCATATGTGCAATGCCACTTAATTTTGGATTGGATAGAAGAAATTAATGGATTAATAAGGTGCAAATGGGCAAAAAAAAATATTAGATAATCATATCTCACTGTGGTGATGAAGAACCATTATTTTGATTAATATTAATTGTGGCAACTGCTCAGGTGATTTACACCAATTTACTTATTTATTACATTTTGATTAGTGCTTACTCGTGTCAAGTAACGAGCTATGATTTCCTAAAAATTTCTCCAAACGGGCCCACTCATGGAAATTGAATTTTAAACTTCCTATTACAAGGATAAGGAAGATATTAATGCAACAAATCTAAATTCCACAACCATAGTAAGCACTGCAATCATTTCTTATTTTGTGTGCACAAACTGTTTTTACATGTCTACAAATTCTAACTGGTTAAGATTTTAGCTGGGTTGATCGATAAGGCCCATGACTGAATTTATGTTTAAATATCTTTTCAATTATCGGATTTGATACCCATTTTGCAATTATCTACAGAATTTCAATTCGCGGGCCCACCACTTATCACTAAATTACACTTTTTGTTACCGATTGAAACCCTAGACGAATAATGGAAAAGCAAGATCCAATAAAACGTGAGGGGAATTTTGACCGCTCCACTCAAACAAAATTAGAAGAATTGTGCTACTCGTGGGATGTGAACGCGCTCGAGGAAGAGAATCGCATAACTTTGACTCTTAACTATAAAAGTTCAGATGATTTCATGAATTTGCATATTGAAAAAGACAGGCGATGACGGAGAAAAGCACGAATATTCAGCAGGAAGAATAAGTCGAAACCGAAAGCAGTGCTAGACGGTCCATTATGTTCAATCTTGTTCCTACCTACAGGAGGGAAATTTTCACCTAATCTTACAAAAAAAAACTGAGTTTGTTTTCATCCAAAAACCTAAACTGTTAGGGTGTGGTACCAAATTTCTCTCATAATCACAACTTTACTCTTAACCTAATTTATTTGAAACTTAATTTTCAATACTCATTCTCACGTGATAATGTTGTGCAAACTTATCATATGCTCTTAAACGACCATTCTCAACTAACTAAACTCAATTCGAGCTTTTATCTTCCAGCCTTGAGCGAGGGTAACAAACAATCATGAGGAGGACCTTTTTTCTTCTGTACTTGGGCTAACAACTATACGAGTCAAGTTTTCTTTTCCGTACTCGATAAACTTGCCCATGAGCGATCATTTTTCTTTTGGTCTCTACTTTAACTGATCATGAGTTCTACATTGCGACCTAGTGTGGTGTGAGCTCACGTGAAAATATGCCATCATACCATGTAAAATTTTCACCTTAGTCTATACAAGTCTTAGCTTGTTCTACCAAAATACCTAAGCTATTGGGTGATAGCGTCAAATTATTTTATAAACTAAAGTTTACTCTCTAATCAGGTTCATGTGAGATAATCCTCAACGAGAGGTAATCGACTAATTCCATTAATTCCTATTAATTTCTTTGAGTTAATTAATAATTTTGTCATCGAGAGACAGATTTGACTTCAATTGAGTTTCTGAGTGATTTTTCTGCATCATTTAACTCTCCTAAAATATGTATTTCTACATCAGATGGATCCTTGATAATATTAATTGGGGTCCCTCATGACATGAATAATGAGTTTCATGGTATTAATTAGATCCCCTAAGAGATCATCTGTTAATGTTTTCATTATCGAAAATTAGCATTTTAATGATATGGTATTTGATTTGAATGCCACATATGTGTGGATGCTGAAAAAAAATTTTGTACACTAGAAAGAAATTTTAAAAAAAGAAAAATATTAGAAAATTTCTTAAATTAAAATACTCCTAAAAATAAAATTAAAAAATTATAAGGAATTTCAAATAATTTATAACAATTCTGAAAAAAATTTAAGATAGACCAAAATTGTAAAAGAAATTAGAGATTTGTTTAAAAATTAAAAATCTTTAAAATTTTTTTAAAAAATATTTTTATAAATTATAAAAAATAAAAAAATTCATAAAATTCCAAAAATTTGAAAAAAATTCAGAAATACCTTTTAAAAATTAAGATAAAATCAAAAGATTTAGAAAAATTTAATAGAAACCGAAAATATTAACTTTAAAAATTCTAAAAAATTTAAGATATATAAAAATACTAGTCCATCACTATTTCAACAATTTTAAAAGTTTTCAAAAAATTTTAAAAACTTTTCACCTTCCTTGTAAGTATCTCTTCATGATGCGCATGGCAGCAAAATATTAGTCTATCCCGCCTATAATATCTATATTGTATAACTTTAAGAATCTTATCTATTTTTAAAATTTTAAAAACTTTTAAACAAATTTCTAATGTGTTATCATATCAGCGGTAGACTCCATGAGAGCACCAAGCAAAAAAAGACGAAATAGATGTGGAGCCACTTGATAAAATAGAAATGAAGACGGGGACCTATTTATTAGTATGATAACGTCGTCAACTTTGAGTTTAATGAAACTTTCATTTTAACAGAAAGACCTAGTTGATATAATAATGGATGCAATTAATATCATGAGGTACCCAATTAATGCAATCAGAGACTTAATTAGTAACATGAGTGATCCAATTGATATCATAAATAACTTAATTGGTACAATAAAGGGTATGATCGATACAAAAGTCTGCTTAATTTGGGGTAATTAAGTGATGTAAAAAAACTGCTTAAAAATTTAAGTGATGTTAAAATTCATCTCTTATGAATGAAATTTTTAATTGACTCAATTTATTTTGGTTGATAATTTTTTGACTTTTTATGTACAAATGAAGCATATCAGTTTAAAAGGATAGGAGAAATGATTGTTTGAAATTTTAATTGTAATTAAAAATGGTCACTTCACACGTGCGATGGAAGTGGAGATCGCTACCACTGAGCCCACCTGACAAGAGTGAGAAGTGAGAAAGACGGAATGGGGGAAAAGACGTTAGAAAGATCGATCAATAGCCATTCGACGATTAAAGGGGCGTCGAAAGCAGCCTCCCAGACCAGAACAGTGTTCTGATTGAGTTGACTAGTTGACTAGCAGTGGGTCTAGCTGACCCCTCAAGAGAAACAAAAGAGAGAAATTTTATACTAGAGTCGTTGAATTTTCAGTGGGTAAAAGAAATGATTATAAGTTGATGAATTCTTTTCTTTAATGAGCCAAATAATTAAGTTATTGAACGGTGCAATGGTGGAGCTATAGAAGCATTCGAGAAAGTAGACTTGGCTCAATAATTTGGGATGCTCTTTGACCAAGCGGTCTGAATGTTCGTCAATAAGTTCAATCAGAATGATTGATTGAACACTCAAATGCCAAACAAATAGGCAATTTTGCTAAGTATTTTGCGGAAAATTCTACCGTCCAGTTAATGGAGGGTCCAGCAGCTACCCTCCACCGTCAGATCAGCTCACTTAATCACAACCGTCCACTTTCATTAACCAGTTGTACCGGTAGATGGTTACTCTTTCAGAAAGTCGACTGTATAAAGTAACAGGTGCAGATTACTCTTTCACATAATCGATTGTTACTATTAGACAGTCGATTGTATAAAGTAACAGGTGAAGATAATCTTCTCATTTTCTAATACTACTTCTTTCAACAGTTCAGTTTTACCAATAGTAAAAATTTTTAAAAAATATCATAAATTTTTTATCATATTTTTTAAAACATTATAGTGAAAGTAGAGGAGGTAGAAATAAAGTTATCACTTTTTTTGAAACATAGCAAATTTACTATATTTGTGACTATTTCTAAATATCACTTTTTTGGAAATGCAATTATTAAAATTCAAAGAGATTTAACTATAACAAATTCACTTGGAACCATAATGCCATAGGCAAGATTCATCATCCTACTGCAAAATATAATTAAAAAGTTCAAAATATACAATTGTAGGAAATTTGCACTAATACAACTATTCGAAATTATCAATTTCGATTATAAACGCATTATATTGACAGTTGGACGTTATAAGAACAGTCGAGTGTCTAATCTTTCATATGAATATGATTGTTTTGGCTTGTTAATGTTGACAGTCAACTGTTTATGCTAACAGTCGAATGTCTTTTTTTTTTTAAAATCAATATACTCAAATTCTTCCTTAATTATAATGGGCCAGTCAATATGCTCGAATTGTTATGTGTTGGCTTGGAATTGAAGCAAATAGCATGATATTTTAGAACGCTTTATGGTAATCCTGTCAGTTTTTCAGAAATAGTGACATTCAGAAGTCAAACTGATTAAATCATGACCAAATAACTTCAAATTACAATCCCGTATGACTATTAAAATTTTAGTTATCAGTTTTCCTGAAAAACTAATAAGTGAATTTTAAAGTGTTCTAATCATGTTGAAATCATCTCGAATCGTGACACACCAATATTGAATGTTTATTTTGGGGGAATACGTTCAAATGGAAGCATAATGAGTCAAATCTGAGTAATTTTAAAGTCCTTACAAGCATTTAATTTAAAGATGTCACGTTATCGAAATAGTAACATCCAAAATTTAAATTCCTCTAAATACCTTCAAATTAGTTTGAATTGCACTGGAATCACCTTCTATGTTCACATTATGACAGGATATTACACTAGTATCTGAATGAATCTTAACGTAGCACATTTGCTATTTTTAATGGCTATTCAAATTTCAGTTATCACTTTTTCTGAAAAAGTAATAAGTGAGGTAAGGGTTTTGAAAATCCAAATTAAGTGTGGATCACGACGCAATAGCCAATGTGCATCTGTATATCACAATTAACATGGGAATAAGTGTAAATGATAAAATTGGAGAAAATTTGTAGCTATTACATCTCTTTACACTTATCATGTCAGTTTTTTTCGAATTGGTGATATTCGGAAGTCAAAGTGGTTGAATCGTGACTAAATTACTTCAAATTACTGTCCCGTGGCTCAAGTCTTCACTTCCTTGATGGAGTATACTAATGCAAGCGGAATGAGTTAAAACGAAGCAAATTTGCTTAAGGTATCATTATCCAAATTTCAGTTATCACTTTTCCCGAAAAATTGATAAGTGATGTTCAAAGTGGTCTAACCGTGTCGAAATCTTCCCGAATCGTGACACACCAATATTGAATGTTTATTTTGTGGGAATATGTTCAAATGAAGGCAGAATGAGTCCAATCTGAGTAATTTTGAAGTCGTTACAAGCATTTAATCCAAAGATGTTACGTTATTCAAATAGTAACATCTGAAATTTAAATTCTTCTAAATACCTTCAAATTACTTTGAATTGCACTGGAATCACCTTCTATACTCATATTATGATAGGATATTATATTGGTATCTGAATGAATCTTAACGTAGCACATTTGCTATTTTTAATGGCTATTCAAATTTCAGTTATCACATTTTTTTTAAAAGTGATAAGTGAGGTTTTAAGGGTACCATCTCCTATTTTCTTGATGCTTCCCTTTAATATAGTGCTCTTGCAATCTTGTAGTCCTTTCCAGATGATTGATTGATTTGAGGTATTCCTATTACTAGAGTTTAAGAAATTTCCATACCTGGCTTTCAACAATCTTGTAGCTAGAGATGGGGATTCCCTTGTCAGAGCCCAGGCTGTTTTAGATAACAGTGCTCTATTTTGTTCAGCTGCTTTCCTGAATCCAAGTCCACCACATGTCTTTGGGGAGCAGATAAAATCCCAGTTTTTGGGGTGAGAAATACTAGGTTTCACTCTCAAATTTTCCCCACCAAAATTTACAAAGTCATTTGGTCTATTTTTTTGCATACCAATTTTGGTAGTTTAAAAAGGGACATTGTATAATCGGGGACAGTGTTTAGCACAAATCTTATCAGGGTAGCCCGCCCTGCCATGATAATGATTTAGCTTTCCGAGAGGCTAGTTTAGCTTTTATCTTGTCGATGATAAAATGAAATGATTCACATTTTCTCCTTTTCACCCGTAATGGGTTTCCCAAATATCTAGCATCTTTCTCGATCTCTCTCATCCCCATGATTTGCTTTCTATCCCTTCTTACCTGGGAGTTTGTATTTCTAGAGAAATACAGCCCTGATTTTCTAGTATTAATCTGCTGTCCACTCCATGTACAGAATTTGTCTAAGAGGGATTTACATTGGTGGATATCATTCAGCACAGCTCTACTCATGATTAGTAAATTGTCAACAAAAAATAGATGTGACACAGTTGGCCCATTTCTGCTAACTTTTACTCCTTTTAATTCTCCATTCAGCTCAGCCCTGTATAGAAATCTTGACAAGGAATCCATTACAAGAATGAATAGATAAGGCGATAGTGGATCACCTTGACGTAAGCCTCTAGTTGGTTTGAAATAGCCAAAAGGAGAGCCATTAAGCAGAATGGACATTGAGGTGGTTGAAATGCATTGGTGAATCCATGAAATAAATTTGCCATTGAAGCCCAAGTTTTTCAAAATACTGATTAAGAAAGTCCATTCCACTCTGTCAAAAGCCTTAGAGAGATCAATTTTCATAGCAGCCCATCCTTTCTTTGCTTTGGTTTTCCTCATGAAGTGCAATATCTCTTGAGTAATGAGACTATTTTCATTGATCCATCGCCCCTCTACAAATGCTATTTGATTAGGGGAAATTATCTTGTCCAGAAAGTGCTTCAATCGATTTGCCAAAATTTTTGAAATAACTTTGTAACAAACATTACTTAAACTTATGGGTCTGAAATCATTAAAGGTGCAAGCCCCCTTGCTCTTTGGGATAAGAGTTATGAAAGAGTTGTTCCATTGTCTTAGAATAAAGCCAGTATGGAAAAAACTTTTGACTGCTCTTATGAAATCCTCCTTGATGATGTTCCAATAGTGTTTAAAGAAGATCGGTGACATACCATCTGGCCCGGGAGCTTTTAGTGAGTGCATAGCTCCGATTGTCCTTGTAATCTCCTCATCTGTTGGGATTGAGGAGATGTCCTCATTCTCCATCTTGCTCACGATAGGTTGAAATAGGCCTTCTAATTCCTCCGGGAACTCAGGATGTGAGGAGGCATATAGCTCATTGAAGTGCACCACAAAGTATTGTCCAATCTGTTCTGTGTTGTGGATCCATTCTTGTGTTGCTGTCTTGATGGCATTGATTTGATTTTTTCTTCTTTTGATCACTGTTGATAGATGAAAGAATCTTGTGTTTCGATCCCCTTCTTGCACCCATATTTCCCTGGACTTTTGTTTCCAAAACAGATCTCTTCTGGCAAGTTGCTCTTCCAGTTCAGTTTGTGACCCCAATTCTCTATTCATATTTGCAATTGTGGGTTCTTCTTGCTGGATATTATCTATCTGTTGCTAGATCTGGTTTACCCTTGTGTTGCAACATCCAAAGGTATTTCTATTCCAAGCCTTAAGCTTGTTTTTTGTTGTCTTAATTTTTCCTGAGAATTGAAACTGTTTTGATCCTTGTATATCACCAGTCCATGCCTTTCTTACTACATTTGTACTGTCCTTTGATCTAGTCCAGATTGCTTCAAACCTAAATGGTCTTTTTCTATCTTCATTCCCCATCCATAGTTTTAATAAGAGAGGGTTATGGTCAGATTGGCTGGCTGGTAAGTGTAGAACTCCAGCCCTTAGGTATTCTATTCTCCATAAGTCATTTGCCAGGGCTCGATCAAGTCTTTGTCTTATGTGTGCTAGGCCTTGTCTCTTGTTCCTCCACGTAAAAGGGTTTCCAACAAAACCTAGATCAATGCATCCCGAGTGGGAAACGAAATTTTCAAGATAACTACGTGTTGAGCTAGCTACATGCCTCCCTCCTCTTTTATCTTGCGCACACATGATCTCATTAAAGTCACCCACTATGGCCCAAGGCTCCGAGATTGTATATGCCAAGTTTTTTAGTTCATTCCAAAAAGATTTTTAAGTTTAGGATATGGTGGACCATAAACACATGTTAATAGCCATTCTGAAGGTAAAATTTCGCGTCCTACGCGCAAGTGGATTATATAAGGGCTTTTAATTAAAATATTTACCTCCAGTTCTTCGTGCCACCATAGACAGAGGCCTCCCGCAGCATTGATTGAGTCCACACAGCAGATGCCTTTCATTTTGAGCCTCTTTGCAATCTTGGCACATCTCTCTTCCCTTAATTTAGTCCCTGCAAGGAATATCATACTAGGATTATGTTTATTTTGGAGGGATTTTAATTGACGAACTGTCGGGTTCCCTCCTAAACCCCGACAAATCCAAGCTAAATACTCATGGCGACATCGGGGCATGGTAAGGCCCGCCTCCTCGGCCATTTGGACTTGTCTGGCTACCGTGATCTCCATTGCTTCCTCCAGTTCCTCGACATACCAATTATCCTGGGGTCGGTGGTCATGCTGCATCAAGTGGTTAGCTCGGAGATCTGGGCTGGGTCTTATAATGGTGCCCAGCTCCATTGTCATTCTACTAAAGATCGTAGCTGTGGAGAGAGGGAATTCCGAAACGGGCCAGAGTTTGACATTGAATTTCCTTTTCTTAGTAGTTGCACTGCCAGCCCACTCTTCTTCATTTAAAGGCCTCATGAGCGTTTCCTGAACCTCTTTATGATATAGGCCCAATTCTGGTGGGGGCCCAGGGATATGGGCCAGAGGTTGCACTGCTAATTTCTGGGCCTTTTTCCCTCTTACAATGGTAATTTTTTTCCTGGTCATTTCAGCCTCTTCTCCTGATTCTGCATTAAATGAAGAAGTACCTACCTTGCTAGAATAGCCTTCCTGTAGCTTCTGCATCAGCTTCTATTTTGCCAAGGCTTCCCTTCTTTTGGTACGACACAGAATATTTTATTACTCTCATCCTCGGGAATCATGTAGTTCTTCTTTCCCCGATCCTCCTTTGAGGTTTCTACATTTGTTTTTACCTGAGTTCTTGATTTCGGGGTGGGAGTGTCGTTCTGGGCATCATAGCGCATCCACGGGCCATATTTTTCCGGGTCAACTGGATCTTCAAAAGAGCACGAGCCTTGATCGTGCCCAAGAATGCCACAATCATAACAAAAAGTCATCAGTTTCTTGTATTTGAAACTCACCCATGTATATCCATTTTCCTTCTTAAGCCGGAAACCAGGGTGTAGAGGCTCGGTTGCTTTCACCCGAACCAAGGCTTTGGGCGTGGAGAACCATTTGGGCATATTCGTGTCCTTCCATTCCACTTCTAGTACCTGTCCTGCCTTACTGGCTGCATTTCGGATATTCTCCAAGGAGATTGATGCTAGGGGAATGTCTCGTATTTGGAAGCAAAAGTTGACTGAGTCGAGTATTACGTCTTCCAATGCAACATCAGTGGCCCAGTTTCCCATCAACATATGTGGGCCCCGAACGGACCACGCCCCAGCCCTTTCCACCAGTTGCAAATCCATTGGATCATTGAAAAAACACACAAGAGTATTCTTGATGTACCTATTGGGCATGATAGTAATGCCATGCTTTGTAAACTGCCATGCCCTTTGTAGGTGTGAGGCTACCACTTTAGTAGGTGGGGTCCTAAATCCATGGGGTTTCACTAGCAGAGCCAGCATCTTTCTTTGCAGCTCAATCTCCTCATTGACAGGGAGTTCCAGCACCTCTTCTTTCTCAGACATGGCTAGCTGTGCCTTGAACATTACTTCTAGCGAAATCTCTGGCTCCTTCTCGTCCATATTTTTTGCTTTGATTTGTGGGGGGGCGGGGGGATAAGTTTGCAGGCTAAGATCACTCCGGGCTTTATCTTCTTTGAACTCCTCTAAGCTGTGGGCAGAGAATGGCATTTATTGTGCGCCCTCTGGCTTCTCTTCCTACCATATCCAATCTTGATACTCTGATCCGAGCCTCGCATTGATTGCTGATCGTAGGTGCCTTAACTGAAGTTTGATTCGCAGTTGATTTTGCTGCAGGAGTGCTGGGGTCTCTTTATTGCAGCGACTTGCTGATGGAATTGGGAGGACGAAAGCATATTTGGATCGGAGAAGAAGAGGGGGGTGGTTAGGTGCTATGGTGCTCCAACGATGGGAGGAAATTTGCTCCAACACAGAGAGGATTTTCTCTCTCAAGAAAGAAGAGAGAGAACGAAAAAGGAAATTTGTTCCTCATGGGAAAGCAATGAGTCCTTGGAGTTATTAATAATAGTCTTAGTCTGGTATACCCACTTGGGGATAAGGTGCAACGAACAGCCTGAAGTCTAACAGAAAAGGAGGTTAGGTGGGTGGGACTATGTAGGCTTGATGTTGGAGCAAATATGGGAGGGCTATTTTGTCTATCCCTTTAACTAGGAGCACAATGGAAGAAATGTCCTTAAGTACGTACAAGAGGTCCTTGCTCCTGCTTTGGAATCTTAAAGATTACTGTTAATTCTAGTGACCCAAATTCGGTTGGATCCGGTCCCACTATCTTTTATAAACTCACTTTATAATTAGGGTATTTCTTATAATATATAGTTAGAGATTCTACAATTCTCATTCAGATTGTGTGAGAAAAATTGAGAGTGAGAAAGAGTGAAAAAAGTGAGAGACAACATACAGTCACCAATCTCCACCCATCTTATACCAATCTATCATTATAGTAATTCGCTTCTCCTCTGCTCGCTGTTTTTCCTGTCAAGGGTTTCCCACATAAATATGTGTTTTCTTTTCTTCTTCTTTATTAGCTATTTACCTTTTTAACCTATTTTCGTACAAGTGGTATCAGAGCATCTGAGTTTTACAGTGGCAATATTGAAGTATGATATCCTGGTGTTGCATCGTGATGCTAGATTTTTACTTTTTGTGTACCTGGGAAGTTGCTTCAATATTGAAATGCCCTCCTCCGTCCGACTTACTCCCGGGTTGAGCTATTGAATTGCATCTCTAGGAATGTGAATGACTAAATCTTCTGTTAGACGTCTTTCAAATATAGTGTTACTGAGAGTGTTGCTGTAAAAACAATTAAATATAAATCCAATCAAATAGAAAACCCAATATATCTATAAGTAATCACACAAAAGACAAGTTTTAATCAATGTGAAATGAGAATATTAATCAAAGAAAACTCGTGAAAGAATGTGGAATTAATCTAAAAAGTGATAGCAGAGGAGCAGTATAATGGCTACAATCAAACTCAGACACTATGATGCGACCAACACTGGAATTAATGTATAAATTATTATTTTTTCTCAGAATAATATTTTATATTTTATGTTGTATCTTCCATTTGTCTAGCAACACTGAGCATAATCATAAGCAGGCAAGGATTTTCTAATATCAAAATTTATACAGTGACAGTACTAGTTATAGGTTTGAGTTGGATCTAAGAAGGTGCAATAGCTATGGCATTATCAAACATTATTCTAGCATATCAAATACTATCAGGAGTAGTGATCTAGTAGTTCAAAATCCATTTTCATAGGGATTAGTAAAGTTGAGCTCCCAGCTTCGAGTATTATTCTAAACAATATTGTTAGAAGAAACTGTTGATCTTAGACCCTGATAGATAGCTGCTTCTTGAACTATAATCTATCTTTAATGATGTTACATTTGCAGGCCAGTATTAGTACTAGTTGTTCAGTCTGTCTAATATGTTTGTTGTTAAACATGAAGTCCAAATATTTCATACTGGGTTTGACTTGGCCATCAATATTACTATCCTCCTTTTAATCTATCAAAAAATTTGACTCATGTTACACTTGAATTGGGTGAAAATGTTCTAATTACATATACATTCATTAAATTGGACCAAGATTTGTAGCATGTTTTGTTTAGAAGTAGGGTATAACTCCAAATTAAATGTACTATGTTGTGGGACTATACTTCCAATTGAGCCAAGATTATGCAATATATGTAAAGTCCTGTAACTTATTTGGATTGAGCTTAGAAGTTTGATATAACAACTTAAATTTAAGCTCAAATTAAAGTCCATTTTTGTCCAACTTTTGGATGAACGAATTTTAAAGTAGATATTGATATGTGTGAAGAATTTCAATATAATAATAATTAGAATGTACTAGCTAAAAAGTGAAGATTGGGATAGCAATATATTGACATTTGTCCTCGCAGTCACTCAATTATAACACCTTTTAGACCTTCATTTTGGTAAGAAAGCTAAGAACCATAATGGTGAGAAGCTGAAGAGGGAATGAGAGATTTTGAGAGCTCTATCTAAGGGACATTTAGTTTAAATATTGTTAGATTGGGAGGTAAAGTTGGATTACATGAAAATTTATTAAATCACATGAAAAGTATATTGTAATATGGAATTGTTGTATTTGATAAATGTTTTAAATTAGTAAAAAAGTGGTTCAAGATATAATATTATAATATTTGATGTAATTAGTAATAAGTATAATTTACAAAATTGGCCATTTTCTTTTCTTGGTGATTGGACATGATAAGGGGCAAATAGAGCCTTTTACCTATGTAAAGTCATTTTGCATCCTACTAAGTACTACTTTGGTATTCTCTTTTCCAAGGAAAGTGAGGTGGCCTAGAAACAAAATTTTACACCCCAGTGTCCATCTAAACATGGGAAAGTTTGATGTAAAATATTAAACTTTCCATATATACTTTACATTTTACATCCAATCAAACATACACAAAGTAAATTGATTTTCCATAGCTTTGATATCAATATCCACTACCTCAGATGTTGGTTAAGACCATTCACATCTTAATTAGACTTTGTTGATTTAAGAAGTTAAATTTATTGAATATTATAGTGAAGTACTGTTTTTACTTGTTATATAGCCGCAAGTATTTCAGAGGGCCGCTATACCCGCGTCTCCTACCCAGGAGAAAGTCTTGCATGTGACCAGTACACTACGTGGCAGTACTGATATGATATTACAAGTCAATTAAATCAAGTTATTTTAGAGTTATTTTTTCTTTTAGGTTTTTTTAGACTTTATTAAAAATATCCTAAAAATATCTTAAAAATATCTTAATCCTATTAACTCGTAATGCCACGTGAGTAGTGTCACTTGATGTACTCGCTACATACAAGACTCTCTCCCTACCCACGAGGTAATTATGTTGAACTTCCTTTTTGTTCCACATTCTTCCTTAACATTCCTTCACGTATAGAATACGTGTTTCATATCAAGTCTCTTGCTCCTTTAGGAATCCTGTATCAAAGTCCCTTAAGAAAGAAAGTTTAGTACAATTGGTACTATTCTCGCCCTGTGACCTAGAGTCCTGAGTTCGATCTCACCCATGAAACTATCTGTACACGTTTTATCCCCTCTTCCCATCCTTCTTAGGTTTACGTTCCTCCTTTGAAAAAGAAAAAAAAAAAAAAAAAAGCTCCTACAGTGCATTGTAGTTTGTTAATATGAAGGGTATCATTTAACTAAGTTGATCACTATAATATACTCCTTGTTTCGGCAATGCAAATATGAATCAAAGCCCAAAAATTTCGATATTCCCCATTCGAAATTTTCAAATTTTTACGAAGCAACAAGTGGAATTTCTATGGGTCAACGATCTCTTAGAATGTCAACGAAATCGGAGGCATTATTGCTTCGTCGTACTTCCTTATAAGTTCTTTGCTCTCAAACATTTGCTGGAAAAAAATCAGTCAGATGACTTGATGCATTATATTTTATCTTTATATTCCATTAGTTACGTTTTCTTGAATTCCACGAACAAACTCTCTAGACCAATAATCATTGTCTGAGTTGACGTGGAATATTTTATATGTTAATATTATTGTAAAATATTCACGGGACCTGCAAGAGATTTAGCTCTTATCCACTTAAAATTATAAGCTCATAGGTGGTAACACATCAATCATCTTTTGATCCTAATTTAGAATCTATTCACTATTCAATGTGCGGGTTATTCATCAACATATGTCCTTCACGTGTATTTACCCTTGACATCAGTCTTGGATACCAGGCTTTAATAGCCAACCTCAAGCCCAGGAATGGATTTAGGGCAGCGTGGGGCGATTGCTTCCCGAACCGGGAAAAAGCTTTTATATAACATATATATTTCACTTGATTTTATTCAGTTTTTTATTTAATTATTCTATTTTTTCCCATGAATTTTCCATATTGCTCTTCTATAAACTTTCGTCCTCTGACGAAGTTTTTAGAGCGGTTCATACTCAAGCGAAGTATTTCTTTCACGTACTCAAAGGAGGGAGACAACCAACTATAAGGTAGGCCCTTTTTCTTCCATTCTCAAGCTACATAAATGACTACAAGCAACGTAATTTTCTTCTAACCTCATGTTTAATTTCAATGACCACGAGCACATTTTTATGCACCTTTCTTGTACTTTAATAGAATATTGTGTAGTACAGTAGCAAGAAACTCTGGCTCACAATCTAAAAGTTTTAAATTCGATCGTCACCGTGAGAATTATGTGCTCCTTATTTTATTTTTATAAAATAGAATATCGTATAATTTTTTAAAAAAATAATAGACCGTCGTATACTGTTTGTATTAAATATCGGGCCATTTTACCAGACAATGTCGTTCCTGGAAGACAATTTTTTCATAATATTTTTATATACTTTTATTTAAAGAAAAATTTTCATATTAATTTTATTTTTTTGGTTGTCGGACTGTGTTAGGCCTAATATACCTGTCAACTCGTGCCCACCTTGATAAGCTTTATGATCGAGCTAATCTGGCTCGTTAACCCTTGGCTCAGAAATGGCCCTATTGTGTCATGCCTCGGTCAATCCCAAAATGCTCATAGTACTTGCATAGAAAATATCAGAAATCGGCTCAAACAAACAACGAACATATATGTAAAATATCAACCTGGCCTATTGGGCAAACGTACAATCCAAAAGTTTAAGTTGATAGGCTAATGGTACTTATTATCTTATAAATCAGATTTCAATCTATTTATTTTCCGATGTGAGATTTCTATCTCAATATCCGCCCCTACATGGCTATATATTCACACTTTACACGTCTTTAAGCACCTTCCCTCAATAATTTACCTCGAGTCAAGTATTTTTCTTTCGGTCTCGAACAAGTGGGGATAAACTACCACAAGATGAACCCTCTTCACTCCTCGGTCTAACAACTGATCTCGAGTAAGCCATTTTCATTTGGTCTCAAGCTATAATCCCACGAGTTCCACACTAGGGTTTAACAACTAACTGCAAGTCAGGTATTTTTCTTTCTGTCTTGGGCTTACAAGTCACAAGTTCCACATTGAGGCCTGGCATGGTGTGAGCCTACATGGTAATCTGTTATAATACTATGAAAATATCCACTTAGCCCAAAAGAAGTTGGGCATATATCTAACCTAAAAGTTTAAACTGATAGGTGATGACCCAATTATCTTATAAACAAGGTTTTAATCCCTTTATTGTCCAATGTAGGAATTATATAACATTAAAAGCGAAGTGAAGTAGAAATAAAATATGTGGTTTCAAGAAGTGGGATGTTTTCCGTACGTACACAGACAAAGGTGAAGGAGTGATCTTCATTATGAGCATAAAAATGGCCGAATACAAGAAGTGCAATCTGAACCTGATAACAAAATACGAGGAAGAGCATTCCATCACTCTTATCTAGGAAAAAACCTAATCCATACAAAGGAGGTCTTAGCCCCGGCACCCCAAAACAAATAGTGTCGTGTCCAAGCTTGGGCCTGACCACTCAAACCCGTTGATTTTGCCATAGATTACCCAAAATTTCTCATTTTGATTTGCTCAAAAAAATTTACTCGGACTTGGATTTTGTACTGAGCTATATTAAAAAAATTCAAGACATTTAAAATAGAAAATAGTTGTACTCTCAACTCACTGTACAAAAATTAAATAATACGTTTCATTAATTCTTGAAATTCTATATTTGAATATGATTTTAGTTTGACACCTTTAACAATGCCACTTATATTTATATATATAGATATAAATATATATACCCACACATACTTACACATTGAAGATAAAGCAAATTTTGGGAATTTCTACCACACCAAACTGGTAGTAGTGTATATATGTATTTATACTCGAATACACTGTGTACATGTGTGATTACATAATATTTCTTTGACAATTTCTTTGACTATCCATTACTCCCCGCAAGCACAAGGGGATTTCACGAACATTGAGCTTGGATCAAAGAATGTGGAACCATGAGGTGGAAAGACCTTTGGTGAGAATGTCTGAAATCTGATCATCAGTGCCGATGAACCTAACAAGGAGTTGGTCTCATGCACAAAATGGTAGTCAATTTCATTGTATTTAGTCAGTGCATGAAAGATTGGGTTCTCGGTTAAATAAATCGCGTATAGATTATCACACTATAGAATCGGTGAATGACGTGTATGAATGCCAAGCTCACCCAATTTGGACTGAATACAGATCAATTTTGCTACTGCATTGGCTAGGCTCTTATACTCTGACTAATTCCTAGATCAAGCCACTATACGCTGCTTCTTGGAGCTCCAATAGATAAGGTTGGACTCAAGATATAATGCAAACCCACTAACCAATCTATAGTCATCAAGGTTACCAGCCTAGTCAGCATCAGAGAATGCATGAAGAAGGGAGGGATCCTTCTTAAGCTGCAATGCATGGTATATTGTACCCTTCAAGTACCAGAATATACGTTTCATAGCTGTCCAGTGAACAGAGGTGGGTCGGTGCATGAATTGACAAACACGTTGAACATCATAGGCAATATCTGATCTGATAAGCATAAGATATTGGAGAGAGCCGGCAGCCTGACAGTAGATAGAGGGATCAACAAGAATATCTCCGTCAAGAAAAAAAAGGCGTGACCCAACAGCAATCGGAGTAGTGGAAGGCCTACAATCCAGCATCAAATGACGATGGAGGATAGTGTCAATATATTTGGACTATGTTAAGATCAAGCCTCACTAGAAGGATGCACTTCAATACCAAGAAAGAAGTGAAGAGGTCCCAAGTCCTTCATAGAGAATTCACCATGTAGCGATGCCTGGAGAGTCTCAAAAGAGCATTCAGTGAACCTGTTAAAATAATGTCATCCATGTAGACCAACAAGAATATCACATAGGCTGAGGTACATTGGATAAATAGGGATATATTAGTGACGACTCCTATAAATTTGAGAGACCAAAGTTATGAGCTGAGATGGTGAAACCATGCTCAGGGTGCCTATTTCAATCCATGGAGGGAGCCTCTAAGGCGGTAACATGATCAGGTCGCATAGGATCCACAAACCTAGGTGGCTGAGACATGCAGACTTCCTCATTTAAGTGACCATGAAGGAACACATTGTTGATATCCAATTCATGAATAGGCCACTACAGAGAGATAGCAAGAGGAAGCACTACACGAATTGTAACAAGTTTGATAACAAGATTGAAGTTGGCATCATAATCGATACCTTCTTACTAAGTATATCCTTGAGCAACCAATTTGGCCTTAAACTGATCAACTGTACCATCTGATTTTTGCTTGACTTTGTAAATCCCTCTTGCAACGGATAATTTTCCAACCTGGTGGAGGTGGAACAAGATCCCACGTGCTGTTAGGAAGGAGGGCCGTATATTCATCAGTCGTGGTGGCCAACCAGTGGGGATCCTCCTTAGCCATAGAGAATAATCGTGTCTCCGAGCAATTAGTGGTGATAATAAAGGCAAACGGGTGTCAACTGAAAGCGATGCGGTGATAAAGAACCGTCATGCAGTAGAGTGACCATCTAATGAGTCTGTGATGGAGGAGTATCAGGAATAGATTCATAATCAATAGGGTCTTGTGGAACCTGATCCGACACATTAGTCAGTGCATTTGCCGGAGAGGGGCCGACTGATTATGGTGATAAAATAGGTCATGGTAAAGGAAGAGAAGAAAGAGAGTGAGAGGGAGAGTCGGGAGAACCTGCGGGTGAAGCTGTTAGGGACATCTCAAGAGAGTCTTTATGTGTACGCATATTCATTGTCGAGGAGTGAAAGGGAAAATATTACTCATCAAAGATGACAGTTCGAGCAATAAACATTTTGCCAAAAGTGAGATCAAGACATTGATAGCCAAGAAAATAAGGTGGGTACCCAAGAAAGATACAAGGGCCACTAGAGCTTTTGATTATTATAGGGACTCAAATAAGGAAAACAACGATAACTGAAGACGCGAAGAAAACTATAGTCAGGAGAAAAACCATGCAACATTTGAAAGGGAGACTGCAAATATAAGGACCTAGTGGGTAGGCAATTAATAAGGTAAACTACAATCTCAAATGTAAAATCTCAAAATTTCTGTGGGAGACTTGCATGGGCTAAAAATGTGAGACCTATGTCAACAATGTGCCTATGTTTCCGTTTAATAGAGCCATTTTGTTGTGGCGTGTGCCGGCAAGAAATACTATGAACACTGTCGTGGTTCTATAATTCATATTGAAGGTCGGAAGAGAGAAACTCCTTTGCTCCATCAAATTGGAAATTTTTCAATCAAAAAGATTCTTGACTTGTAGACGAAAGGATCGAAATATTTTAAGTGCATAAGCTCTTGATTTCATGACAAAGAACCAAGAAAATTTATTGAAATCATCAAGAAAATATTTGAAATATGAATGTCTAGTGAGATAAAACAAGAGTGGGACCCCAAATATCAATATGAATTAATTCAAAGGCAATGTGCTTTTATTCATGGTAGACAGAAAAGGAAATTGAGAAATTTTACCAAGCTAATAGGAAGAGCCAACTCGAGGCACACAATCATTCTTTCTTCTACTAGGAAATAAGGACACGACTTTCTGGACAATGAGAAGTGTCGGATGACCAAGACATTGATGCCATAGGGTACTAGAAGTAGAGGTAAGAAGAACATGGGATGGAGAGCAACAAGCAGTCGATTGCAAACAATAGAGGACATCTTTAAGAGGTCCCTAGTTAGCTCCTGATGGTTGCTCAAGTCCTTCACAATAAAGAAAAAAGGATGAAATTCAAAGTAGCAAGAATTATCCTTTGTGGATTGAGGAAGAGAAAGAAGGTTCAGAGAAATATGAGATGCACAAAGGATATTATTTAATTTAAAATTACGAGAAGAAGTGTAGAGACTGGATGAAACA
This sequence comes from Lagerstroemia speciosa, assembly GCA_037672795.1. NCBI lineage: Eukaryota > Viridiplantae > Streptophyta > Magnoliopsida > Myrtales > Lythraceae > Lagerstroemia > Lagerstroemia speciosa. The sequence continues at coordinate 10,229,881 of CM075296.1, read as the reverse complement.
GAAGAAACAATAGGTAAACTTAAACCTCACCAATCATCAGTTGATCCAGATGTGTAGGATTCTCGTGAATGTTGAGATTTGACATATCGACGGTGACATGATGTGTAGCACCCGAATCAACATACCAATCCAGATTCCAAGAGCCTGAATCACGATCATATAGAATGTGGGCCTATGGGAATTTGAAATTCTAAGGAAGGGCCAGGCAGAATGCTGCCACGTGACCGAGCTTGTCACATAGCTGGCGGGACACAGCAGGAACTAGGCTTGAGGAAGCAACTAGGCCTAAGGCCCACTATCTGTCTTTCTGTCCATAATAGGTAGATAGCATGGGCAGTGGTAAGTGGCTAGGCTGCAAGACACCAAAGATCCAGCCTGGGCTGTGATGAAGCCCATTAGTGGTGCTGAAACTCCCAGGGGCCGAGTAGCTCAATCCAGATGGTGTAAAGTGACCTGACCCGTGTCCTTGTCTTCTTCCTCCAAAGACCTACCATGAATTAGGGCTCATAAACCTGTTCACCCTCTGCCTCTACGGTGGGCACCTCGACTACGCCCATGGTGGCTTGCCGATCAGCCCCCATAGGTGGCGTTGACAATCGGCATGATACTACTAAGTACAAAGAGAAGTGGTCTCATTCGAGACCGATGATAAGCTTGACGAGCATCCTAGTTCAACTAGAGAATAGAGAGGTCGTCTGTCGTCATAGTGCCGATCGTTGGTGTAAGACACAAGATTAGGGCTCCCAATCTTTTCCTAGACCAGCAAGGATGCGATCATTAATTTTCGTGGCTATTTCAACTGGCCGAACTCCACGAATCGAGTGGCTATACCAATGATTTCTTTCAAGTAATCAGACATCTAATGATCGCCTTTAGTGACATCTCTCAACTGTTGTTTGAGAAATTCTTTTTGAGCATAAGTCTATGAAACATAGAGAGTTTGAAGTTTGGACCACGCCTCGGCAAACGTTTGGAGACCAATGAGCTAAAGGTCAATTTCAAGAGTTACTACGATATAGATCCAGGTGGGGCAAAATTGGTCGAAGATTTGCCATTGAAGAAAGTCTAGATTAGGCACGTCAACAGTGTCTGTTCCTTGTTTTACAAGAGTGGTCACTGGTGGTGCAGTCTTGATTCCATCGGCATATTCCAAAAGATTATAGGACTGCAAAAGAGAAGACATAGTACTCTGCCACAGGCAATAATTGGTACCACCGAATTTGACGGGGTATGGTGAGCAAATTGTTAGGTAGAGTGGGCTGGAAATTCAGCATAGTAGAGGCCATAGGTTGCTGAAGGTAGAGGCAGAACATTGGACTTAGGTGGCAAGAAGATGCGATGCGAGACTGGGATTAGGATGATGAAGGATTGAGAGTTTTCTCTAAGATGGCTCTGATACCATGAAGACAGAGCAGATTTTGGGAATTTCTACCACAACAAACTAGTAGTGGTGTATTTGTACTTATACTCAAATACGCTGTGTACATATATGGTTACATAATATTTCATTGACAAGTCTAGTTTGAAGTGTTCGATTTTTGTCTGTGCCGTTGACCCTTGAAGTCTGACTTTCGGCCGAGTCAACTCAATAACATGAGACTGACTTAAACGTGTCTTTTCATGTGTTTCTTTCTTTTTTATTTTCATGCGAATCATCTATCGAAACTGTACCATTGACATGTACCACCCTATTCCTTATACTTCGAAGTAAACGAGAAACCCTAGAAAAGTGTGTGTTTTATTTTTTTCACCGATTTGGATTGAACAACTTCTAATTTAAAAATGTAGTGTTTTAGTCCTTGCATTTGATCAATAGCTGAACTTGATGTTCCTAGGAGCATATTAAATACTTATGTGGAATATATAATTCTGAGATGTGCTACATTATATGTTATAACAATGAAAGAAAGAAACAAAAATATGATCTTGTTTTGTTCAATCCTAAAATAAGATTTGTATTCGAAATTTATAAATAGAAAAAATCTTTTATTAGGAGAATTTTATCCTATTGAGCACGGCATGTTCTAATTTCAATCCGACAAAATTAATTAAAATAAATATTATGTTGTGAAAAAAATAATTTTTGCACAATTAGGCAATTCTCTTTATTAGCGAGACATTTTTGGGTGGACTCAGTCCACCATAAATCAATTAAAAAAATACTAGTACTTTTACGAGGATAGGAAAGTGCCAGTACTTTTCCTTGATAGATTCACGATATATTTGATTCACCTTGAAATTTCTTCCTCATTGACTATACAAATCGGGCATCATCATTTCCTTGAATCGAAATAGAGGGAAATGGGTTACCGTTTCTGATTAGCATCTTCCTTTATAAAGAAGAATTAGGCATCATCATTTCCCTAGATTGTAATAGGGGGAAATAGGTTACCGTGTCCGATTAGCATCTTCCCTTATAGAGAAGGCATCTATGCCTCGTCAAGGAATAGAGGATACACGAAAATTCACTAATGAAAGCTGAATCTAAATTTATTTTATTATAAATTAAAAGTGGTATTACTAGATCAAACTTTTTTTATTAGCATCTTCCTTTAAATCATCGTCTCCCAGATGATGATTCATCTGCGATGGACTCTAAAATTAATTAAATTAAATTAACTTATTTTGGTATCAAGATTCAATTCGGTGTAAAATTATATACATATATAAATTTTTTCCATCCCAAAAGAAAACCATATCTAGTTGGATGTCTTTCTATTAAAACCTAATTAATTATGAAAATCGTACGTGATTTAGAATTAAGACGTCTTGAATTTAATTTTTACTAATGGAAATCTTTGTACTCATTCATTCTCCTTGTCCTCTTTCCTTTTCTAAACTTATGGGTCTCCAAGGGTCTCTACTTAACAGATATATCATATGATAGTACTGACAGAGTGTCACGAACCACTAAGATTCTGTCATTTTAAGTTTCCTTATAAAAGTCCTAAAAATAAAAAATTTATTAGAAATAATTTACTGTTATTAATTTGTGACATTACATAAGGACTATCACGTGATATACCGTTACATACAAGAATTTCTCCTACGATAAAAAGACTACTAACTCAATTTAGAGGGGACAAGGGCAATTTTCCCATCCAAAAATGTTCCAGGAAACTTCCTGATCTCATAATGGGGAGAGCATGACCCACTTGATAATAAATAATCAGTCTGATAGAGAGAGTGTGTGTCTATATGCACATTCCAAAAATAATCAATAGAAGTTGGCTGCGTGGGAATCTAGCTACTTTTTTTTCTTTGGTATCAAGGGCATCCGAATTTCACCTAACTAACCCTAACGACCCCGTACGCATACCAAGAAGCGCATAGGATAGGATAAACCCAGAGGTTTTGGCCAACCTCAAGGGAATTCAAACCTAGAATCAACAAAGCATGTGTACTGGTTCTTACCGCTGAGTCAAATCCCTTCAAGGTTTAATTAGCATCTAAGTTACATATCAAGCAAGTGGAATCATGTCTTGTGCTATCCGTTGTCCGAACTTCTTGTGTCTTGTCCGTGTCCCTCTGTGTATATCTTTTCTCATTACTATATTGAAAGTGTAAATCCCTTGTACGTGTAAATTTATTGTCCAAAACCTTTACCACGAAAGATGATCGAGATTTGTTCTTCACCTTCTTACCTTCATGTGATTGCTTCTCGATGGATACAAGTGTTTTCGTCCTTCCTTACTCCTTCATGGTCGTCTCTCTTCTGTTCTTTTCTACAAAAACTTACCTTCTTAACCAACTAGAGATTTTCAACAACTAAGAAATATCCCTTATGATGGGTTGTGGCCGCGAGCCCATGCACCCCATTTTGGACTGGCCTGCCAAAGCCCAGATGAAGAGCAACCTGAAGCTCAGAAGCCCGACTTGCCTAGCAAGTATCCATGATACTACACTGGTTAGGAAAATCCAGAGGGATCTACCCATGATCCTCCTTTCGAGATTCTCATTCCTCTAACTGTCATTCTCCTTTTATATACAAGACTTCATGTACCTCTTGTGAATAATGAGCAACATCAGTCTTTTTCAATTAACAATTTTCAATCCTACGGTTGGTGCCATCTGTGGGAATGAACGAGAAGCCATGGTTCAAACTCGCAATAACCGGGCAGCAGCCAGCTTTGCCCACAATCTACCCCTCCTACTAGACTCATCACCACACCTGGCTGGTGACTTGCCAGCCAACCTTCCTTTTGTAGATCCTACGCAAGATGCACTCCTTGAAACTTTCCCCGTTGATATGCGCCGAGCCGTGGAACATATCATTGAGCATCGCGTTGCGTCTCTTGTGGAAGCTACAGTATTGTAGCATTTGAGTGAGCGACAAGAGGGAGCAGGAGATACCATAGGGGCAGTCCAAGCTACTCCCCTCGTCATAGCTGCAACAAGTTTGCACTTAGCACCGGCCCCAGTGAGGACAACATAACCCAGGGTGATATAACAGCTAGAGAAGTGCAGAAGATGGTGGAAGATCGAGTCGCTAAGGCCCTGGAAGTGAACAATCGCCGGGGATATGGTCTCCCCGCCGCAGAGGAGGATGTTATTAGTCCTTTCTCCATTGAGATCCAAGCCGTGACCCTTCCCCACAAGTTCAAGGTCCCTCAAATTACTGTTTATGATGGTAAAGCTGACCCTCATGATCACTTACGCACCTACATTAACTCCGTGTTAGGGAGGGGTGCCACTGATGAGATTCAATGTCCCCTCTTCCCAGGGAGGCTTAAAGGTCTCGCTACGGACTGGTTTTATTCTATGGAGCTAGGATCCATCACTAACTTTGTGTCGCTAAAGGAGAAGTTCTTGGAATGCTTTGCGTGACAAAGAGTCCCTCCGCCATTGCTATGAACATTTTGTCAAGGGGGCAGCCTAGGTAGATGATCTGACACCGAAGGAGAAGATGACGACATTCTAACAGGGCTTAAGAGATGACGAATTCATTAAGAACTTAATCATTGACCCACCGAATGGCTTCGCTGATCTCTGCACTCAGCGTTTCATGGCCATCAAAGAGACCGACTAGAGAAGGAAGGACGCAAATCTCAAGGAAGTTACCAGTGGAAGACATGAAGACCACGGCGCTCAGGACAACAAGGGGGAATTCACCCATTTGTTGGTCTCGCGGGCCGTAGTCTTGGCTGGAGGCGAAAAGTGACGCTTGATTAGGGCCCCCCTAAGACGAATGGAACATTGGGGTCCTACGTGAATAGATGCTGCCACTACCACAGGGCAACGGGGCATGATAGGGAAGATTGTAGGCAGTTGAAGTATGAAATTGAGAAGTTAGTCCAAGAAGGACACCTGCAAGAGTACGTCCGATGCCCATACACCAAGAAGACTTGGCATCGAGACAGGGACACATAATGCTTGCCTCCAGCGGGTGAGGAAAGGGGAGGTCGGTAGTCCAGGATCAGCCGCCGCCAGAAAACTAGGGGACAATACATGTTATCACAGGCGGAAATATCCTTAGAGGTAGCTGATCGGCAGGTGAGATGCCATATCTTGGATGTGACCTTAGTTATTGGATCACGTCCATGAAAAAGGATGCTGACTCTGTAACCGCATCTGCGATGGATGACGCCCTAGTAATTAAGGTCAATGTTGGGGGATTCAAAGTGAGAAGGATCCTTGTAGACAATGGGAGCTCTGGCAATGTGTTGTTATATTACAACGCCTTCAAGAAAATGGGCTTCGCGGATACAAAGTTGATCCCAGTCGACGCACCCCTTATTGGATTTAATGAAGGATTGGTTTACCCTTGGGATGCCATTACTCTCCCCTTCACGTTAGGGGCTAGGGACAAGACTTCGCGCTCCTTATTGGATTTAATGAAGGATCGGTTTACCCTCAAGATGCCATTACTCTGCCCTTCACTTTAGGGGCTGGGGACAAGACTTCGCGTTGCATGACCACCTTTCTGGTTGTTGACGTCTCATCAACCTATAATGCTATTATGGGATGACCGACCTTGAGCACTCTTTAGGCAATACCATCCACCTACCATCAAATGCTCAAGTTCCCCACCCCTGAGAGACCGAAACAGTATATGGTAGTCAGCAGGTGGCTAAACAATGCCACATCACGACGTTAAAGGACGCACGTGTTCGGCCATCGCTTTAGATCGAATTGGATTCTTGGGATGAGGCCGAGCTCCCTATGCCGATGGGAGAATTGGAGGAGATCTCGCTCTCATCAACACAGCAGGTCAAAATCAGCGCAAACATAAGTTCCACTTGCAAGTTTGATAGCATTATTATGTGAATTTTTTGATTTGTTTGCCTGGACCCCCACAGATACGCCAGGCACTACAGTTATTTCACACCATCTCGCAATTAATCCCCGCATGAGACTAGTTATACAGAAGCGACGACCTATGGGTACAGAGCGGCGCAATGCCATCCAGGAAGAGATGGTGCGACTCCTTGTTGCGGAATTCATAGAGGAAGTATGCTTCCAAGTGTGGGCGGTGAATGTCGTCTTAGTACGAAAGCCCAACAGTAGATGGAGGATGTGCGTGGACTACACCGATCTTAATAAGGCATGCCCGAAGGACGCCTACCCTTTCCCCTGGATTGATCAGTTGGTGGACGCCACAGCAGGTCATGAACTTCTCAGTTTCATGCATGCATTCTCGGGATACAATCAAATAGCCATGCATCTTGACGATAGACAAAAGATGGCCTTCTACGCTAGTGATGGAATATAATGTTACTACATCATGCCTTTTGGCCTTAAGGATGTTGGGGCTATGTATCAGTGCTTAGTCAGCAAGCTATTTACAACCCAACTAGGGACAACCATGGAAGCCTATGTGGACAACATGATCGTCAAGTCCGTAAAGGCAACAGTGCATCTGAATGATTTACGGGCTGCATTTGAGGTGATGAGGTAGCACAACCTCCGACTTAACCCCGAGAAGTGCGCCTTCGGTGTAAGGTCAGGAAAATTCCTAGGCTTCATGCTCTCACACCAGAGAATCGAAGTGAACCCTAAGAAAGTAAAGACTGTTGACGATATGAAGTCCCCAACAACGACCAAGGAGGTTCAATGACTCATTGGTCGCTTGGCGACGCTCTCGTGGTTCCTCTCGAAAGCAGGAGACAAGTGCTTTCCATTCTTTCAATGGATCAAGGCGGGCAGAAACTTCGCATGGATGGGGGAATGCGAGGAGTCGTTCTCGTGACGCAGAGAATATTTGAGCTCCTCATCTTGCCTGGCAACCCCGCTACCAGGATAGACACTGAGACTTTATTTGAGGGTAAGCAAGGTTGCGCTGAGCCTTTCCTCGTGATGGAAAGAGAGAGCATACAACGCCTAGTCTATTATGTCAACAAGATTATGATCCTGGCAAAGCAATGGTACATGCCCATGGAGAAGCTCACCTTGGCAATCGTCTTGGCGGCGCAAAAGCTCATACCATATGTCCGTGCACATACTGTTGCTATCAAGACCGACCCGCCCATAAAGCAGGTCCTACGCAAATCATAGCTGTCAGGGAGAATGGTTCAGTGGGCCATTGAGCTAAGCAAATTCGATGTCCTCTTGAACCAAGGGGAGCGATTAAAGCCCGAGCGTTGGCTAATTTTCTTGTCGAGAATACCGAGCCTAACGGCACCAAAATAGAGCCTCCGTAGGATGTCTGGGAAGTGCTCACTAACAGGTCCTCCACGAATTGTGCTGCCAGAGTTGGGTGCATTATCATCCCTTCAAGCGAAAAATCAATCACTTACAGTCTCGTGCTCTCCTTCCCAGCCACAAACAATGAAGTAGAGTAGGAGGGCCTCATCACGGGGCTTCTAATAGTAAGAGGAGCTGGAGCTCGAAGGGTCCCTACCAAGTGTGATTCCCAGCTTGTCACTAGTCAGCTGAACGGGGAATATGGGTGAAAGGGGAGAATATGAAGAGATGTTTTGAAAGGGCAAGGGAGATAATGTGACAGTTTGATACAGCGAAAATTGTGCAAGTCCCAAGAGAGGCCAACCACCTAGTTGACTTGCTCAGGAGAACTGCTACTGGACAGGCCTACTCCCCTCTCAGCTTCATAGAACAACGACGCATTTATGAGACGTATACACCTGCAGAGGTGCTTTGTACAAGAAACGGGGACTGCTGGATGGCTCCTAGCGTCAGATACTTGGAAGGGGACAGCTTGCATGCCGACCCCATCAAGGCTAGGCTTGTTAAATTGCAGGCTGCTAGATACACCTTACTGGATGGGATCCTCTATCAGCGCAGCATCTCCCAGCCCCTGTTGCGATGCCCCGATTCTGAAGAAGCCAACTATGTGCTGAGACTGAGTCACGAAGGGATTGCTGGAGGCCACCAAGGAGTTGCTCGCATAGCCCTCTGACAAGGGGTATTACTGGCCACCATGATGGAAGATGCCCAAGCCTTGGTTCAGAGCTACCGTCTTGCCAGGTATTTGAGCGCAATCCTACACGAGCTCCCACAGAGCTGTTCGCCATATTAAACTCTTAGCCATTTGCACAATGGAGGGTGGATATGCTAGGACCCCTTCCCCCTACTCTGGCCCAACGCCACTTTTTTGTTTGTCGCAGTAGATTATTTCTCCAAACGTGGCCCAACGCCCACATGCTATACCGCTTGGCATCCCGTGTGTCCTTATCTCAAACGATGGCACACAGTTCAAGGGAAGGGCCTTTCAAGAGATGTGTCGAGAAATCAACATTAAGCACCGGTTCACATCAGTGGCTCACCCGCAAACCAACGGCCAAGTTGAGGTTACCAGCAGAATCATATTACATGGATTACGTACTCGTTTTACAACACTTGGTGGGAGTTGGGCCGAAGAGCTAGATAGCGTCCTGTGGGCATACGACATAACGCCAGGCGCTGCTATGAAGGAGACCCCTTTTTTCCCTCATCTGTGGATCCGAAGCGGTCATCCCAATAGAGGTGACACTTAATACTCACAGGGTGGCAACCTTCAAGGAAGCTGAGAATGATCAAGCTCGAGGAGAAGACTTGGACCACCTGGAAGAGAGGAAGTTAGAAGCCCTCTACAACAATGACAAGACAAAACGTGCGACAGTGTGTTACTTCAATCTTAAGGTCCGGGTAAGGCAATTTAGCATCGAGGACCTCATCCTCCACCAACACAAGGTTTTGCATCGGGACCAAATAAATAAGCTTATGCCCAAGTGGGAAGGCTTGTATCGCATCGCAAGGATCCCATACCATGGTGCCTACATATTTTAGGACATCGATGGGTGCACGCTGCCACAAACCTTCAACGTAGAGGTGCTAAAAAAGTTCTTTTACTAAGTTTATTACTATGTATTTGCTTTCCAGTTGCTTTCTTGAATTCAATTCGAATATTGGAGGAATATCTATTTGCTGACTCTACTAAGCCATTTTGCTGCTCTTGCGCCAGTACATCAAAAAAAAATAGAGAGAGAAGACCCCTAAAATATAGGGGCAACACTCAAAGACCCCTGCGACCCAATAGTACGCCAAGTGCATTAAAGACCCCTAGGACCCAGGGGCAAGCCAAGCACGAAAAAGACCCCTACGACCCAAGGGCACGCCAAGAGCATTAAAGACCCTTGTGACCTAGGGGCATGCCAAGAGCGTCAAAGACCCTAGTGATCTTGGGGGCAAAACCTAAACAACCCCGGCTACCCAGGGGCACGCTTAGGACATTATAGACCCCAATAATTCAAGGCAACGTAAGGTATCTTGGGATGCAGTCGACATTTATTCAGTGATAGGCACTTGAAGCGTCCTGCTACCTAACCTTTTACACTATTCATTTATTGGCGTCAGAGGCATCACACTACTTGGGTCTTTTTGTTAGCCATGACAATTAACATTTATTCAGTGATTGACACTTGAGGCATCATGCTACCTAGCCTTTTGCACAATTCTTTTTTTTTTTCTGATAACGAGGTATCCGAGGGCCTTCCGGGCCCGACTAGCGGTGGTTGCGACACCTCCTTCTCGGGGTACACGCAATAGCCCGCAAACCACGTGTACCGGGTAAGTCAGGCGAACCTAACGGGCTCAAGAGGGCTGAAAGCCCCCACCCACAGAAACACGCTCCTCCTGGGGATTGAACCCAGGACCTCTTGGAAGAGGCCCCAGGCTCCCACCAGTGGGGCTGTGCCCCTGTGGGCGCCTTTTGCACAATTCATTAATTGCCATTAGATGCATCGTGCTGCTTGGATCTTTTATAACCATAAGATGATCGACACTATGCACATGTTGTAAGGAAGCATTACAATTGGAGTGGATGAAACTAGAAATCAAACAGGTAAGTAATACTTAGATAAGAGAGAACCCATGGATGGAGTTTCAATGAGTAAAGTGGGAGCTTGTGACAGTCCATATCCGACATCTACAATTATTCACTTGTGAATCCCTTCACTCTCTGGTGAGGAAATGGCGGAACGAGTTTTGTCTAACTTGCGCAAGTAGTGGAGGCCTGGGATCACAGAAGGATCAACGTCGGAGTACAAGCGCTGCAGGTCACTCCTGACGGAATTTTCCATTCCCTTGCCACTGCGTGATGCTAGTTCCTACAGGAAGGCATCGTTGGACTCGAAATCTTTTACAACTTCTTGCTTGGCGCTCTCTATTTCCTAGGATTTCTCCGAAGCTGCCTGAGATAGCACTAGCAAAGACTCCTGAACTTGTTTTCAAAGCTATTCTCTCTCAGTGATCCACTGGGCCTGAAGCTGCTCCCTTTCTGCCTTCTCTACTTCCAGCTGCCTCTTAAGGTCCTTAGACTCTTTGCTCCAGTTTGCCTGGGCTTTTTTCCTCTCTACCCTCTCACGGCGAGTTGCTTCTTCAGGGTCTCAACCTTCTCTCGAGCATCATTTATCTCTCCTTCAGCCGCATCCACTTGAGACCTTAGGTCTTGGATGTTGGCACGCATGTTTCGACACTGTTTCCTCTAATTGTGCCTTTTTATTGTCAATCACTTGACCTGGCTCTCGAGTTCGGGGATGCTGGAGCGCTCTTGCCTCCAAGCTTCCATCAGCATCCCAGGTATCATAGCACCCTATGGATACCAGAAATTAGCACCTTTCCTAAAAAGAGCTAAAGCCATAAACAGACTTACTGCCAGTGAATGATAGCGTGTGTAAGAGAATAAGTCCTCCCAAGTGTCTATATGTGGAAACTGTCCCTTGAAGCGCTAGAGAGCATTTGCAAAGCGTAGCTGCATCTCAATGTCATCCAAAAGACCACCTTCAACCTGAAGGAAGGAACACCAACACCAAGGAATTAGCGTCAATAGACACCCATGAATAGTAATAAGAGATAATGGATATACCTCTTTAATGTGCTCCACATTTTGCTCCTCAACAGATGGTAAGCTCGCTGAGCTTGCTTCTTCAAACCGATCCGTGCTTGGATCCTCAAGCGGCACGGGGGACTCCCTCGGGGGCTCAATCTATCCCAAAGGATGCAACCTTGCTAGCTCAGGCGCCATTGGGTTGTTGATTTCTGGCGCCCCGAGATTACCAAACTCTTCAGGTGCAGCAGAAGGCTGGGTGCAGGCAAAGCTGGGCATCCCACTTCGAATTTTGTGGGGATTCCAGACCAGCACTCCCCCTTTACCAAATTCATATTTTGAAGGTGTTTCCTTTTCTGGTATAGCAGAACTGCTTCCTTTAGTAGAGGAAGATGAAAGTATGATGGCATCCTCCTATTCACCCTGCTTTCTCTTCCGAATCCCTTTCAGCACTTTCTCCTGCACCAACATGTTCTCAAAGATGATGGCCCACTCACTTTTCTCTGGAAAGGAAAGGAGAAGGGGTCAGAAATTACCAAAACTTTCTTTAACAGTCCTCACATGTCTACGTCCATGCTCCACTTCCAAGGAGCCTCAGTTATAAGACCATACTGCAGTAAGTTCTCATTAGTTATAATATTCCTAGCATCGATTTTCACATTGTGGAATTTCTCAATCCGAGCTTGCTCGTCCTTCTTCATGGACCTCCAGGGGTCCCCATCAGGGAACTCGGCTTGGGAATCTCGGTGGCACTTCCAGCCTTCGGTGACTCTCATGAAGAAGAATGAGTCTTTTCACCTTGAGTTTATGAACACATAGTTCACCACTAGCACCCCGTAGAGCTTCTTACAGCGCAGTTGGAAATGGAAGTAGCCGCCCTCAGATTTTTGGATCATTAAGTAAAAAGGAATAGATAGAAGCCTACTATAGGCGATCTTTTGCATCCTACAGTGGAGATAAAAGGTGGTCCACACGCGCGAAGAGGTGGGGGAGAGTTGTCCCGACACCAAGTGGTAGTATTTCAACATCGCCACCACCAGCTCTGCCAGGGGCCAGCGAAGGCCGGCCCTAATTTGCTAGGGGAGGATAGTGAACTCCCTTAGGTGCGGCTCTGAGGGTTCTTTATCCTCCATTGGAAATCGAGGGGTGAAATCTGCTCCGATCCTCCTTAATTTTAATACGGCAAGGAATAGAGAACGGGTGAGTTTGTTCTTGAAAATTTCCTCATTGTTGTCACTGCGGATGGAGCCAGTTGGTTCGAGGATGTCATGGATGCAAACGTCAGAGAGAGAGGAAGATGTGGGTAAGAGCTTGGGATGCCGAAACGGAAGTGTGAAATGAGATTTGAAGGAGCTCTGCTCTTATAATTATGAAGGGGAGGGAAAGTGATTGATGTGTCCGAGGAATAGAAACGGCAGCGGACCTCTTCCACTACCCTAGGCACGGGATACCCACGATCTCCCTATGGGACACGTGCCACCTTAGGGGTGGCCGTTAGCCTTCAAAATTTGAATTAGTTACCCGCATCATACCATGCGTGAAACTCAGGGGCATTTGATGGACTATGGTCATGAGCCCATGCAACCCATTTTGGACTAGCCCTCCAAGGCCAAGACGAACAACAACTTGAGGCCCAGAAGTCCGACATGCCTAGAAGTATCCCTGATACTACACCGGTTAGGAAAATTTGGAGGATCTTCCAACAATCCTCCTTCCGAGATTCTCGTTCCTCTAACTATCATTCTCCTTTTGTATATAAAACTCCATGTACCTCTTGTGAATAATAAGCAACATCAGCCCTTTTCAATTAACAATTTTTGATACTATAGTTTCTGAACCTGACACCTTACTTTTAGTCCGTTTTCAAATCATTTAAGAGAAGAAACTCTAAAACTCAAATTTCAAAATCCTCAGGATTTAATTTCCTTATCGGATTCATATTCATCAAAATATCGACTTTTACATTAAAATCATCTAACATACATGGATCCAATAAAAAGTTAATAAACCTGAAACACATGATCACATAGTTGATTCAAAAATACTGTAATACAAAGAGAGGAAGTTTTTATATCTTTTCTATTTTTCAATATTACTATATACTCGATTTACTAGACAAATAATCAAGAACATTTGTCATTTAAATCTACCCACCAAACACGACAGTTACCAAGTTCCATATTTTTCTCGACTCAATGTCTGTGAGAGTAAAAGGGTAATAACCAGAGAAAAAAGTTTAGTACTGCTTTCGCCCTAAAATCTGGAGGTATTAGGTTCGATCTCACCTGTGGGATTTCTTGTACCTCTTTTATCTCCTCTTCCTTCTGTTCTTTTTAGGCCTATATGTCTCACGTACAAACAAAAAAAAAAGAATAACCAACCACCTTCGAATGAAACTACTTCAAGGGACGACCCAAAATAGCGAAGAGAGAAGGGGAAATTGTTTGGATAATAAAACCATATTTTGGTGAGTTTCCACCTTTGATTCATTTTTTTTCTCTTCTATTCTTTTTTTTTTTACCGCATTTTTTTCTCTTCTGTTCGATTAGTGTTTTTTCTTCTCCATTTCTTTTGACAGTGAGAAGTTTGTTTTCCCAATCACATATAAGCTTTTATTAAAAACTTAATTTTCCATCAAAGTGGATCGATTAAAGATTTCAGATTTCATAAAGAGGGTTTGGTACAGTTGGTACCGCTGGTACCTTATGACCTAGGATAGAGTCTTGTGTGTAACTAAGTTAGTACTACCAACCAATAAAATCAAACAAAATTTTTAGGGATTTTTTTTATAAAACCTAAAAAGAGAAACAACCTTGAAAATGGCTCTTTTTATTGTTTAGTATCACCACGTGGCACCGCCACCTGGTGACACTGTTACGTACAAGACTTTCTCGTGACCTGGAGGTCCTAGATTCAATCTTACAAGTGGGATTTCCATGTCCCTTTTATCACATCTTCCTTCTATCCTTTATATACATATGTGTCTTCTTTGTAAATAGAAAACAGATATCAAGTTAGAGTTTTTGTGAGTGAATAAAATTTACTTTGGGAGAGTTTTACTCCTTGTAAGCCGACTGTCTCAAATTAGATTATTTAAGGCCCGCTGGACTTCTGGATTCTAACTATACAGATAAAAAAACTCAGTTTTTCCTGTGGTGGACAATCTGAGAACTAAAAGTTTATGGAGAATCCACATGCTGTTGAACTCCAACCACATGTTTTCTTGCAACAGTTGATAGATTCGTTTCTGGCTAATATTGTGAGTTTTAAAACAATTATCCCTCCATAAATTTATGTTGCGACGGACATAAAAGAAAGCAAAATCTTTGTTTACCAAACAAAGAAATTGGCTTAGCAAAGAAGAAAAAACAAATAATACTAATTAACGTAATTGTTACATTACTATGACTATTTTCCTTGTAATTAAGGTAAACGATATATTGTCTCTTCCCATCAAGTAACGTCTCGGGTTCGAATTTTGCGAATAGGGAGAATTTACATTAGGAGAGTTTTACCCATTAGTGGCCCCTCCCGACTAGAACTGGATTATTCAAGATTCGTTTGACCTCTAGATACTAGTAGTTTTAAACAAAAAAAAAAAAAGTAAATGATATATTGGATCGTTCAATAGAAAATATATATTCTCGAGTCATAAATTCACGCCTTTCCTTTGTTTCTTTTTCAGTTGTAGATAATGCCCAGTCCACAAAGGCGCCAAATTAGAGTGGTTTCTCAACGATATCACAAGTCGTGTTCAATTTAGTTCTAAGACTGATCAACTTAGGTGCCGCGTCCTGATCCCGGCCATGAGATACTTTCATTTTATTCCGAATCCTATATGGCACTGATGTTTGTCCACATGAAGCGTATCATTTTACCAAATTTGGTAAATGCTACCTGATATTCAGAAACTAATGGAACCTGACTAATTCGGGCTCGAGCATGATCAGCCCGCTAAGAGGTTGAAACTCTCCTAAAATGAATTTCCACCCTTCTCAAGGAGAGGGCCTTATGTAATGAGTATAACATGTGGCAGTACTGATGTGGTGTCATAAACCAATAAAATTTAGTTATTTTTAGGATTTTTAATAAAACATAAAATGAAAAAAACTAAAAATAACTTAATTTTATTGACTCATGACAATACCACATCTCATTCGCAAGTCTCAAACCCGAGATTTTACTTAAGAGGAAGAGATACATTACCATCTCAACTAACTTATATTGGTGAATATAATATAATTTTTACACGTAATATAGAATGTTGGGTCAAAGCTCAAAGATTTCGAAATTCCCCTTAAGAATTTTTCAACTTTTTGCAAGGCAATAAGTGGAATTTTTATGGGTCAACCATCTCTCACTTTTGAATGTCAACGAAATCGGAGGCATTATTGCTTCGTCATGGTTCCTTATATATTCTTCTTTGCTCTCAAACATTTGTTGAAAAACTCAGTCAGATGACCTAATTAAGTATTATAATTTTTAACTGCACACCGAGTCAACCTTACATAATCGTGTCGGTTTACATTTGTTGTACAAATAATGTATATAAGGATAGAAAGAGATAGAAGGAAGAGAAAAATAAAGAGGTACATGGAGTTCCGTTGGTGAAAATTGAACTTGGAATCTCTTGATTCCAAGTCGATAGTGATATTACTGCACAAAATCCCCTTTCTCTCGTATCGATACAACATTTTTTTCTAATGACAAGTTTATTCTCCACGGTACCCCACAAGTACATGGATTTAGGTGAATTCACGTGCAAGTAAAACACATATATGGGTGGTCCCACTAAAAGTTACGTGCTTAGGGAGGAATCGAACCTCCGACCTTATAGAATTCAACGTGATTTGGACATAAACCATATCCACTTGAGTTAATGTTTGAGGTTATAAAGGCATACTTTGAAGATTATAGTTTTTTCTTTCTTTTTCATATCCCATTGATTACGATTTCTTGAATTCCACGAACAACCTCTCTGGACCAATAATCATCAGCTGACTTGACGTGTAATATTTTAAATGCTAAGATTATATTTCGGACGCACCTTTCTTGTAATTTAATAGAATGTCGTGTATATTGTTCGTGTTGGATATAGGATAATTACTCCCCTTCCTTTCATAAAATTGAAAATTTTGGAATGTCTGTCCCTTGCATAGAACTAGGAGTGGTAATTTTGAGCCCACATGACTACCCCGGGTATTACCCAGCCGCCGGGAGAGTTTATAAACAAATAAAGATCTTTGTTATCATTCTCTGTACTTGCACGATTGTAATCGATTTCATTACTGCTCAGGGTATGGCTTTTCCCGGATGAAATGGTTGTTGCTATTAGTTCTTGCCCTATTAATTTGCCATATTTCTCTTATATTGAATTTCACCCTCTCTTACCAACGGGGGTTGATCCGAGTGGTAATCAGCTCGGCGCCGCTTAAGGAGGTCTCGAGTTCGAGTCCTCACGTACGCAGACACCCCCTTGGTAGCCTCACCCGCCATTGCCAGGCGTGCTACCCGGGGCGACCAACGGATTAGTCAAGTATGGTAGGCTGAAAGATGCCGTCTCACCGCTGGTGGGGCCTGCTTGGATACCGTGACTGATGACCAAAAAAAAAATTTCACCCTCTTAAATAAATTTTCCTCAGTCTGTCCTTGTTGAACGGGCAATGGAGAGTGCAATGCCCAGCAGTTGGGAGGAAATGATTAATATCACTGTACCGCTATGGTCTTCCTTGCTCAGAACATGTTAGAGGCGATGAAAAATACAAGCGAGAAAGAAGAATAGAAGGGAGGATTTATTTAAAATCAGCCAAAAAATATTAGAAATCTGAAGGAAATTATTTAGATACAAACCTCTGATAGATCTCATATCGATTATACAAAAGAATAATACTAATTTATAAGAAAATTAGGTACCACCATCTAATAGTTTAATCTTTTAGGTAGAATCGGGCTCAGTTTCTTGTAAGGCCCATGAACAATAATATATGAGTGCTTGACCACGGTAATCTCTAACGTAAACCCAAAATTATCTTCGTTAGTCTCTCACTGATGTAAGCCTGCAAGCTTGGAAATCTCTTACCAACCTAGTTGCCAACTTCACAACAGTTTGCTCACAATAATATAATTCAATATGGTATCAAAGTTTGGGTAAGTCCCCTCACACACTACACGGGAGCAGAGTTGGGTTAAGCCCCTTAACACGCTACACATGAGAGGGGCTGTTAGATCTCATATAGGTAATATAAGAGAACAATCATAGTTTACACGAGAATTGGGTACTATCACTGATAATTTGGGCTTTTGAGTTGAAACAGACTCAATCTCTTGTAAGGCACGTTAATAATTATATAAAAGCATTTGACCACGACAATCTCTGACGAATCTGTCTACAGTAGTCTTTCAACGATATAAACCCACAAAACCGACAATCTCTTCCTAACCTAGTCATCGATTTCTCCGACGGTCTGTTTACAACATAATTTTAAAAGTTGGTTTGGAAGATAACAGATACCCCCAACCAATTGGCGTAAATCTCATATCCAAGAGTTAACTAGGTACATAGTTGAAACTTTGTGTGGTATCAAAGCAGATTACTGTGTGGATTCACACCACATCAGGCCTCAGTGTAAAATTCGTGGTCGATAGGCTTAAGACCGAAAGAAAAATGCATGACTTCTAGTTAGTTGTTGAAGCCGCATGTGGAACTAGTGGGACTAAGCTAGAAATAAATGTTTGAATTGATATCAGTTGTTGAGTACGAGTGTTTAATGGCACGTGATAATTGTAAATCATGTTGTCACGTGGATATGAGTGTTGAGATATAAATCCCATATCAGAGAGTTAATAAGTTAAAATCTGATTTATAAGAGTGTGTGTGTCACCAACTAATTAGCTTCAACTTTTGTATTAGACATGCGTCTAACCTATTTGATGAATATTGTATAGAAATCTATAATAAGTTCAAAAAAAAAAAAGTGAAAGTCTTGATCAGTGCAAGGTGATGCAATATCAACCAATTAAGGTCAAAACACTGCTCAATTGTGAATTTTTTAAATTTATAAAAATTAATTCCGAAATCTACGTAAATTAAGAATGTCGAACCTTTTAAGTAATAATTCTGAGTGCTGACTTTGCCGGTGGGAAATGCTGAATTGATTCCTTTACACACACATATATTGTTGGGATTCGCGCCCGATTGTTATTACTGGAATTTCAAGTGCGATCGCAAGGGAAAAACTTAAAAGTAAGAGAAGAAACATGAAAACCAGATATACGTGGTAAAACTCTCACTTGAGGGGAACCTCCACGGCACAGAGTTAGCAATCCACTAAATCAAAACAGGATAACACAGCTTCACAGAGATTCTCGATCCCCGTAACCCAAGCCCTTATTACAATCCGCTCAGAAAAGATTCTCGACCCGAAAAGATTCTCGACCCCGATCTCTCAAGTTCATACGCCCTAACGTTACAAAGAAGTTTATCATAAATATCACTCATAAGATTCCTCACTATTTTTCATAAGACTCTATTCAGTCCTATTTATAGTGGTCTGGCACAATCAAAAAGATATCAGATACCTCCTAAATCATATTCTAGAAAATATCTCAATTTGATTTGAAATAAGATTACAGGAAATCAAAATAATTCAAATTCAAAAGAGAATCTATCTTCACAATTTCCACCGATCCGGCTTGATGCAAGACAATCTCAACAAATCTCCACCGTAGCTTGTATCGAGCCAACCACCATCGAACTTGGATTTGCTTGCTCTGTGCAACCCAATCACTGGCTCTACCTCTTCGTGTGCGCATCACTCAAGTTCAAACCACCTTTGGACTTGTCCGAGGTGCCAGGCTTCGTCAGCACTCCTACAAGTTTTCAACTGACGTATCGACATGCCGACTTTGACACGGTCTCAGCATTTTCCAAGATTACCAACCCCTAAAGCCCAAGTTTCCCAAGCGATCTTGACTGCTTCCTTTGCTTATTCTGAGCATGCTCTTTCCTTCGTAGAAGTTGTTGCCTCCTTGTAGGCCTTCCCGACTTATCAACTTATACCACTGCAAGCTGAGTTTTGGGAGTCTTTGTCGACTCAACATTCCTCCAAGGTGTCTCCACCTTCTCTCGGGTCATATCCTTAAGCTGCTCGACTACAACAGGTTTATCAAATGACATCCACTTATCCATGAGGGATTTTGAGGTCTTACCAACAGTGCACAATGCCTTAAACATGTTCACCCTTCCATTCTAGAGATCATCCAAGTATTTTTGGAAAGTTACACAATCAGCTACTGTCATAGTCCCGGCCTTTATCTGCAAGATGTAGAGCCTTCCTTGCAGCACCCCTTTCATGACTACGAGCGCTCCCTTCGAGATTTTCAACACTCCACCTAGCTCGCATTGATCAAGAGTTCCTCGAGAAATCAAATTTCTTTTAAATTCAGGGACATGTCAAATACCGGTTAAAACTCTCTCACACCCATCATACGTCTTGATTCTCACATCTCCAATCCCAGCAACTCCACATGTTTGCTCGTTTCCCATACGAATCTTACCACCTACAACCGGATAGTAAGTGATAGACAAGAAGAAAGTGATAAACAGACTTTTATCATGAGATACATGGAATGTGCTACCTAAATCAAGAACCCAATCTGAACTTGAATGGACCGATGTTGTGAGATTCTCAGCATCCCTTCTCACATCTGTTGTTGTTATAAGGATCCCGTACTCTGCCTCTTCCTCCCCAACATTCGCGATGACTCGGCCTACTTGTCTTTACTCCCAGGGCAATTTTGTTTGACATGGCCCTCCCGATCGCAATTCCAGCAAATCAACCTTCCTCGGGATTTCCTCCTGGACTTTATACTGCTCCACGGCCTCTACTCTCATATCTGTCTCTTGCAAAAAACCCTTCAGCCGTACCACTTGAGCCTTCCATCACCTTTTCTTCAACTCTTTTGAGTTCAACACCGCCTTGACATCATCCAAGGTGATGCTCGATCTCTCGTGCAACATTCTATCGACAAAATTCTCATAGGAGGCTAATAGCGAGCACAACAACATCAAAACTTGATCCTCATCCTCGATCTTTACATCAATGGACTAGAGGTCCATTACGATCTGATTGAACTAATCCACATGGTCCCCTATCGATGTGTCAGAGCTCATCCTCAACTGGTACAGCCGCTTCTTCAAGTATAATCGGTTGATCAGGGACTTCGTCATGTGCAATGACTCCAGCTTCTGCCACAACTCCGAGGCCGAAGTCTGATCACACACCTCCTAGAGGACCTTGTTTGATAGGCTGAGCTAAATCATGCTCAAAGCCTTTGCCATAATAGATCTCTTTTCAGCAACCGTTAGGGTCGGGGATAACATAGCTTCTTCATCCAGTGCTCCTTCAAGGTCATGTTGCCACAACAAAGCCTTCATCTTGATGCACCACAATCCAAAGTCGTTCGAACTTTCAGACTTCTCTACCTCGAACCTCACTACCAACTTCTTTAGGATCAGCTCTGATAATAATTTGTTGGGATTCGGGCCCAATTGTTGATGCCGAAATTTCAAGTGCGACCGCCGCAAAAAAATTGAGAAGTAAGAGACGAAACACAAACACAAGATATAAGTGGTAAAACCGTCACTTGAGAAAAACCTCCATGGCACAGAGTAAGAAATTCACTAGATCAAAATATGAGATTATACCTTAACAGAGATTCTCAATCTCGTACCCAAGCCCCTGTTACAACCCGCTCAGAAAAGAGTATCAACCCGATCTCTCAAGTTCTCACGTCCTAGCGTTACAGAGAAGTTTATCAAAAAGATCACTTACAAGATTCTTCACTATTTTTCACAAGACTTTATTCAACAATATTTGTAGGGATCTGACACGGTCAAAAAGATATTAGATATCTCCTAAATCATATCCTAGAAAATATCCCAATTTGATTTCGAATGAGATTACAGGAAATTAGAATAATTCAAATTCAAAAGAGAATCTATCTTCATGATTTTCACTCATCTGATAGATTTTCGGGTTCCACGAATATCCGACTTGATGCAAGACAATCTCAACATATATGTATATATATATATATTCAGTATTTACTGGGGGAACGAATTTGGAGCTGACCAATACTTTTGGAGCGTTAAGTTGACGACGACGACTCTGCCACTTTGCAAAATTATACATATCCTACATTATTTTTTATAAAGAGGATTTTATTCTCTCAATGGACTCATGGATTCAGGTAAAATCATGTGTAAGGTAACATGCACGGTGACTTCACAAGGGACTACACGCTCAAGGAGAAAATTGAATTTCTTAATATTTATGCGCACATCCTATCCACTTGAGTTAACGTTCGGACTTATCATTTCAAAAATATCCTTGATTTTAGGAGAACATTGGAGGAAAAAAAGGAATGAAAATGCACTCGAAATGCTATTAATGAAAATCGAATTAAGATTTTTTATTTCAGATTGCAAACCCTAGTTCGCTGTTTGTATTTCTTTTCACGTTACTATTCTGTCGTTTACGTCATTCTGCGGCTTGAATCAGGGGTCTGGTTGGACTATTGGAATCCAAGTCATTCTACGCGGTGCTGACTTGCTTTTATTATACACATCACTAGATTCTCGGGCACGCCCCGGTCCCCACCACTGCCACAAGTTGGATATGTATAAGGTCAAAGTCACAATTTCGAGCCGGCACTCATTGATATCGAATATAAGTTTGTTAAGTTTCTCATCAAGTGAGTCAATTCAAAATTGTGCACAGGTGAAGATAATCGAGACAACGAAGACAAGGTCGGATTAATACTTCAAACAAGCATGGCGATTCAAGAAAATTAAGGGAGTAGATTTAATCGAGTAAAATGTCATAATTTCACCAATGAAATCAAAATTTTCTTGATTTTAATACTCATGGAAAATTCAGAAACTCCGCTAAACTATCGCTCTCATAATATAATTTAAATGGACAAAAAGAAAACGTTAAAGTTTGTAGATAATTCTTTTGGTTAGCTTAAAGAGAACCGGAACAACACCTGTTTGGAAGGAAAATAAAAGTTTAACAAAAATGAAACACCAAACAAAGTTGTTTTGGAAAATGAGATTTAAATTGCCGATTTTTTTTTTTTGTGCAGTCATAGATGGAATGAGAAAGCGGAAAGTAAGTAATTGTCAATAAAGATTTGGTTTTTTTTTCTGCAAAGATTTGGTATTTAAATATTAGTGAATTTACTATTACACCTCTATTTTTCTTCACTTAATAGATATTAACATTAAATTTTTTGCATTAGTCGGTAGTTTAGAAAATTGAAAAAAAGATCAAAATTCCAAACCCATAAATATATTAAATAATATAAGAAAAAATGATACCGTGAGTTTTATATGTTTGTCAATTCTTGCAAGTGAATCCTAAATGTTCCAAAATTTTAAATCAAGTCATATATGTTATTCGTATTATAATATGGAATTATTTCCATCAACTATCACTACTTTAAACTGACATGTGTCAGTACCACATTAGCACTACACCAGAACCACGTAAGCTTAAAGTAACGGTAGGTGACGGAAAGAACTTGATATTATAACACGGGTAACACAGAGGACTTGATTCAACATTTTGAAACATCTAAAACTCACTTACAAGAATCGACAAATATATAGAATTTTGATATTTTTCTCTCCATACTATATAGAGATAAAAAAAAGAAAAAAAAAAAGAATATGGCCTGACTCTTTAAACCCAGAACAAACAGTGTATCTAACAATAATGTTCATGTATTCGTTGAAACATCTGTGGATAAATTTGTTTTTCGATGTAATTAGATTTCTATAACACTGTCACGATATCTAAGACGTCTTTCTTCTTCCTGAAATCCGACTATATATGAGATAAGTCTCGAGACGCTCACGTTGATCCATACTCAAAATCTTGCAACATGTGATGAATAACAATCGATTTTTTGCCCCCTTACCATTTCTATGATCGGTCCTCGATGCATGGAAAGATTTTCTTTTGCGGTTCTTCCTCTGCTTCTCTCATGAGCTGCTTCACTTCTCCAAGAAGCTTTTTTTTTTTTTTTGTTTTCGTAATTTACTATCTTTACTGCAGATCGGGATTTATCCACTTCCTTACCATCGATTTTTAGTATCATTTAAGAGAAAACGGCTGGGGAATTAGGTACGAGGAGACAGGAATTTAAAATTCTAATTCTAAAATTCCCAAATTTTACTTTTCTCAACTGACACATCGTAATTAATGTATTGTCTTTTATATCAAAACAGTATAACATTATATGAATTCAATCAGATTAATAAACCCGACATACATTACCACATAAAACATTAAATTAAAAGAATATTATGTCAAATTTAGACCCAATAACTTGGAGAAAGAAGAAAAAGTGGACCGACAGCTTTGGAGAGTTTGTCTATTGACAGTCACATTACAAAATCCCACACGGCACTATCCATAACAATAATTATGAGGCAGGTAGAAGAACAAAATAGCCTTTTTTCCTAAGAATTTCAAAAGCAGTTTTGTAGAGCTACGGGATTGTATAATAAGGTATGTAGTGGCTGACGATTTGGTTACACTGCTGCCAGGCATGGTCAAATGCAGTGATGAGAATCTAATTTAAAATCTCTTAATATCATATTCCACGGTACCATTGAATTAAATCTATTTCTCCAACCGTTGTACTTCTAAAGTAAGGGGCATCGATCATATAAATTTCACCAAAATGTTGTGTCAGTTATTTTCTTCAAAATACTTGACGGTATCTGAGAACATATACAATAAAGGAGATGGATCTATCACTGACATCATCCTTAATTAACTTATAAATAAGATATTTGAATTTAATTTTTATCGTTTAAAACTTTCTTAGCTCTTACTTTATCTCTTTCTCAATCTCATTATTTTCACCCTCCAACTTCCTTTTTCAAGGAAATAATGCAATTAACACCATAATAGACGGGGAAAAGTACAATTTTGGTCATCAATTTTTCTTTTTTATCATTTTTAAACCTTTTTTGAGACAAATTTAGTCCTCGGCCTTTTCATAAAATGATAGTTTTAATTTCTTTTCATTATTTTAATATGAAAAAACTGTTAAATGGTAAGAATAGTAACACAATAATAAAAGCTCAAAAAATAAAATAGAAAAAAGGGAGAAAGGGAAGTCCCCAATAATTATTTTATTCATTCATCAATTGGGTCAATAACGGGTCGTACCGGGTTATCCGAATTGGGACCCGAATTTTCCGGGTTGATTTTTTTTAGGTGCTGAAAGCCATTCTAAATTTATACTCCGGACCTCTTAAATTGACTTTTTCGGGATCATAATTGTTGATTTGTCAGTATTTTTCTTGCAGCCCTATTTCGTTATTTGCTCACTGGCGATCGCCTTTCTTTAAATGGGGAATGGCAATCGTGAAGCGAATGGTGACTACCGGTAAGTCTCTCCATTCATTTCTCTCTTTTTTAATAAATAAATATTTTATTACTATTCTTATCATTTAATCAATATTTTAACAGTAAAATAATACAAAAATTAAAAAGTGTCCTATTTCAAAAAGATTGAGGATCAAATATGTCCCACAAAAAGGTTTAAGGATGAAAATGATAAAATAAGAAAAGGTTGAGGACCAAGTGTGAACTTTAGCCAAATAGAGATGATATGTGAATTTATGGCAATTAATGGCAGCCTGTGATGTGTTCTTAGTTCACCTTTTGTATGAAATAATAGAAAAAATGGAATAAAATGAGTAATTTATCCTTACATAACATATTTTCTTACTTGATTGACTCTTAAAAGTTGTTTTGTGTATTTTATTAGTATAGATTTTTTATGAAAATTAACATAATAGTATTTCCTTGAAAAGGTAGAAAATGCATATTCCACCACTTCTTACAATTACATTCCTTCGTATTATCAAAATAAATTCAGAAATTACTCTTTTTATTTACAATTACAATTTATTTTATAAAATTCACTGCATTCCATTCTTTTACACCTTGTGTAACACTATTGATTGCAAGACGGCCATTGACTTGCCCAACGTTGATGATGTATTTATATTATTTTTATTATTGATGACACAATGAGACATGGACAATATAACATAAAAATAATCAACTCTGTTCCGCCATCTGTGATTGGTGTGAGAGATTCTTCAACTCACTGCATCATTCGTAAACTCAACCAAAAAATGTTTAACACGTTAGTAAAAAGTATTATTTCAAATTTTTTTTATTCATTTATAATATTTAATTTTTAAAAAATTTGATGTGATATTTTTCATTCACATGTCAAATAATTGTTGACTAATATTGAGAAGTCATCCCACATCGGACAAATAACATATTAAAACCTGCTTTATAAGAAAGTATATACCACTAACTTATACCACAAACTTATCACTTTAAGATTTTAGGTTGAACGTGAATCCATTCTCTTACAAATCGGTTATATATTTTACAACTAGATTCATGACGCCATCCATGGTTCCGACTCCCCTGAGAATTTCTTGATGTGTGCGGATGATATCTCTACTATTGGCTGGGTAATTTCTTTTTTTTTTCATTTATTTATATCCTTTATTGTCTTAGGTTGAATAGTCCAACCAATCTGGCTCTTGGTTGGATTAGGTCGTCAGGCCGGCTTTGGGGAGAAAGTCTTTGTATGTAAATATACATGTAACTATGGTCACGTGATATATAAATTAATAAAATTTGATTATTTCTTAGACCATTTTGTTTATTCGTAAAGTTTATAAAAAAATCTAAAAATAATTGAATTTCATTAGTTTCTAATGCCACATAAGTTCTATCATCTGATAAAATCATCTTATACCTTCCCTGCATGTCTCACTAGTGCAATAAATCCATAAAAGAAGTATTCTAAGAACATCGTTTTCTGGGTGATTACATGACTTATATTTTTTTCACATTTTACCTAGTATAAAGTCAAATGGCATAGCAGCTACATGAAATACTTCGATTTGTTTATACCCATGAAAATTACAACTCCTAATGCAACATATTTTTGAGTAAGAGGGACATTGGTCTACAATAAATTCCATCAAAAATAGCTGCAGCCCCTAAGATCCTTGTATATTTTATGAGTAGCTCACATGATCGTAATTTTCACTCCCCTTGTGCACGTAGTCCATAATGATTAGGGTGATCTTGTTCGAGTACTCTGTACTTTTTTCATAGTATCCAAACCCTATCTTATAAAAGATAGCTTCCTAAATTTTAAATACCGAGTTTTGGAACTGGACTTTACACGAAACCTGTAAGATATCATAAATTCCAATTACCATATTGGAAAATGTATATTATTCAGTTTTTTTACATTTATAATATGAATTATTTTGATATTATTTATATGTTTAGTGGTTATAAAATAATTATATTTACAGAAATTTTATGATTGCAATTATTTCGTATAATTGTTTTATCATGATCAAATATGCGTAATTTTAAATATAATTATAGTATATTTAAATAATACTTATCGTTATTTGTAAGTCATAATAACACCTTAAATATAAAAAAAATTCACCAAATATGTATAAAATGGTATGTTAAATGAAAGTTCATCGAGTTAGAAATGTAACGGTTTAAAGGATTCAAGAATTTGAGTTCAAACAAGTAAGTTACAAATTACTAAAATTAACTGTGTAAATTATAAATTAATAGATGCTTGTTTGGAGTACCCTATGGGCACGAATTGGAACTGGAACTGATCAATTACTTGATTCGTTACACAGAATCCAATAGTGTACATTCCTACTAGTTTTAGATATACCTTATACTCGTGCACATCCCTATTTAGTGAAGCCACTGTTAATTTTGGTGACCCAAATTCTGTTGGGCCAATCCACTGTCTGGTTTAAACCCACCTTGTAATTAGGGTTTCTCCTGTGATATATACTTTGAGACTTTAGGGTTCTTTGTGTGAGAGAGAACATTGAGAGCTGCCGTAAAATTGTGAGAATAAATAGTTAATTGTCTCCCCCCTCTTGTACTGGTCTCTTCACTATAGTGAATTTACTTCTCCTCTGCCCCGTGGTTTTTCCCATAAAGAGTTTTCCACGTATATCTATGTGCTCTTATTTCTTCTCTATTGCCTATTTGTGTTCTTGCCCCGATTCCGTATCAAGTGGTATCAGAGCACCTGGGTTTCACATTGGCAACATTGAAGTATGATATTCTGATGTTAGATCGCAACACCAGATTTTCGCTTTGGCAAGTTAAGATGCAGGTTGTACTTGCCTAGATGGATTTGGATAATGCCCTATTAGGGTTTGATAAGATGCCCTCATCGTGGACATTGGAAGAGAAGCAAAGCAAGGATTGGAAGGCTCTATCTCAAATTCACCTACATCTATCGAACTCGATTTTGCAAGATGTCTTGAAGGAGAAAATTGCTTCCACTCTATGGTTGAAATTAGAGCAATTGTGTATGACGAAGAGTCTTACCAATAAGTTGCATATGAAACAACGACTATATTCCATGCGTATGTCTGAAGGTACATCTTTGGAAGATCACTTAACCGCCTTTAAAGAAATTGTCTCTAATCTAGAGGCTTTGGAGGTTAAGTATGAGGAAGAGGATTTAGGGCTAATCTTGTTGTGTTCACTGCCCTCTTCATATTCACCATTAGAGATACAATTTTATATAGTCACGATACTCTTACCCTTGATGAGGTTTATGATATTTTATTCTCTAAGGAGAAGATGAATCAGTTGGTTGTAGGATCTGAGGCCCAAGCAGAGGGTTTTATTATTCATGGGAGATCTCAGGAAGGAAATTCTAGAGTTGAGCCTAGGGGCAAATCAAAATCTAGTAATAGAGATAAGGTCTGCAGGTACTACAAAAGGAAGTGGCACATCAAATCTGAATATTATAAGCTTCAGAATAAAAATAAAAATAAAAGGGTGCTGACAACCAAAAGCGAAAACAACCTAAGAGTTCTGGTCAAGCCAGTGTTGCTAAAGATAATTATAGTGATGGAGAGCTCCTCACAGTTTCTGATGGCGACTCTAAATCTTCTAATGATTGGATTATTGATTCTGGTTGTTCATTTCATATGTGTCCTAATCGGGACTGGTTTTCAACACATGAAACTATATCTAAGGGCGTTGTTTTGATGGATAATGATGCATCTTGTAGAGTTGTTGGCATTGGGATAGTCACGAGTAAAATGTTTGATGGAGTCATCAAGACACTTGGGAATGTAAGACATATCCCAGATTTGAAGAGGAATCTTATATCTTTTAGTACCCTTGATTCTAAAGGGTACAAGTACACCGGTGAAGGTGGAGTTTTAAAGGTTAGCGGAGGCGCCCTAGTGGTAATGAGAGGGTAGAGAAAGATTGCCAATTTATATGTCTTGCAAGGTACTACAGTTACGGGTGATGCTGCATTTTCTACACCTTCCCTGTCAGACAGTGACATTACTATACTCTGGCATATGTGTCTTGGGCATATGAGTGAAAATGGCATGATTGAGTTGAGCAAGAGAGATCTTCTTGATGGACAGAGTATTAGTAAATTGGAGTTCTTTGAGCACTTTATTTTTGGGAAGCAAAAGAGAGTGAGATTTCCAACAGGTATTCATAATACAAAGGCAGTACTTGAATATATTCATTCTGATCTTTGGGGACCAGCAAGAGTACCTTCTAACGGAGGTGCAAGTTATATGCTTACTATCAATGAAGATTTTTCAAGAAAAGTCTGGACTTTATTCTTGAGGCAGAAAAGAGAAGTGTTTGCCACATTTAAAGAATGGAAGATTATGATAGAGAAGCAGACAAGCAAGCAGGTGAAATGTCTCCACACTGATAATGGCTTGAAGTTTTGTTCTACTGAGTTTAATGCCTTATGTAAGGCAAAAGGTATCATGCGACATCACACAATTCATCATACTCCTCAGCAAAACGGTGTAGCAGAGCGGATGAATAAGACTTTAATGGAGAGAGTTCGTTGTATGCTCTCCAATTCTAGTTTATCTAATTCTTTTTGGGCCGAAGCCGCTGCTTTAGCAACTTTTCTTGTTAATCAGTCTCCATCAATTGCCATTGATAAGAAAACTCCACAAGAGGTATGGTCTGGTTCTTCTGCTAATTATTCTGATTTGAAGATATTTGGTTGTCCTACATATGCTCATGTCAATAATGGAAAACTGAGCCTAGATCTATGAAGTGTGTGTTTCTTGGCTATAAGCTCGGTGTTAGGGGCTATAAGCTATGGTGTTCAAAGGCTAAGAAAGTCATAATTAGCAGAGATGTTATTTTTTATGAAACTGCTATGCTGCGTAATATATTATCTAAAGATTCATGTGATGAGATTCAGGAAAAATCAGTAGATAGATGGAGTTTGAGATTCAATCAGATTCTATTTTGGGGTCTACATCTCAGTCTAATTCAAAGAAGAAAACATACTCGACTCCTCTACAATTACAACCACTGCCACACTCGATTGCTAAATATATGCCAAGGAGAGATATTAAACCTCCTCAGAGGTATGTTGAAGCTAACCTAGTTGCTTCTGCTTTGAATGTAGCAGAAGGTATCGATTCTAGTGAAGAACATTCCAATTATTCTGAGGCAATTAGCTGTGATAATTCTAGCAAGTGGAAGATTGTTATGCAAGAAGAGATGGAGTCCCTCCACAAAAATAGCACATGGGAATTGGTGAAATTACCTAAGGGTAAGAAAGCCGTTCGTTGTAAATGGGTGTTCAAAAGAAAAGAAGGGGCACCAGGAGTTAAAGATGCCAGATATAAGGCAAGGCTAGTTGATAAAGGTTACAGTCAGGTTTCAGGTGTGGATTTTACGAATGTTTTCTCTCCAGTAGTAAAGCATAGTTCAATTCGAGCTTTACTTGGCATAGTAGCAAAGCATGATTTTGAACTTGAGCAGTTACATGTGAAGACAACTTTCTTACATGGAGAACTTGAAGATGATATTTACATGCAGTAACCAGAGGGATTTGTCGTCTCTAGAAAGGAGGACTATATTTGCTTATTGAAGAAATCCCATTATGGTTTGAAATAATCTCCTAGGCAATGGTATAAGAGATTTGACTCATTTATGATTTCTTAAGGTTTCAAGAGATGCAGCTATGATAGTTGTGTCTATTTTCGAAAGTCTCAAGATGGGTCGTTCATTTATTTGTTCTTATATGTGGATGACATGTTGATTGCATAATAAAAGTTAAATCTCAGTTGAGTAGAGAATTTGAGATGAAAGATTTGGTAGCAGCCACTACACATGTCAGAGACAGATATACGGGGTAGGCAACAACCCCTAAACTAGGAAAACTTCACGAGAATATTACACTTGATTCGGTGTAATTTTAATTGAATTATTATATTTCGTTCACTAAGTTCATCATGTTACTTTTTCAAGAAATTTCATGTCCTAAACAAATTTTCTGATTTTGTCACTGATATACGTGCTCATGCATTTTCTGAACCTACGATTCTCAAAATAATAAACATTTCGTTATTCAAAGAGGAATAGTCGATAAAAAATCCAAATTTGAGGCGGCTGAGATTGAAGTAACCCACGTGCATTTTCCCTCTTTGCTGGTTCAAGACTGTCGTCCGTCTCCACACGTTTTTTGATAAATATGCCAATTCTACCCCCAGACATTGATTCCGAACAGCAATCGGAAAAGACTCATCGTGGCTCGTAAATTTGACAAAATTGGGAATTTGCTATTTAAAAATTCTGAAAATTTGCGGAGGGAATCCTTTGGAACTATTTCATTTTTGCACTCGGCATCCTTAAGTACTACTACATCATCATTGCGGTTTGACAAAATTTTATCAATTAATTCAAAAACATCTTATTAGTTACAATGAGTGAATGAATTAGAAAAACTACTATAAGTGAAACAAAATATTAATATATCCGTTTATCGTAACTTTAATCTTATTAGATAATAAAAGGTTTATTCTTTATTATTTAATACTTTTTATTATGCATGATTGCAATAATTTCTAAAGATTTATTATATGAATTACTTAAATAGGAACAACCTATACTTCGATACTATAACAAACATTGCGATCCAATCTACTTACAACTTTGGGCCAATGTTCAAATAGGAACGAACTCGACAAAAAACAAACAGTAAATCGAGATAGTAGGAAAGAGAATTAGACGCCCAATACAAAAAGGTACTGTTCAAATGTCCACACCCTGAGGAGTTTTAGGTATGTATCGCTCTTTCAACGCGAAGTACACGGTATTGACACACCCATGATGACACCGATTAAATATCTTAAGAGATAGAATTACGCGTACTTAGTTATAGAGAAGTCTAGCATGATACGGAAAGAAACTAGGGTGTGATTGTTCGACAGAATATTCCGGAGATATATTTTGTACTATGTGTCGTGACACCGTGCATTCTATTTAAGGGTGTCACAAACTATATCGTGACACGTGCCACTATGTTTTCTCTCTGTCGTGAACTTCATATTCTAGCTCTTGATGAGTTTCCTACTCATCCTTGGATTTGTTAGAAATAATATATTGAATTCTTGGAAATCAATGAAATTAAAAATAAAATCTAAAATGAAAATTTACATATTTTAATACCATATGAAATCTATCAATTGACTGTGATAAATTGGACTCGAGACTCATTAATATAACTGTCTAAAGTAATAGTTAGTTATATTATAAAATTTTTCATTATCTATTTGATGCGAGATTTAAGTCGCAACAATCTCTTTGTTCACATGTAATAGGTATGCCATATGAACAATAAAATATGTTACATTAGCGTGCCACAATAGCGATTAATAAAAAATTCTAAAAAAAATTCCGTGATATTTTGTTAAAAAAAAGGAAAATTACAAATTAATTTTAATTTCGTTTATTATTAAAGGTAGTGACAAAGTAAAAAAGTTCATGATATTGGAATTTTCACAATAACATTGGGTTTCAAACACACACATATATCAAGTAGAAGAAAATTCACGCATATTAAAATATCAAGATAGTTTGTCGGCATATTTTTAATTATTCAAGATCATTGTGCAGGATCGAATCACATATAAAGAACCTTCACGAATACGAGCACATCGACGGTGGATCCTCACTACGTACTCGAGCAAGAACCAAACACGATTTACAGTACAAGAACCCTCTAACTCGATCTCAATGGGAGTAACACATAACCTGAACTCACTCACTTTTTCTCCCTCAAAGTTATCATCACGTACCAAAAAATGCACACATCTATATTGTTTTATTTCTTAGTAGTTTTAGATGAGGAGGCACCATGCCCTTTTTACAATGAACATGACCCTTCATCGAAGAAACTCAACCATTTGAGAGAAGGCACTGTCTAACTAAGTCAGGTTCGGATTAGGTCGATCAGGCCCACACAGGCGGATCATATTTTCTTACACGTGAGATACCGTGATTTTGCACCCTTCACAGTAATACAGTTAAATAAAATTTACATAATTAAAATTTAGAATATTTCACAATAAATTAAAATGGTATCATCAAATTCATCAACATATAAATTTCCAGTAATCAAATAAAAGAGAATTTTAAAAAATAGGGTTATATTATATAATAATATTGCAAAAAAGGTTGGACAAGGTGGATTAATAAAGGACAGATCCAGTTCTAACAAGGACAGTCAGGATATGCCCTATCCTAGTGTAGATTGGATCCTGACTCATCTGGACCAAATCAGCTCAGATTGAACCCACTGATTGTGTGTAAATTGCCAACTCTATTCAATCTTGTGGCTCCACAACAGCTTCCTCTCCCGCCTCTTTCTTCCCTTCCCCGATTTCAAGGGACGCTGCAGGAGGTGCCTAATCCCTCATAAATAGAAGAAAATCTTGTATATAAATGGTGCCCTCACATATAAAATAGTAATTACAAGATGATATTAATAAATAGAATTTAATTATTATTATAATTATATTAAGATTTTGTAGGTTTTATAAAAAAATTATAAAAATAATTAAATTATAAGCACTATTATATAGTAATATCGTTAGGCAAAACGGTTTGCTCTTCAGGGGCATCGATATTTTGGAAAATGAAATCCTTAAAGATCAATATCTTGATAAGCTAATCATGGAGCTGCACAGAGAGCAAACAGATGAGCCCGGACATTCCGTTTGCTTACGGAAGAATGACGTGCATGGCAGAGGGTTCAGTGCTCTTGCATTAAAGGGTCGCAGTTTTACATATTAATGCTTTGAGTTTAGAAAGCTGTAATATTTGTATACAGAATTCGACGAGGCAAGACCATTGAATTGAAATTAAGAAATTTGCGGTCATTTATCATTAATAAAACATTTCATACTCCTTCTATTCTTTTTTTCCATCCTTTAAGCATATCGAAATCTATTAAATTGGAGAAATTTTTAATATAATGAGTATACTATATAATATTAAATATACGATATTATAAACTAATAAAATTTAATTACTTTTACAGTTTTTTATTTTGAGGATTCTATAAAAAAATTAAAATAACTAAAATTTATTAGTTTTTATGTGATATACTAGTTACACACAATACTCTATAAAGTGATTTTACCCATAAAAGCTATAGGGATTCATGATTCGATTAGGTTCAGTTCACAAAACTGTATCGAATCCAACCAATCTGAACATCCAATTGATCTGATTTAAGATATCAAATCTGAACAATATCAATCTTATTTCAAAATAATCAAACTGTATAGAGTTGGTTCTTTCAGTGTAGTTAAATATTTAACTATTTTATGTAAAATAAATATAATTTGATCAAGAAAATGTAATCCATCCTCTTCAATTCAAAAGCAGTCGAAGCATTAATTTGAAAAGACCTTTTTATTTAAAAAATAGCACAATTGTTGAGAAAGTGTCCCATTCGCACAGATATATTTGGCCAAAATTTGATAATTGATTTAGACCGCTACATTTCACGGATCAAGGCAGGCGGTCAAACTTTTGACCGCTATTTATTTCATTTACCGGAGCATTGATTGCGCCAAAAAAATGGCGGACGTAAGGGTATATTATATAATAGTATTTTATTAATATAAATTAATAATCTTTAGTTATTTTAAATATTTTTTATTTTTAAATTTTATAAAAATTAAATTAACTGTATTTTATTAATTTTTTCTATTACTATGTATTCCGGAAGGTGAAAAATACTAATTAAAATGTGATAAAATATGATAATGAATAAATTAGTATTAATCATCCGAATAGTTAATATAACTAATACAAACCAAAATAATTTAATTAGTTTTTACCACATTATTAAGAGTAGAACCATATCGTTTTCCATAAGTAATTTTACGTTCTATAGGAGACTCGGTTTTGCTTTCGGTGGTTATTATTTCCGTACGTATGCCTTACGTCGGCAGAGAAATCTTACTTTATCTGAAAACATTAATTCAGAATCTCTGTCACCCGCCTCCATTAAATCCATAATAAATGTACTTAACAATTTAAAATCTTAATATTGTAATTTTTTTAATTCTTACAATATTCAAAGATTTAATAAATAATAACTAACTACCAAGAGGGGTTGGGCCGAGTGGTAAGCAGCTCGGTGCCGCTTAAGGAGGTCTCGGGTTCGAGACCTCACGTACGCAGACACCCCTCTTGGGAGCCTCACCCGCCATTGCCAGGCGTGCGACCCGGGGCGACCAACGGATTAGTCAAGTATGGTTGGCTGAAAGATGCCATCTCACCGCTGGTGGGGCCTGCTTGGATACCGTGGCTGGCGACCAAAAAAAAAAAAAAATAAATAAATAATAACTAAGTTGAATGAATTTAATGAAATTTACTTAGAGTAAAATACTCTTAAGGTAAATTCTATATTAAACTTAAGGAGGTACCTAATAACGGCTGTTCAGCATAATTACTGTTCAAAAAATTAATCCAATAACTCATAATTAACTATATAAATAAAAAAACACATTTACTCATACTTGCTTTACCTACCCACCTACTTAATTGTCTAAAGATTGGGCACTGTAATTTCTCGCACTTGAAAATTGTTCCAGTACAAAACATAATAAGGCTCGTTCGGTTCACTGTTCGGAGTTGAAAATGGAATCAGGTATTGGAACCAAGCAGAATAGGAAGCAGAAGAAATGTTTTAATTTTTGTTTAGTTTTATATGAAATTACAATTTAAATCGAACTTCTTTTATTAATTAGATGTCTTTATTATAAAGAAATTTGTCACATAATTCTTAATAAAGATTCAACATTATTGTGTTCAATAGTTTTTTTTAAAAAACCTTGGTATCCGAGTGCCGTTGCGCCTGACTAGGGAGTTGCACCTCCTCGAAACATTATATTTACATCAGGACAAGCTTGGCAAATTCCCTTTGCCAATCCCGTGATAATCAGTATGAACCTGATCTATAGGTTGACGTTTGCTTAACAGCAAGTTTGCCCCATAGAGGCGTGTTGTTAGAATTTGTCATTTATTAGAATTTTTTTAGAATTTGTTAATTAAAATATATAAGTATTAATTATATGTCAAATTCTAGTATATTAGAATTGCCACATGGCATAGATGATGCACTATAAAATTGCCGTGTTTAATTTATATGATTAAACGCCTTTTTATGGTAAAGCATTATAACTAAATTTCATGAATATAAAAAACTCATAAATAGAAAACTCTTATCCTTAATGAGTCGGTCCAGCTCAAATTTAAATTTATTAAAACTAGTTATATTTTTAGATATTATATAATATACATTTAAAAAAAAAGTCTGCGACCATTGCTTAAGAAGTATCTCCTCATGTCCACCCGCTTTTATCATGGGATAAATAGATAGTTTTTGCTATGGATGATAATATCGAAAATTCTACATTTTTTTTACCTTTTTTTACTATTGAGTTCTATATATTTAAAAATAATTAGTTCATTCTTATAAAATCGGTTATGTTATACATTTAATTTAAAGCGTCACTATTTTACTGACGTAAATTTCACACCATTAACTTTTCATTAATAAAAAGAACAGTGACAATACAATTTAAAGATATCATGGAACTGATATTATCTAATTGAATTACTATTTTATAAAATATAAAATTCAGTCGAAAGAAATAATAAATATATAAATCTTACCTTATAATTTTTCCCTTTCTTCTAAATTATACATGAGAACAGTAACTCACTTGCCAGCTAAGGTTTCCGTTCTTCCGTCGGACTTTGACTTTTCGTTTTGCCTTTGATTCTATTAAAATAATACGGAGCTGAGGGACACGGAAATAGAAGTAGCAGGGCATTTGGGTAATTTGACCAAATCAAATTATTAGAATGAATTTTGTACTTATCGAGCTCGAAATTCCACGTTACATCCTTTCGTGAAGTCCAGAATCTTTCTATAAAAGCCAAGGCGAAGCTCCCCGTTTCTCTTCACTGACATAACACACAACCCAAGCCAAGGGTCACCCGCCAATCCCTAAATCTTCTTTGCTCCTCCCTCCCTTTCTGATCAACTTTGTCTTCCGTCCGGTACAAACTTAAGACCAAAAAAGAAATGGGTGAGAGCCCCGTTCGGTTTTCGAGCTGCCGAGGCGTGGCCTTCGAGATCAAGCCCCACACGGACCCGTTTGCCATCACCAACCTAACAGCCAGTCCCCAAGATGGCTTGGGAAGCAGGCGGTTCTGGCTCCCTTGGTCTGGAGGGAGCTCGTCTCGAGTCGCTCCCTCCTCACTGATCCAGAGGTCGATGAGCAAAGCTAGCAGCCACTTCTGTGATGTCGATATTGATATCGACCAAGAGGACGAGCCCGAGATCCCCTTGGAGGCCCTAGAGGAAGGCAAGGCGGTGAATGAAATGCTTAAGCAAAGTGCACAAGCCAACTCTGCTAGCAAGCGTGAGCAACCCTCGAAGACTGCTCCAGCTCGGAAGCAGGAGTCGAGGTTGTCGGTCATATTGCTCGATCAAGGCCTCTTCACGGTCTACAAGCGTCTCTTCGTTGTCTGCCTAACCCTAAACATAGCCAGTTTGGTCCTCGCAGCTGCTGGAAACTTCCCATATGCGAGGAACAAGGCTGCCCTCTTCTCCATCGCGAACATATTCGCCCTAACACTCTGCAGAAGTGAGGCCTTTCTGCGAGTTGTCTTCTGGCTCGCAGTCAAGGCCCTGGGCCATTCTTGGGTGCCTGTCTCCATAAAGACTGCCACCACATCTCTTCTTCAGAGTCTTGGTGGAATCCATAGTGGTTGTGGAGTCTCCTCCATTGCATGGCTCATCTACGCTTTGGTCTTAACCCTAAAGGATCGGGGGAACACTTCTCCCGAGATAATCGCAGTCGCCTCCACAATTCTTGGCCTTATCTGCCTCTCTTCCTTGGCCGCGTTTCCACTAATCCGCCATCTCCACCACAACGTGTTTGAGCGGATTCACAGATTTGCCGGTTGGAGCGCTCTCGCGCTTCTCTGGGCCTTTGTCATCCTCACAATCTCATACGACCCGAAGACAAAGTCTTACTCGGACCATCTCGGGTCAAGGCTGGTTAAACGGCAAGAATTTTGGTTCACAGTAGCAATCACTGTTCTTATCATCATTCCATGGCTGACGGTACGACGTGTTCCAGTCAGGATAACATCCCCTTCTGGACATGCTTCGATGATAAAATTCCAAGGTGGCGTCAAGGCTGGCATTTTGGGCCGGATCAGCCCCTCCCCCTTGTCGGAGTGGCATGCATTTGGTATCATCTCCGATGGGAAAAGCGAGCACATGATGCTTGCTGGTGCAGTAGGCGACTTCACCAAGTCATTGGTTCGCAACCCTCCCAGCCACCTCTGGGTCCGGCAGGTCCACTTTGCCGGGCTGCCCTACCTTGTCGGCATGTATGATCGGGTCCTCCTCGTAGCGACGGGATCAGGGATCTGTGTGTTCCTCTCGTTCCTCCTCCAACCATGTCGGGCGAGCGTGTGCTTGCTCTGGGTGGCGAAGGGGGTCGAGCAAAACTTCGGGTCGGAGATCAAGGGGATAGTGAGTGGCCACCCGAAGGACAAGGTGATAGTGCATGACACGGCGGTGTTGGGACGTCCGAATGTGTCAGCGATGAGCGTGGAGGCTGCGAAGAACTGGGGAGCGGAGGTGGTGATCGTAACGAGCAATCCGGAGGGAAGTAGAGATGTGGTCAACGCATGCAAGTCAGCGGGAATTCCAGCCTTCGGCCCCATTTGGGACTCCTAAACATTCAACTGTTTTTTTTTCCATTTAACAATTTAAGTGGAAATATTTATCAAGAAAAAATTAAGTGGAAATTAACGTTATTTTCCATGATTTCTATAAGTTCCAGTTTGTACAATTATCCAAATTTAATCTGAATTTTTTTAATAAGTCGCATTCTCTTAAGATTGCCTGGAAGAGAAAATTATAAATTCTCCGATCTCATAGTTGTCCAGTTCGATTTAATTAATCAATTGGTTAGATTCTGTTTCTGTTTATTAATACAAAGAGATTCTAGAGAAATGTCTTTTGTCTTACAGCTATTAAGAAACCATACGGGTTCATGAAATAATAACACCACTTCTGGTTTAGGAAAGACAGTTTAAATAGGTGAAAATCATCAAAATTTAAACTAGGCATGAAGGATTTTTTTTTTTTATAACGATAAATTTATTCTCATTGAATCCATAAATGTCCCGTAAGTCATGAATCCACACAAGTGCATGTGTAAAGCATGTATGTGGATGGGCTCGCCTAGGAATAGATCTAGAAAATCAAGTTAAGGGGGATAAAATTCAACAAGAAGGGATATGTCAAATTTCGAGGGATAAAATAATATAATTTAATAGAAATATCAATAAAATTTATGAAATATGTATAGATTTTTTTACAGATTTTGTCTACTTCAGGGGTAGTCGCACACCGTACCCCCTCTTAAATTCATGCCTAGCCTCCTCAAGGGTTATGCTCCCAAGGGATAATCGAATTTTCGATCTCATGAATTTTCACACGAGTCGTATGAATGTCCTATTCTCTTGAACTAACTTTTGGGCTGGTATCGGTTATTGTTAAATCCATGGTGCCTTAATCCTGAGAAGATGGAGAATATGAGAGTCAAACTGAAGATTTAGGTGGTAAATGGACCTTTAAATTAGAGGGAACGATACACATTTAGAGTAATCCACCATATCAATAGGGAAATTATAGAGTGCATCACTCAAAACCCTAGCTTTCAATGATGGAGAAAATTTTAGGGAAAATATTGATTATTATCCTTAATGTTTTTACATTATATTTATATTTGACCTAAACTTATTTTAAGTTTATTTGAATCCTTAATCTTATGTATTTTGTTCAGATTTGGTCCTCCATGTTATATTTACTATTAAAAATTAGCGAAAATATTTCCAGTGGAAGAAAGAAAGCAAGAGGATTCAACTTTTGCCACCACTGCCCTTGACCAGATCGCTAATAGTACCAGGGACTGTCGATTGTCTTACTAGTGGTGATTTAGAGTTGAGCCCTTACCGGTCTCAATCTTCTCGTGTTGAGGATTTCTTCCTTTTAGATTTTAAAAAGAAGTTTTAGTTAGAAAATATTTTTATTATTATTTAAGTTGATTCAACATTTGAATAGGGTGAAGAAATGGTGTAATTACTCCATGACTCCAAAATCCTAATTTTAAGGGTGGAGAAAATTTTATACGATCTAGCATCATAATAACGTAGTTAAAAAATAATATTAATAATATTGATTTAATTAGAAATAATTATGATAATTTATAATAATATTTGTGATAATTTAATTAATTATTTTTTATATCAGATGTGAACATAGAAAAACACAAGAATTTGATTCTCTCTTGCTTTTATGTCAATTGAGATAAGCCCCCCTGTCTGTTTCTTTTAACAAAAAGAAAGCCTCAAATGTAAACACAAAATGGAAACAGAACAGCCGAAATGGAGATCACAGTTGGGAGAGAGTTTCACGTGTAACACTTACCTCGCTGGTTAATGCTGACGTAGTGTTCATAAATTAATAAAATTTAGACTTTTTAAGATTTTCTAAATAAAGTCCTAAAAATAAACAAAAACTGAAAAATAACTGAATTCTATTAATTTATGATAACTGTCATGTGGTATACCAATTACATATAAATACTATCTCCACAGGTGGGAACAAAATTGCCTCCTTTTGACGCCGTGTCCAAAATTCTTAATTATTACCAAAAATGTTCCAAGAAGCTTCGTGAGATCATAGTGCTGAAATGTACAAAAATATGACCCATCAAAGACAGCTGGACCTAGGATGGTAGAGCTCCTCTTTCTACTTAGAAATATCTCTGATTTGAATTTTATAAATAGAGAAAATTCACCTCATAAGAGTTTTATCCCTTAATAGGCTCTCCCGACTCGAACTAGATTAGTCAAGGCCCATTTGACTTTTAAATTAGTGATTCAGATTGAAAAAAGGCATTTTAACCTGTACATTTATAAAAGTATGTAATATATATAGTCACAAAAAACTAATATCACTAGTTAGAGACTGAACTCCTTTCCATCTAAAAATTTAAATTATTAAGTAGCAGTATTTAGTTCTTTTATAAACCATATTTCAATCTATTATTAGTCTAATACCGGATTGACTCCTCAACCCTACAAGTTGTCTGTGGAGATCTATCGAGCTTGCTAAGGGATCATATGATAGCCACTCGTCCCAACTTAGATCATCTTTGGTTCAATTGGATGGATACAGAAACGAGTCTGACAAGTATAAATGCAATGAAATTAAGATAAATTTTTATTTTTGTGATAATCTTAAAAACTTAGTGGTATGTACTTAAATAAATTTGAAAAAAATGGTAGAGTGATCACCCATAAATCTTTTCAAGCGAATTTTTATTCCATCAATTTGAGTTTAAGTTTGTGCAATAGTACTGACCTTATAGGTTCTAAGTTCAATTATAGTTAGTAGGACTTCTAGTTCCAATTTTTTTTCTCTATTCCATCTATAATAAGTTAATGGGCCTTCAGCATAACCTAGAAAAACAACATTCATAATCAATATGCAAAGCAAGCACGGATCTAGAAAAATTGCTATACAACGAAATTCGATACGAGTAACACGTGATGAATTCAGGGGCGAACTATGTATGCTTCAATAAAAATTAGATAAAATCATGTAAAATATATATAATATCTCATGGAATTTTCTAAGTTCGGGGAGAGCAATCGTCACTTCGTACCCTTAAATCCATCCTTATGCAAAGGTAAGGTTTCTGGGTAACAAAAAAAAAATCTAAATCATAAAATTCAGGAAAAAATAAAATAAAATAAAATAAGTAAAAACCTGCGAGGAAGACTCCAGACTACGGGTTCTTGTTGGAAGTCTTTATGGAAGCTTCACAATATCATACAGTCGACTTCTATCTTTTCCCTTTTTTAAGGTTGAAAACGGCTACATCAACTTTTTTGTATTCATATTTCGGAGAATTCCCATACCTTTTTCTAGTTTTTTTTAATAAAATGAAGTTCTACACCCGTTGGTATAGAACAGATATATATATATATATATATATAATTACTCCTACTTATCAATGATTAGTTAAACCGGTTAAACAGTTATTATGCTAGCAAAACTCTTTTTTTATAACTTGTTCTCCTCGAACTCATGAACGTTTTACAAACCCATAAGTCCAGATCAATTTATGTGTAAAGCACATATGAGGGTGACCTTATTAAAGGTTATGTGTTTAAGGGGATTCAAACCTCTGATCTCGTGAATTTTCACACGAGTCGTATGCACATCCTATCCCCTGAGCTAATCATTAGAAAGCAAAAAATATAGTGAGTCGGTAATTATTCTTGTCACATTTGTTATCTTGTTGCTCTTTATTTATAAATTTAAGGGTTATTAAAAATTTAACTATTATATAAATGGCTAAAAATAAAATACTGAAAGTGAAATAAAAAAAAAGGAGGTGCCTACTTTTTTGGGTTATGAATGCCAATACCTAGATGTCTAATAAGCTCTGACTAATGTAATTCGAGTCAACTGGGTATGCTGGAAGTAAAACTCTCTTAAAATAAATTTTTTTCACTCACAAGATTTTATTGAAGGGTTATAGACTTTCTACCACCTCAACAATCATGGCCGTAAAAAGGTGTGTCCTTAAAGTAGCAACAATTGATAACGCTTCTACCCCGTACCTTAGAGGTTTTAGGTTGATCTTATTAACGAAATTTCTAGTATCCTTTTATTTTTTATTTTTTAATTATTTTAAATTTATATATCCCTTTTATATACTGAAAAAGCAATTGATGAACGCTGAAGACGCGTCCCGAAAGCATGCAAATAATTAGGTCCCATTTATGAAAGATATGTAAGGGGAATGAGTGGGAAAGGGGGGCGGTTGCGCCTGGTCATAAATGTCGGGGAGGTGGCGCCTGGTCATAAGTGTCGGGACTTGGGTTGAGTTGTCGACATCTTTGTAGTCATATGTGTCCTGTTCTCCGCGGCACTGACTACTATTTCAAACATATAGACGCCCTCCACTAGGGGAAAGTCTTGTATGCACGACATAATCATAACATATTAGTACTTATATGTTTATATAAATTAATAAAATTTAAATATTTTTAAGTTTTTAAGATTTTATTAAAAATCTTAAAAATGGTAAAATTCAAAATAAATTAGAAGAGTGTAGGAGAAAGAAGAGAGAACGTATTGATCCGAAAACTAAACTCATAGGAGTAACAAATATTTCATTAATGAACGACTCAAAAATTACAGTAGCAAATTAACCTATTTATATACAAAGTACTGAATAAAATAAAGAAACAGACAATCTAATAAATAATCAAATATCTCAACAATCATATCAACTCGATATTTAAAATAATATTTTCTAAAATAATAAAATCAAATCTCAACACTCCCCTAAAGAGGAGTATGTGCCACCATGAAATGTACATCTTGAACTTCGATCTTCAAAGTATGACTCTAGTCCAATCCTAACAACGGTCGCTGTATAATCTTCTAAAAAAATTGTCGATCCTCATTTTATATACTACTAGCAAAGCAGTCGATGCCCGTCAATAGCAGTTTTATACACCGCTAGCTTAGTTGTCAACGCTCATCAATAGCCATTTTATACCCCGTTGATATAGCGGTCACCAACCATCAATAGTCGTTTTATATCCCACCGGCATATTGGCCAACACCCATCGATAGATTTGAACCTCTTGGAACATAATCAGTGTTGATAAATCATAACTACAGCGACAACGTTCTCGCCCAGACCAAGATGCTCTGATAAGTCGATAGCAAAACAGATAGCAAATTCCTTAGGATTAGCCTGCTAATATACCATGTCAAATTTAAAATAAATTGGAAGAGTGTAAGAGGAAATAGAGAGAACGTGTTGGCCCAAAAATTGAACTTACCGGAGTAATAGATATATAACTAATGAACGACTCAAAAATTACAGTGGCAAACTAACCTATCTATAAACTAAGTAATGAATAGAATAAAAAAACGGAGAATCTGACGGATAATCAAATGTATCAACAACTATATCAACTCGACATCTTATATTTCCTAAAATAATAAAATTAAATCTCAACAAAAATAGTTCAATCTTATTGATTGGTGTCCTATATAAGTACGATTAAATGGTGACATTATTACACAAAACACTTGCTCCTACACTAGATGTAACAAGTTGGCACACGGTCAAAATTGGAGACTTGATCGAGCAATGTTGCAATGGTATCGAATTTGAATATGTTCGTTATATTTGTAATACGATGATTCGAATAGAAATTAAGGTGAGCTAAAGTACTCCATGCTATCTATTAATAAAATGTACGAATAATTTATGTTAAACTTATGAATATGTATCCCCCCAACTTTTATTAAACTTACGTCAAATTCATTCTTCCTTATTCTTAAAATTTACACAAAAATTCACTAAATTTTAATTGTTTTTGTTATATTCTACTCTAAGAAACTGATTTGATTCCATTCCTTTCATTTTATTGCACCTAACATGACACATAATGTACCATGATTCACTTGACATACTATAATTTGAGCTGTATTTCTATCGATAATGTTTTTTTTTTTTTGCTGAATATTTCTACGGATAATGTCTTTAGTTGAAACACAAACTCTTTCAACACTTCACACCTTGGAACTGGTCTTTTTTCTTTTGTCAAGCCATCCTTTTTATATTATACGGATAAAATATATAATAGATTGCCAAAGAGAGTCATGAAAAGT
Organism: Lagerstroemia speciosa; assembly: GCA_037672795.1. Classification (NCBI taxonomy): domain Eukaryota; kingdom Viridiplantae; phylum Streptophyta; class Magnoliopsida; order Myrtales; family Lythraceae; genus Lagerstroemia; species Lagerstroemia speciosa. The sequence goes on along the minus strand of CM075296.1, from coordinate 10,185,333 downwards.
TCGTCAGCATGTCATATATATATACACATAGATATATATATTTTGTTAATTTTTTTATAAAGTGCCGATAATTATGAGGGAGATGGATGTTCACCTAGAACAAGAAACAAATAAATGGCTTCAGAATTATTTCTATAAAATAACTGAAAGGAGAAGGAACCACATAAAGATTTCACTAGGATTTTTGAAAGAAGGTTATAACGGTGGCGACTCAATCACCCCATTATCTAAAATTTAGGTTTCAATGCTCAAGTGCGATCATATTAGACAAACTGAATAATCAGTACTACCACTGATCATGTCCAGGGACGGATCTAGAAAACTTGCTCAAAGAGGTGAAACTCTATAGGAAAATAATGTAAAGCATTCAATGGTGCGAACTATATATAATTCACTAAAAATTAGATAAAATCAAGTAAAACTTGTATAGAATCTTATCGAGTTTTTCGAGTTTAGGAGGAACCTTGTCAAAATGACAACACCAAATATTTAGTATAGTTTAATAAGTCAGTGTTCGCCAAGACGTTGGTCGAAGGAGAACATCTAACAAATTTAATGTTGAGGGGAATTGAATTTGGGATCACAACTAGGGGTGTGGAAAAAATCTAGTTTGGGGAGAATCAAATGAAAGTGAACCAAAACTAAAGTGGTTTGAACCGGTTCTCCATAAAGTGGTTCTAATTTAGAGCAGTTTTTAAAAAAAAATAGTTCATTTAATTTCTAAGTATAATTGGTGCAATTAATTAGGTCGAACCAAAGTGCATCAATTTCAATATAATAATAATAAAATAATATGAAAGTACAATTTCAAAATCAATTTGACGCTGCTCAAACCAAATTGAACTATTCTAAAATCAATTCAGTTTGGTGTGAATTGGTTTCGAATCGAATTAAACTATTTTAATTAGTTTGGTCCGAACTGAATTGAACCGATTCTAAACCAATTTAGTTCCACTTGAATTGGCTTCGAACCAAACCAAACTGCTTTAAAACCAATTGGTTCGTTTGATTTGGTTCGACATATCAAGCATGGACTATAACTAATTTGCGTGAAAAAACTGGTTTCATGAATTCATATCCCATTATGACATGTCCCATTTGAGCCATGGTACCGCAAACTTCTCATGCATGGTTTCATCAACTTAACTCCAACATGAAGTTAGAAATACTTTGCATGGGAATTACCTGATTAAACAGCAAAAGGTTAGCTTCTGTCATAGATGGGAGAAAGTCTGCCATTTAACGTTATATCACGTGATAGTATTTACGTAATATTATAAATAGATAAAATTTGGTTATTTTTAGGGTTATTTTTATATTTTTTAGGTCTTACGAAAAGATCTTAAAATAACTTAATTTTATTAGTTTGTGATATCGCATGAGTACTGTAACGCGATACACTGGTAACCACGGAACACCCTCTCACAAGATTTTCGAAACTTCCATTGATTTATCCAACCAAGACAAGTACTTTCTACTATTGATGGCATCACGCCTATTTATAGTATTCTTCTCATGGTGAAATAATCCATTTTTTTTTTTACCATGCACGATTTTCAAATTTATGAGACAAGCAACTGAGTCAATACATGAAAGATTTATGCAATTAACGAAAATACTGACATATTCGGTCTTTAAATAAATCATACAATGTGAATCTAATCATATAGATGGAGAGAGTTTGAGTGTAATGGATACATCACCTAACACTGCTTATGTGGTATCAGGAGCAAATAAAATTAAAAGACAGAAAAGAAAATTATAAAAATAACTAAATTTTATTGGATTATGATACCATATAAGTGGTGATGCTTGTTACTTATAAAATTTCTCATGTAGATGACATAAATTTTCATAACCACTCACTCTAAAAAAGATAATATTATTAAATAACCAAGTTGTTTATTATTTATCTATTATCTATTACTATAAGTAAAGACAAAATGTAATTTGTCTCACCTTTAAAGTTCTAAAACGACTCTTCATAAGTAAACGGAAATTTTATAAATGAGGTGAAATTTTAAACCAGTTTAAGAGTATAACTACCACTAACTCATCTATAATTTTTTTTGATTATATATTTTGTCTTTTATTCATAATATTATATAAAATTAAAAGTGTTAGAAAAAATTGATATACAAATTTGTGTAAAATAAAAAATATAATTTAATAATAAACTGCATATTTAAACGTTCAGTGCAGAGCCCCGGTACACATCTAGTTATTTAATACTCCTCTAGCTACTCTGCCAAATGTCCCTTAAAATTCAAACGGTAACGAGAAAGAGGGTTAGTATAGTTAGTATTATTCTCACCCTGTAACCTAGATGTTTTGAGTTCGATTTCACACGTGGGCGTCCTGTACCCATTTTATCCTCCTCTTCCTTCTACACTTTTTAGACTTACGTGCTTCCTCTATATACTGACAAAAAACTCATTGATAGACCTGTCTGGCACTCATCCTACACTTTCCTTCTCGACTTGGCTCGTTTAGGTTCGGCGAGCCTTTCTTTATCACAACGAGCCAAGTCCAAACTTGAAATCTTAGGCCCACCCAAGCTCGAGCCTGGACCCGAGTTCACAAATTGCTGAACGAGCCAAGTTTAAATATGGTTGATTCGAGCTTGGCTTAACTTGTTTACACCCCTAGTAACGAATACTATACGTGGAAACATAAAATGGCACCATTACGCAAGAAATATCAGCTGCTCGGACATAAAGATGGCTTGATTTAGCGATTGCTCGTTTACGATCAGTTTGCATTGACCATAGTGCTAATTGCCGTCACCAGAGGCTTGCTTGAACCTTGTTGGAGTATCCACCGGTCGAGAAGCTCGGGCTGCCCTTGCAACCCTCTTCAATTCACAAACTTTATTTGCACGGGAAGAGTACCTAGATCGGCATTGGGGAGAGCTTCATAAGGGCGACTCCGAACCACCGTTTGCTTGAATAATGGTACTACATCGGACAATATATAGAAACAATCCCGATTTACAAGAGAATTTACTACCACCATATCATAATTTAAGTTTTTGGATTGAATAGGAGTCTAATATTTTATAGGTCCGATGAAAAACAAATATAGTATCAGAGTAAGTTATTATTTGAGCTCATAGCCAAGTGTGGAATTCACAGACAGTAAGTCCGAGACCAAAAAGAATGGCCGGCTTCAATCAGACTTACCAGCAAATTTCCAGCAAGGAGGAAGGACGGCCCGGTGCGTTCCGTCCCAGATGCACAGCGCTTTCCAGACACCAAGCCCAACGCGTAGAGTACGGGTGTAAGGAAAAAAAAAATTGAAAAACGAAAAATTCGGCAGTGACCGGTCCGAAAAAATCGGTTTTGAGGGGCTCTGGGTGAAATTTGATCTGTTTTTGAGGTAATGAAAAATGAAAAATTGACCTGAAAATGTCAGGGCCCAATCGGTAAAATGCAGGGGAGCCCGAAACCAGCTGAATTATGTGAAAATAAAATATTACGACAAAAAACTTAATCTTATTATTAAATTTTAATCATATTTATATTATTTAACTTATATTATATACCAAATATATCTTATAATTTTTGTATTTAATTTATTATTTTATTAAAATACAGGCCCAAACCTTAAGAAATTTATTATTGTTTTGAAATACAGACCCAAACCTTAAGCAAGTCTCGGCTTCTAACCTTGTGAATGAAAAAAATTTACGTTATGAAAGTTTTACCCCATTGTGGGCCTTTACAGCTCAAACTGGATTAGTTAGAGTACATTGAATTTTACGATACTAGTGATTAGATTGAAAAATACAGGCACAAAAAACCACCCAAAAAAACTGCACCATAATGGTTGATTTTTCAGTCTCTGAATGGTAATTGGTATACTTTTTTTACTTGAAAAACTGATCGAAAAAACACGGAACTGACTATTTGGACAAAAAAACAAACACCATGCCGAGCCATTTCCACCCTTGGTGTAGAGCATGCCCATTCTCACTCTTACCTCTTTTGGACCGAACAAGAGAGACATCAGGGCCTCAGCCGGCAACGAACTCTTAGCCTCTCAGGCCTTCAGCGCAAAATTTTTAATGGACCAGGCGCACCAGAGAGGCTATTTTACAGCAGATGACCCGTCAAAATCCGGCTCATTTTCAGCTCTATCTTCGAGTGGGACATAACGCTTATATATCGTTCCTATCTGCCTCAAAATTTTTCTATACGACATGCCCAATTCACACATGGGGAGACGTCAAAAATTCGAGACCTGGATTGGTACATAGATTCTGGTGTGGCTCACCATGTCACATCTGATTTTTTTAACTGGTATATCTGGAAGGATAATTTTGGGTAGATCAATTACCAATTATTCATGGTTTGGGTTTGTCTATTGTTTCCACTAGTTCATCCAATCTCATGACTCCTTCGCGTATATTTATCTTACATATCATTATGTTGGCAACAGGCACTTCTAAAAATTTACTCTTTAATACCCAATTTTACAAGAGATAATTTTTGCTATATGATTGGAGTTTTACCCTCTCTTCATTTTAGTACATAATGATAATTCTCAGGTAAGTCACTACTCAGGACAGTGGTTTAATGGTCTAAAACTCACTCTCATGTGATTTGATGAAGTTGAGATCGTGGGTTTGAATCTCGCTCTAAGCAATATAGTAAAAAATGGCTCTTTAGCTTGTGCCTTTGCGGATAGCGACTTCTTAAACTGTACAAGCCTTTTGGTGGTACTACGATGATGGGCTAATGCTAATACCGATTGTTCAGTTCATATGTTATATTCGCGATTGAATACGAAGCCCCAAACATTACAAAATGAGGGGTAATGGGATCGTTATTACTGCTAGCTTCCTTTTTATTGATGCAAAAATCTCACTTAAGCTACTGCAACGGAGTCATTGAAGCATCATGCCTAAAGCCTGAGCCCCCAAACCGTAGTCATCCAGACCAGCTGGAACCTTGCTATCATCAAAACCACATGGTTCGAAGCCCATTTTTAACCTTTCGGTCATCAATATCCTTGATTCTTGGGTTTGCAAAGGCCAATTCATGGTATCCACGTCATGATTTTTAGGAATCTAGGGTTCGACTTGCAAGTTTTTCCATCTTGTTTAGGTTTTGATTTTCATTTTTTTTATTTTTTTTGCTAAGTACATTTTATTTTCAAGATTCACCGAATTGGGGGTGTGCAGGAGTACCGAGTAGATTCAAAATCCGTAGGAACCTACCATATTGGGTAGGTTCAAGGTAGACCTTAATAAAAATAATGTAGGTTTAATAACGAATCAAGAAATTGGTCAGCCCTGGTTCCGGCTTACAGTGTATCCAAAACCAAAATTGGAACCTATTAATCGATTCACACGTTAACTTTAATCATTCATAACTTTCTCCTTTAAATTACAATTTATGAACCGTTTAAATCGTTGTATTCCTAACTTGGTGAATTTTCATTTGACTTAATAATTATGCATATTTGATAAATTTTTCATGTCTAAAATATCATTGTAACTTCACATTTTTAATAATTTTTTAATAAATACCACTTAAATATACTGAAAATATACTTAAACTGACACATATTTGACTATAAAAAAAATATGAAATAATAATAATCAAGGAAAATATTAAAATAATCCATATAATGGAGGTAAAAGAATAAGTAATAAATAGATTTCAATAGGGTACCTGAAACCTCTGATGTCTTACAAGTTTTGGGTAAGGTCTGCTACGGAATTTCGGAATGGGGTCTCCCAAACACTGGAGTAACTACCCCTATATATACATTGGTAATTGCTTGAAGCAGCCTCAGCAATTGTTCCCGCCTACAAAGATTTTGAACTTCCTGGGCCTGCTAAGGCCTCCTCATATTGCTTCAAGGCTTTAGGCCTTAGAACTGTCTTTAGGCTCTGGTCCATTGGGCCATGGCCTGACATTTGCCCCCGCCCCCGCCCCCGCCCCCGCCCCCGCCCCAGCCGCGGGCGCCGCCGCCGCCACACCCCCCCTCCCCGCGGGCCTGTAAGAGCGGTGAAGGGGGTATAATGTCTTCTATTATGTTATAACTTTTTGAAAGCGGTCATGATCTTCCTTCTACTTGGCTGTGCACTAGGGGGTGTCAGACGAGGAGTCATATTGTTGCATTTGGGACCTAGATTTCAATTTGCTTTGTAGTCTTTGGTTGCTTTTTGCAACATTGTTTGTCTCGTAATCTCTAGTTGGCAACATTATAGTGGTAATTGCAAGTTGCAAAGTTGATGTCATTACTTGAAGACATATTTAACTAATATATGAAGCTCTTGCCCCCCATTCTCAAAGTCTTAGAGATCGCTAGAGTTTGCCTGTATTTTAGGAGTTGCTATATGATAAATGATCATGGTTCTCTCTTCATCTTAGCTTGCATGGAAGTGCTACCAGTTGTAGAGCTGCCTTGTCCTTTGCCAAGGACTTCATTATGATGCCATGCCCTTTAAGTCTAATTTTTTTACTAACTTTGTATTTTGCAAGCTTGCTTAGTTGACTTCTTTATTTTGCACATTTTGTATATAGATGTCCTTCAGCGTAGGGTCCTTTACCCTTTTGTGAGATCTTGGCTTCTAGTTGGCATTCGTAAGTTTCAATTGGCTTTCACAACTCATAAATTTCAATAGGTCATCAGGTGCGTAGCCATCAATTGACTTTCATAGCTTACAGCCTTAGCCTTTAGCAGCATTCGTGGCTTGCATCCTTCAACTGGCCTTCGTGGCTTGCAGCGTTCAACTGACTTTTGTTGCTTGCAGCCTTCAACTACTTTTGTGAGCTTTGTTAATTAGCCTTTAATTGGCTTTGAACCTATGTACCTTCGAATCAACGCTTGATTGCATAGATCTTTGTGAATGACTTCACAATCCTCGAGAGTTGACTTTACCATTTTCAAGACTTTTCTTCCTCAAGATTTTCCTCATAACCTTTGAAGGTCAAGTATGGGTCAAGTATGTTTGTGATACAGTTATAGAAAACTTGCCTCTTACTCTCGTAGTGGATGGACTGCGAGAATATATCATTGTTCGCAAGATCTTTGAAGGTGAAGAGGTTGCAGCATTGAAGATTCAACGGTCAGAGGCTAAAGAGAAGAAGAAATCCTAGAAGTAGAAATGGATGCATGGAAGATAGTAGAGTCATGGATTTGCAGCTACAAGCGAGAAAATGGAAGTCGAAGACTTGAAGACCTGCCTGTAGGTTACTAAGAGGGACCTGTTAAAGGTACAGGCTGATTGGGAGCAAAATTTGAAAGAGGTGCTTGTCCACTACTTGTCCGGGCCGAGGAGGATCTTCGTAAGAAGAACCAAGAAGTTGAGCTGCCCTTTCAGAGGCGAGAATAAAAGTCATAGGTGAGTTCAAGTCCTCGTAGGAGTTTTAACAGTGTCTCACCACCCAAGGCCAGGATTCAGTGATCATGGTGTCATCCAAGATTTGAGCCAAGATTCAGAATTTGTCCCTTGGTTTCCCTGTTAATCAGCTTGAAGATCTTTAGCTGCTACGCCTTTGGGAGGTTGTGGAGTTGGTAACTGCTCTTGCTGATGCTTCTATCCTTCCCTCTGCTCCTGGGGATGCTGCTGTAGAGCCTGCTGTGAAAGAGGCAAATTCCCAAATTGTGACAAAACAACATCTCCCTGAGTGACTGTCGTAGTGTTGGACTTTTAATGATTTTGTAGTTGCTTGTATAGTTTTGCTATCTTTGTTTGTTGATGCTGCGTGACTTAAGAGTCTATCTGACTTTGGTGCGTAACTTTGAACTGAACCCTATGCAAGTCCGATTTCATTGATGCAATTAGCTAGCGAACTTTGTTCTCTCCGTTGATGGCTTTGGCATATATAATTCTATTTACGTGACCCACCCCCCCGCTCCACTGTCATGGATTGGAATGTAGGGGAAGAGACATGAGGTTAGTAAAGTTGGTAGTGTGGCAGGGCCGTCGACTGCCTGGGCGCACATAGGAATGAGGCCGATGGGGGGCATTGTAGCACCAGAACAATAAAGAGCTCAGGCTCTGGTGATCGCAGTGAAATGTATGACTATTTGTATGGCAGCATTCATATATAGAAATAACCCCGCGGGGATGCTTCTCTATAGCGGGAGGGTTGTCACCATTAGGGGGTTCGCTAGGTGGGGATGCGTCGTTGTTGAAGATAAGCGGGATGTCGACACCAAGCTAACAAATATTGAACGCTCGAGAACCAAGGTATATCATTGTGAAAATGCCTGTGGGGATATGTCTCAACATGGTAAAGGGTGCCGCCGTCAGGCTAGGATTAGTTCTCTATAGAGTGTCAATGCAAAAACTACCGACAGAGAGAATCATACCAAACATCATTCCATGAGTCATAAAGTGATGACATTGTAAGAAGAAATAAGTTGACACTCGGCATTGATGGTGTGTACTAGCACCTTGCTATCTATGCCTTGGAGGACATCTATGGTGGGATGCGGCTCCGTAACGATCTTGTAGGGTCTCGCTCTTTGAATTGATGGCGTAGCAGGATATAGTCTCTAATCGTGAAATGTCTGCGCTTGACACTCTTGTGCCTTGCCTCATAGCAAAGTCCTTAGTGTAGCGAAGGTCTTAGCGCCGATTTGTGGTGATCTTTGTGTCTTGTCTAGTAGCAAAGGTCTTATGCCATTTCATGGCAGTTTTTGTGCCTCACATCATAGTAGAAGTCGCAGGTCGCTTCATGGCAATTTTGTGCCTTGCATTGTAGCAAAGGGCTTAGCGTAGTAAAGGAGTTAACTCGTTTCATGGCGGGCTTTAATCTTGTGAATTTTAGCTTCATGTAAGTCGTGCACATTGCTAATGTTGTAGCTTTTTCCACCGGATCATCTCTTTTTTTTTTGTGACTCTTTAGGCTTTGAGACTCATAGGTTCGCAGGTCGATTTTGATCATTTGTTGTAATTCGTCAAGTTTGAAACTTGTAGGCGAATTTTCCTTGTGGCCCCTGCTTTGTGTTGACTCGCATGGCATGGCATTTTTATCTCGTTTGCCAAGGCCTCCACTTTGCATGGCCTCTACATTGTGTTGACTAGAACATGCCCCTACTCTCATGGTCCATAACTTTTCTAAGGAGGAGCCACGAGAGTATGTGCATAATTTTGTCTAGTGTTTAATTCGAAATCAATGCTCCCGTATGGAGTGTGTGAGTAAGCTTATGGGAGCATCCATATATGGAGACAACCCTGCGGGGATGCATCTCCACTGCGAGAGGGATGCCGCCGTAGGGGGTTTGCTAGGTGGGGATGCGCCTCTTTGATAGTTGTAGGATGTCGCCACCAAGTTGGCATGGATGTAACAATCAATAACGAGGAATACCTCCACCTGAAGCACCTATGGGGTTACATCTCGACATGGTAAGGGTGCCATTGTCAGGCTAGGTTAGATCTTTGTGCGGTGTCAGGGCAAAGGCTACCAGTGAAGAGAATCATATCAGACATCATCCCATAAGGCATAAAATAGTAATATTGCTAGAAGTAAAATTTTCTCGGTTTATTTTCCTTTGTGCTTGAATGTTGCACTGCAGGGCTTTATAGGTTAATTTTGTGCCCCACAGCATAGCGGAGGTCTTAGCGCTGCTTCATGGCAATTTTGGTGCCTCACATCATGGTAGAGGTCTTATGCCATTTCATGGTAGTTTTTGGTTCACGGGCTTTGCTGATCTTTGGTTCGTATGTTCCCTTTTTGAAGATCACGCCATGCGCTGTGAGGATTACACTTTCTGACTTATAGGATGGTTTTTCCTTTGTGGCCCAAAAGTTGTGCTTCACAGCCATAGGTTGATTTTTCCTCTATGACTGGTAGTTTGTGCTCCTTGTCCAGTAGGCTGACTTTTTCTTCGTGACCTGATGGTTGTGCTTCATGGCATGAAAGCTAAGTTTTCCCTTTGTGACTTAAGGGTTGTAGTCCATGGTGCGTAGGATGATTTTTCCCTTTGCGACTGTGAAGGCTGCGCTCCATGGTGGGTAGGATGACTTTTCGTTTTGCAACCGTGAAGCCTGCGCTCCATGATGAGTAGGCTGATTTTTCCCTTTACGACCATGAAGGCTACGCTCCATGGTGCTTAGGCTATTTTTCCCTTTGCAACAATGAAGGCTACGCTTCAGGACGCGTAGGGTGATTTTTCCCTTTGCGACAGTGAAGTCGGCGCTTCGTGACGCGTGGGCTAATTTTTCCTTTATGACCACCTTGAAGGTTGGGCTTCATGGCTTGTAATCTAACGACAACCTGAAAGTTGTGCTTCGTGGCTGGTAGGCTAGCTTTTGCCTTTTGCAACCTGAATGTTGCCTCTTAATTTCTTGTAGTCTAAATTTTTCTTTGTAGATTTTTGCATTGCTTCTCCTCGGTTAATGGAAGAAGGTAATACATGTCTATTTTGACATTTTTCTCTTTGCTTGACATGCAAGGTCATGAACAAATATAAGAACATGAAATTTCAAATCGTAACAAAAGTAAAGCAATAAATTTTGAATGATGCTCATGAAAATCACTTAGATAACAGGGGATATTCTCTATTTTTTATGTGCTCCCAAAGAGCATATTTTATTTTATTTTTTACCTTTACTGTTAAATCAATATATAAACAAACTTGATGGTGGTTTTTCATCAAATGAATGTGAGAATTCTAATACCACGAGGATAAGATGGATAATAAATCATAAGCAGATAGCAAAACCACCAAATCCAAATCATTATTAAGGTAGGAGGCGGTGCCTCAGCTCCAAACCATTATTTTGCGATCTTTTCAAACAGTCACGTTAAACTTCATTTGATCGTTCCATTCTTTAGAGAAGAAACTTAAATTCAGAAGCAGAGTAATAATTGACTATTGAATAGTATTATCTTTGTAAAGGAGATAACTGTTCTAACAAAAAAGGATGATCAAGTATGAAAGGAAGAAGAGTCCTTCTGATGGGATTAGAGATAACTTGGTGTTGTGAGTCAATGAAAAAATTACCAAATGCAGATGGTTGGAATATAAAAGCATAAAATCGTTGTGACTTATCTGGAGGGGAAGGCCTTGTAGGCCTCTAAAAGTAATTGAATGAAAATAACTAACATTGATGAGATTGCCAGTCAAGCAATGCAAAGCATTCTGTCACTCATCCTATTTTCGGAGACGTGGATGTTGATATTGTAGATGACCACACCGGTGGTATAGTGGGTTGTCACTTCTTCCATAAACACTGTCTCTGACTGAATTGGCCAAATAGAAGCAAGTCTTCAATTGTAAAATTAATTCTTTGACCGCCTTCCACGCTTCTATCAAAAGTGTTGCCAACACAACAACAGGCTGAAGATTGATTGGTCCTTGATTGCTCCTCACTTCTCATTCCCATAAGTGTATGACCTTTTTTCCGAGTTTCCACAGGCGGCACCAAATATTATGGAATTTTGGAATGGGGGTCCTTTGAATACTAGAGTAACTACCTCTCTCTCTCTCTCTCTCTATATATATATATAGTTAACCGCCTATAACTGCCTCAACAACTGTTCCCGCCTACAATGATTTTGAATTTCCTGGGCTTGCTGAGGCCTCCTCATATTGCTTCAAAGCTTTGGGCCTTCGAGCTGCCTCTAGGCTCTGGTCCTTTGGCCCATGGCCTAATAGGGTTTGATTTCAAGATTCAACCAGATAGAGTCTAGATTCAAAATTTGGGAACCAGTTTTATATATGGAAGGGTCCGGGTGTTATAAAAAAAATATAGTGTATCTGGACCCAATCACCGAAATGGTACTTACGATTTTAGCAACCCAATTCCGTTTCAAAGCCTTCTTTCCCCATCTTTCACCCTTAGGTTAAATATATGTAAAATGATTGCAAAATTAGATGTAAAATTAATATAATATGATAATGTTATGCTTTTTGAAAGTAAAATATTTTACTAATCATACTGTCAAGCTTTATCTTCATGTAATATTATATATTACAATGAATTTTACGATCAAATGGTATATTTATATCGTAAAATGCACTTTAATATGATATTATAGTTTTTTTTTTGTATATAAAAGAAATATATAAACCTAGAAAGGGGTAGAAGCAAGAGAGAACAAGGAGTAAGTGGGATCTCCATCCCACTGATAAGAACCAAATGTAGGATCTCTTGATTTCAAGTCAAGAGTGAAGCTATTTTACCAAACTATCTTCTCGATCACAATATATTTGATTTGAAATAAACGACCGTTTTTGTCTTATTATAAACGACCCTTATTGTCTTATTCTTAAAGTAAGAGTGTCACTATCGTTTATAAACTATGGTGGGTGTATCTTAACCAATTACAAAATATATTAATATGTATATGTCCATACTAAGATCACTTGACTCAGTCGAAGCAGCAAATAATTAATTATCTCATACACAATAATTGTCACGGGAAGTCAAAAAAGCAAACAAAAGAATATCTTTGGTAAAAAGAGAGAAAATAATTATTTCATGATTCAAATGGAGGAAGAAAAAGTCTTCCACGCCATACGATACTACGTCAGTATTATTTGGTGATATTATACAAAATAGAAATTAACTAATTAATAAATTCATGATAAAGAGAATTTCGGGGTAAAATAGAACTTAAATTTTAAATAATAAATCTTAAAAAATCTTAAAACACTAAAAATTATTAAAAACTCTAAAAACTCATACTATATATGTCCGACATCCTTTTTCCAATACTAAATGATGTTGGATTTTTAATGTTTTTAGAGTTAAATTTAGGTTCTAAAGCGTTTTTTATTTTTTTAAAATTGTTTAAATTTATATTTATTGCACAATTTCTTTTCATGAATTTATTAATATGACTAATTTCTATTAACTTGTGACACCAATAAGCATAGCTGGTGTGATATTCCTGTTACAGACAAGCATTTTTTTGTAAAGGAGGATCATAGGCCTAAAATGAGATTTTAGAGTAGAAACTATATGGGATATTCCATAGACAATAATCGAATTAAATGCATGCATCCTCATGAAAATATATTAGATTATCCTACCTTATAGTGATGTGACGAGGAAGAACTAGTTATATTACTATGATTAATAATAATGAAGATAACTGTTTGGGTGATTAACATTAATTTGCTCATTTGTCATAATTTAATTAGTATTTTCTCGTATCACACAATAAGATATGATTGTCTAAGAATGTCTCTCATGATTGAGATAAGCATTAGCCGCAACAATCCATTTTTTTAATGAGAAATAACTTTTGCAAAGATGGAAGGCTCCATGCCTTTTGAAAAGGTCTCAGTCCTTTGCTCAAGCAGTAGTTCCTCATCATCTGCAGTACTAGAATTGGGTTTAACACAATGATATCGCATTTGATCGGTAATAAAGAGTTCGGGATTTGTTTAATCAGTAGGACTTCTTTATCTATTTATTCTCCTATTTCTCTTACCCTTTTAAATACACAAATCTTTTGAGTAATCATAAAATACCTAATTTTTTAATATTATAGAAATTAGTATTCTGATATTAATCTCAAATTTGGAATTCAGAAATTCTTGGTTCCATTATTAATATGGAACGTACCATACCGCTTCATTATCATATTTCTTCTACTCATTTTAGGTCCGCCTACATTTTTTAGCAGTAGTTCTTGCTATCATCCAAAAGACCAATATCTCGAGCATGTGTTCTTAGTGCGGTGGCAGAAGACTTTGACCACAACTTGAAGATTCTGCATTCAATTCTCACAGTGTAGAGATTACGTGTCTCCCTTATTACTGAGCAATAGACCAATATCTCATCATGAGGAAAAAAAAGCCATTATCAATGTTACTAGAGTTCGTAGCCTTCCATCTGACTTTAAGTTTTCGTTTTTCCTTCTTATAATTTAATTAATAAGAATATGAGTGACATGGAAATAGGACTTGGTGGCTATTTGGAAATTTGACCGAATCAAACAAGCATAATGATTTTTTTCCCTTTATTCGGCTCAAAATTACGTTATGATTGCGTCACTTCAACCCCAATAAATCTCTATATAAGGCATAGCAAAGCCCCTCGTCTCTCTTCACCAACTTGAACACGAACAAATGCCACTGATGCTCACCCCCAAACCCGACGGTGATCTCTCCACTTCTTCTTTGAAACCCTCTCTTTCTCATCTCAACTTTGTCACTGAGCAAATTAAGAACATAAAATGAGTGAAAACCCTGTCCGATTTTCGAGTTGCCGGGGCGTGGCCTTTGAGATCAAGCCCCATGCGGACCCATTCGCCATCGCAAAGCCATTGCCTGGCCCTGAAATGGGCTCGGGAAGAAGGGGGCTCTGGCTCCCTTGGTCTAGAAGGAGCTCGTCCAGAGTTGCTCCCACCTCGCTGATCCAGAGGTCGGCAAGCAAAGCTAGCAGCCACTTCTGCGATCTTGATATTGATATCGATGAAGAGGATTGGCCTGTGATCCCCTTGGAGGCCCTAGAGGAAGGAAAGGCCGAGGAAGCAAATTCTAGGCGAAGTCCACCAGCATACTTGGCTAGCAAGCACGAACAACCCTCAAAGCCTGCTCCAGCTCGGAAGCAGGAATCGAGGTTGTCAGTAATATTGCTAGATCAAGGCCTGTTCACGGTCTACAAGCGTCTCTTCGTTGTATGCCTTACCCTAAACATTGCAGGGTTGGTCCTGGCGGCCACCGGACACTTCCCCTATGCGAGGAACAAGGCTGCGCTCTTCTCCATTGCGAACATATTTGCTCTCACGCTCTGCAGAAGTGAGGTCGTCTTGCGAGTGGTCTTCTGGCTTGCAGTCAAGACTCTGGGCCATTCATGGGTGCCAGTCTTCATAAAGACCGCTACCACGTCTTTCCTTCAGAGTCTTGGTGGAATCCACAGTGGTTGTGGAGTCTCCTCCATTGCATGGCTCATCTACGCTTTGGTCTTAACCCTAAAGGATCGGGAGAACACTTCTCCCGAGATAATCGCGGTCGCTTCAACAATTCTTGGTCTCATCAGCCTGTCTTCCTTGGCTGCGTTCCCTCTTGTCCGTCACCTCCACCACAACGTGTTTGAGAGGGTTCACAGATTTGCCGGGTGGAGTGCTCTTGCCCTACTTTGGGCCTTCGTCATCCTCATAGTCTCATATGACCCGAACACAAGATCTTACTCAAACCAGCTCGGGTCCAGGCTGCTTAAACGGCAGGAATTCTGGTTTACAGTGTCAATCACAATTCTGATCGTCATTCCATGGCTAACGGTACGACGTGTTCAAGTCAAGGTAACTTCCCCATCTGGACATGCGTCAATTATCAGATTCCAAGGAGGTGTGAAGGCGGGCATTTTGGGCCGGATCAGCCCTTCCCCCTTGTCGGAGTGGCATGCATTTGGTATCATCTCCGATGGGAAAAGCGAGCACATGATGCTTGCTGGTGCAGTAGGCGACTTCACCAAGTCATTGGTTTGCAACCCTCCCAGCCACCTTTGGGTCCGGCAGGTCCACTTCGCTGGACTTCCCTACCTCGTCAACATGTATGATCGTGTCCTCCTGGTGGCCACAGGATCGGGGATCTGTGTTTTCCTATCTTTCCTCCTCCAACCATGTCGGGCTAGCGTGTGCTTGCTCTGGGTGGCGAGGGGGGTCGAGCAAAACTTTGGGTCGGAGATCAAGGGGATGGTGACCGGCCACCCGAATGACAAGGTGATAGTGCACGATACGGCAGTTCTGGGGCGTCCAAATGTGTCGGAGATGAGCGTGGAGGCGGCCAGGAAGTGGGGAGCGGAGGTGGTGATCGTAACGAGCAATCCAGAGGGAAGCAGGGATGTGGTCAACTCATGCAAATCAGCGGGAATTCGAGCCTTTGGTCCCATTTGGGACTCTTAAGCATCACTATTTGGCCTCTAGGGATTTAAGTGAAGTGTTGTTAGAGTATGTGAGAAAGTTAGATTAAAAAAAAAAAGAAAAAAATTTATCAATTTACAATAAAATGTAAGTTATAATATAAAATTATTGTATTCCTATACATGTGTTTTGCATATGAACTTACCTGGATCATGGATTTATAGGGTGTTCATGGACTAGGAAGAATAAATTCATCAATATCAAAAAATCATTGTATTCAGTAGGTAATTTAGATTACTAAAAAAGTGTTTAAAAATATAATATTATAATATTTAATGTAATATTAGATAAGTATAAATTTTATAATAATACCCTTACTTAAGTGAGTTAGATACTACTGAAAAACCTTAAATATTCCTATTTCATAATGACGTGGTAATGAATCACCGTTTAAATTGCTTTGATTAATAATAGTTATAGTGACTATTCGATTGAGTAACTTTAATTTAACTATACATTTTAATTGGTGATTTCTTACACCACATTGTGAGCTAGTATCGCCTCAGAACTTCTCGAATACTATAGCATTTTCATCGGTATTGCTGAGATGACTCCCATTCGTTTTTCAAAATGTCAAACTTTTTAGCTTGTAAACTCTTTACAAGCGTAGGCTGTGAGCTCAGTAAAATATGTGGCCTGCACCCCCAAGGATTAGCTAAACTCTTTACAAGCATAGCTTGTAAACTCCTTTCAAAATAGGACATGCACATAACTCGTGTGAAAATTCAGAAGGTCAGAGATTTGAATCCCTCTTTGAGCACGTGGTTTTGTTGATATCACTTATACTGTATTTTCTACATGGACTAACTTGAATTCACAAGTTTGTGGGAGTGTTTATAGGTCGGGGAAAAATTAATTTTCATTATAAAAAATATGTTATAAATAAAATTACAATGAATTTTATTTTACTTCCAAACAATCTAGAATATGGTGTAATATTTCAACAAGTCACCACCATAGAATCTGACCCCTTTTTTTTTTCAGAAAGTATGTGAATTGAATACGTGGAAACCGTAATAAATAATAAACTCGTATTTCAGAGAGTATTGCGTTTAATGGTATCACCATGTAAAAGTATTTATGTGATGATACCAATCAATAAAATTAAGCCAATATTTCAATAAATTTTAAAACCTATTAAAAAAAGAAGTCCAATAAATAATTTGATTTTATTTGTTGACGTCATCACGTAAGCACTGATACATACAAGACTTTCTCCGTGTTTTAACGAGATATTCTTAAGTGAATTAAATCCACCGTGAACCATACTTTGATGTAAAGTATCAGTACTTTCTCTTAGTAGTTTACAGTTGATTGGATTCACCTAATAATTTTTCCATCTTTTAGTGGATGTCACTTTCAAATTTTTCATGTAAATTCATGTTATAATCTTAACATCTTGTAATATAATAAAATAGTGGTTCACCAGTACATGTGTTATCTAAATAAAAATTATTAGAAATATTTATTCGTACATGATTAAAGAGAGTAGTTATCTCTAATTAAATTTTCAAGTAAAAATAATCTATTTTTAACTTTTAAATTAAATAGATATAATAATGGAAGTGGAAGAAAAAATGATTGAAAGTATGAAATTATTCATACCTAATTTAATCAATAGCATTTTAGTAAAGAAAAAGGTTACCATCCCTTATTATAATAATAATAAATACAATTCCAAATCCTCTGTTCACTCTTGCTATTTCCTTTGCAGCTTACAGTCTATGCATCTCCAATTCAATAAATATTCTAACATTGCCTTACCAAATATATTATTACTAAAGTTTCTCAACTTTTACCCAATAATATTAATCTTTGGGGCATTTATATAGTTAGGAATTTTTTTTACCTATGTTAGAAAAATATTAAATATTTTGGATAAATTACATCCATGACACATTATCTTTTGATAATATTTCGCTGGTGTGTGAGTATGTATACACACACACACATATATATATATATATAGGTTGCAAGTAACTTCCGGCTAGCGCGGTCAACATTCTTTACGTGTCCACTAACCGGGATGCCACACATGATGGTGTTCGCGTAGAGAAAGTCTTGTGTGAAATATGTGTGTTATGTAATAGTGTTGACGTGGTATCACAGGTCAAAATAATTCAATTATTTTTAGAATTTTTTAATAAATCCTAAAAGGAAAAAATAAACCTTGAAAGGGAAAAATAAGCCTATTTGATTTAATTGGTTCGTGATACCATATTAGTATTGTCATTGATATATCTGTTGCATACAAAACTTTCTTGTAGGATTGACATAGTAGTAAATTATTTTCTTTAAAACATTTGTATGTCAAGGTGAAATATTTTCAAAAGATAGTGGACATAAGTGTAACTTACCATAAACCACCACCAAGAGTGGTAGCCTAATGGTGTATAGGTCACTCTAATATGATTTGGTGAGGTCGGGGTCATATATTCTAGTCTCGCTCCAAGCAATATTGCAAATCAAGACTCTTAAACCAATGTCTTGACGGACACTGCCTTCTTAAACTATATTAAACTTTTAGTAGTTCTACGTTGACAGGACTAATATTAGTACTAATTGTTTGGATCATCTAATTTGTTCGTGGTTGAACATAAAAGTTTGAACATCATGTAATGGGAGTGTTAGGTCACTACACTATTGTCCTCCTTTTTACTGATAAAAACTTACCGTAAATGTTTTTTTCCCCAATTTATATAGTCCTCATGGTTGCACTTTTTTCTTAAACAAAGGAATTCGAGCTAAAAAGAGGAAAAGTAATAAAGCGATATATAAGATATATTGTTAAGAATCAAATTTAGAATTTCATATTTTTGGAAATTCTTAGGTGATCTTAATTCACTATGTGGCATGAGAGAAAATCAATTAAAATATGACAAACGGACAAATTAGTATTAATCACCTAAGCAATTACCATAAGTATAATTAACCAAAAGAATTTAATTAATTATTTCTTTATCACGTTATTTTAATGTAAGGCTATCTAAGATTTTCTTCCTTCATTTCAGATAAGGATGATGCCCCCATACCCCTTTGTTTGAAAGATAGCACATTTTGATAATAGATTTTTAGGTAGTTGGTACCGTCCTTACCCTCCAACCTAAAGGTCCTAGGTTTGATCTCATTAGCAGACTTTTCATTCCCCTTATTCCCTTTTCCCTAAGAAATTCTAAGGTAATTTTACCCAAGCATTAGTGTAAAAGACGGGTAAATTAGTGTTAATCACTCGAGTAATTACTATAATTAATAATAACCAAGGCAATTTGATCCGTTCTTACTCGCCGCATCATTATAAGGTAGGCCATCTAAGTTTTTTCCATCTTCCTTCTATCTCTTCCGGGAGAAATTCTTCTAAGGTTATGCTATTAGCACGTGACATGAGAAAATACTAATTAAAATATGACAAATGGGCAAAGTAGTGCTAATCACTCGAGAGGGTATCACAATTATTACTAATCAAATTAATTTAATTGAGTCTTTATCACCACGTCATTGCGAGGTAGAATCATCTAAATTTTTTTCATTCTAAATTTATATATCTCATATGTACACCAAATAAAGGAAAGATGCACTATTTTATTCTATAAGTAGGCAATTATTTATAGTCATTCTACTCTTCTTAAGAAATTTGATAGTAATACACCCCAAGCCACGACACTCTTTAATTGGATAATTTACTAAAATCTAAATAAGTTTTCTCGAAATTTGTGCAACATCCTTCATGTTTGGATAATTTAATTGAAATATAAGTGATTTACTTCTGAGTAATTGTGGATATTGCACTGCTACAGCGGTCCACTTGCTTTTGGAAATTTCGATGTGTGATTTTTTATTCTACAGACTGGTCCGAGGAAAGGCGAATCATCTGTATCTTGAGTTTCGTTGTCTATCTACGGGAAACATGGCCGACCGTGTTATGGTATATTGAGTTTTGTTGTCTATGTGTGAAACATGGCGGACCATATTTTGCTAATAATTCTAGAGATTTAAATAATCAACTATGTTTACTTAAAGAGATAAACACATCGGAAATCTTATATGTTTATCAATTCTTGTAAATGAATCATAAATATTTCAAAGTGGTAAATCAAGTCCAATATGTTGCTCGCGTTACAACATCGAGTCATTTTCGTCACCTACCGTTACTCTATGCTGATGTAAAGTAACGGCAAGTGATGGAAATAACTCAATGTTATAACTCGGATAACAAATTCGACAAGTATATAGAACTCCCGATACCTTTCTCTCTTTAATTAAACGTTTCAAATGGATCGGCCATTCTTAAGCCAAGGATCAGTGAGCCGGCCCTTTTTGACAAATCTTTTGATCGCACTGGATTTCCCGGAACCGTTGATTACACGGATTAAGGCTTCGATCTGTGGTCCTTTTTTTGGTGTTTCTGCTAATGGCTCTCTTACATGCTACTTTTTGGGTGGTAGGGTTTTAAGGCAAGATGGTCCCCTTTCCCTGTCTCTTTGTCCTTATCATGGAGATCTTCTCTCAAATACTGAGCACTACTGTAAATGCTGCTATGTTGAGCTTCCACGCTCGTTGTTAAGGGGTTAGACTCACCCGTATATACTTTGCAGATGATCTGTTTATCTTCTATGATGGCTCTATACGTTCCTGCAATTGACCATTCTTGCATAATTTCATGCTCCATCTGGATTGAAACTAAATACAAATAAAACAGAAAATTACACTGTTTTGGTTTACCTGCGAGTCAAGAGGTGACTTTGTTGGAGCACTCTAGTTTTCAGAGGGTCGAGCTGGTCGTAGTAAAACACGGTGTCCTCACAAGAAGACTGCCAGCAACATCAGACCACGCTGTCGACTTGGTCTATGGCTGAGGTTGCCGGCCAGCAGCAGCAAGCAGGCATCCTTGGCTGTAGTTGAACGGCTGGCCTGTTCAAAAGAAGGGGCTAAATTTCAACATCGGTGAAAAGAGATGGATTTTAGTCTCGTGATCCAACCAAATTATTGTAAATTTTTTCCCGTCTGTACCAATTGGTGTCCATAAATTCGAAGGTCTCTAACGAATCATCCAGTTCGAGTCCAGTGAGTTCACTTGGTGGTAAAACTTTCATAAGCTAAATTCTCTTCATTTATAAGATTCGAATCTAAGACCTTACCTAAGGAGAAAAGACATCCCGTCATCTCAAACAGTCCACTTTGGTCCAATCAAAGTTTAATCAATCCCCTTTGGTCCTACCGAATTAAATTAAACCCACAAATTTCCTCTGTCGCTCTAAACTTAATTCCCAGTGGTATAACCCTTTCAAAGGGTTAGTATTAGCCAAAAATTAAACCTACTTCATCTGTGATAAGCGCACGTCATAAGGCTGACTTAGTATTGGCCAAAAATTAAACTGGATGTTGATTGAACGATATATGCTTTATATTTCCTCAAAAAATAGATTCGATATGATTTGACTGAAGTATTCGGTATCTATTTTTCTCAAATAATTTATCGAAATTGAGTTTTACAAATGGAGAAAATTTATGACTGAAGTGTTTTACCACTACTTGAATCTAAATTAGTTAGGATGGATTGAACACTTAGATTACGGAAGCACACAGTAAAGGAATGATATGTTTGACGGATTCTTTATTAAAAAATAATTGACATAATGATGATTGCAATCGTTAAACAAAACAAAGAAACTCCTGGATAAGAAATTCGCCTTTCATTGTTGGTAGATAATAAAATGGTGATTAAGTGTGATATTAAATAAAACTGTTGATTAACAAAGGAGATTGACGCTATTAGTAGCACCCTCGACCTGAGAACTAGGAGAAAGTCTTGTGTGCCGGGGTACGACATCACCGTTGGTTGGTGACGTTATAAACGAATAAGAATCAGTAACGTCAGCAGATTTATAAGAGAAAATTTATGCAGTAATATAAATTTAAACCTTTTTAGAAAGAGAAAAACTCTTAAAATCTAATTAAAATTCTAAGAAACCCAAAAAGATCCAATACCATTTGGAGAGCAAGAAAAAGGATGCTGAATATTATAGAATGTGAGTTTTTATTGAGGATTTTGAAGGGTTTTTTTAGAGTTTCTAATGATTTCTTAGAATTTTCATAGTTTTATTTAAGATTTTAATTTATATTTTACTGTTTAAATTCACTCTCATGAAACTATTGATGTAGCTAATTTTTTTCGATTTATATCGCTAGCATTCAGAAATTCAACAATTCCAGACTAATCCCATTGGTCCTGAGTGTGTCCACTAGGGGTAAAGTTTTTATAAGGTGAATTATCTCTATTTACAATATTCAAATCCAATATATTGCTTAAAAGAAGTATGCGTCCTACCACTTTAGTCAATCTACTTTGATTGTGACACCACCGAGTAGTACTAACGTGATATTTCCGTGACATGCAAGACTTTCTCGAGGACCGATGATCCTAGGATTTAATTTTCATAAATAAGACTTCTTATACCCTTTATCTTTCCGTTCTTCCTATCCTTTTCTAATTTCATAAATATCTTTTCAAACTTGAGGAAAAAAAGCAGACAATTATAAGGAAAGAAACAGCAGATTATATTATCCTGAGAAGCAATAGAATGGTCTGTTTGAATTTCGAGGGCCTTAAAAGAGACTTTCGGCCTGGGAAGCAAACATTGACGGAAGCAAATGCAATGTCGGCTGGCTACGCAACTTGTTTGGTCAATGTAAACCCATTAGATTTGTTATAAAATATACATATACATATATTCCTAACAGGTTTCTTCATTCACCGAGTCAATCAAACCTTCCAATACCCAAGTTTGCCCGCTGGATGCAAAAAGGTTAAGTACGTCAGTAAGACTGAGGACTTGATCAAAATTGAAAGTGTGCAGTCATTGCTTAAGGGCATGCAATTCAAACTTTTCAAACCTTGCTATAAAACTCTATACAAAATTTAATAATTTTGTCCATATTTTTGGCGAATTGCCCTAGTTTACCTCCTTGAAATCTGTTCATTAACTCTCTATAAGGTGTTGCCCCATGACCGGAATTTCTGGGTCTGTTCCTATTTATAGGGATGATGTTAAACTGTAATATGCCATGGTTACTCTTGGACCTGCATGGCATGGACCACCTTGCAGCACATGGAACTAGTTGCGTGAAATGAATTGTTGATGTTTCTTGTAAGATAAAATAAGGGTTGACGTCATAACCAATTGGAATCAGAGTTGAAGTGATATTTGCCGGAAAAGGCTTTAGTTTTAGCAATCAGTGGTTAAAATTTAGCCAAGTTGTCTTTCTGCCACTTATTAATAGAATTTCACTTAGGTTCTCTGCATAGGAAATATTGCAAGTTATAATTTAATTAAAAAAAAAGCTTATTAAGTCGGGAGTTTGATGCATCAAACTGAGTACAAATCAAACTTGAAACAAAGAAATTATGTTCGATGAAAAGATAGGGAAAGATCCTATCTGTTTAGACCCGACTATAGGAGAGGCTGCTGTGTATAACGAGTACATCACGTGACAGTACTGATATGGTGTTACGAGCCAATAGGATTCGGTTATTTTTATAATATTTTTAATATAACCTAAAAGAAAAAAAACAAACCCTAAAAAGGGAAAAAATAACTCTAAAAATAATTTGATTTAATTGACTTATAATATCACGTTAGTATTACCGCATGGTATACCTGAGTGCTTTCTCCGACTCTCGGGAGCGCCCAGCAAATATTTCACGACTGTTTTAGCATAAGAAAAGGTCTAAAAATTCACTGGGAGAGCTGTCAAAATATCAGGGATAGCAGCTGAAATATGGAGGAAACGATAGATGACCGAGAATATATTACAAATCACACATTACGGGGGAAATCGATCTCTATTTAAAGGCACGTAACTGTGAGCCCATAGGCTGGGCTGGCCCATAAAGCCCAATAGACAAGCCCATTCCAAGCCCATATTGTTTAAGCTCATTAGCTTTTTTTTTTTTTCCTTTAATTTCCCTGCATCACCTGCCAACCCCACGTATATATCTCCTCATTTTCTATTTTTTTATTCAAAAGCATTCAGTCATTCCCATCCCAAACAACCACAGAACAAAGACATAAACGAAAACGAAGAGGAAGAGAATAGAGAAAGTATTAAGATTGATCATAGTAGAATAGAAATAAAACAGAGAACGAGCAGGAAGTGAGGAGATGGCTAGCAGGAAAAAAAGGGGAAGAAAGCACAGAGGGGGAGAGAGAGCAACGGAGGCGAAGGGAGAGTGGAAAAATTGGACGTAATTGAGGTCTAGCTCAAATTAAATAAATTATATTACTTAATATTATATATATAGTTTAGTAGGATTTAGTTAGCACGATGCATTCCCACAAGTTTTAACATGATTGGTAAATAGGGATAATAAAAGTAGAATGAATAATATCCTAGAATAATTTTTGGAATCCTTTTCGATATAAATATGTATGTGATCAATAAAAGTAGAATGAATAATGTCTTAAAATAATTTTTCAGATCATTTTCTATATAAATATGTATGATATATGTTAATTTATTGTGAATGATATTATAGGAACTGAGGAGACCGAAACTAGATATGTTGGAGACTCAGCTTAGCAATGGAATTGTTCAAAGGGGGCTGTGAGTAATCTTTTCTATTGTAAAATATTATTTAATATGTTATATATGTACGAAATTGTGTCATATGAAAATATATATATATGTATACGTAATTGGTTGCATGCACAAGTGTGTGTATATATATATATATATATGTAAATCGCATGCGAAGTATAGAAGATGCAAATATAAATTTCTATATATATATATACACGTAGTTGATTGCATGCATATATATATATATATATATTATAAGTGTAGTAGATGATATGAATGATACATAAATTGATACATAGGAATGGGATTGCTTTTAATTACCATGAAATTTGTATATCAATATGTGCATTATTATTATATGTATTGTACATCATTCTATATGATTGTAAATAACCATGGTAACTGCTAAGTCGACGGACTAGAAATGAGTCAGAGAAAGAGAAAAAGAAAAGAAAAGGAAATATAAATGAATGTGAAAAGAAAGAGATTTAATTTACCGCTGATATCTATTGAGGTAATTTACCTCTGATTTCTAACGAGATATAAAAATAAGATAATTTAAAACTATTCTTACCGCCGGAAACGGCCGGCCCCGCGGATGTGAGGTGTGTAGACGAAGGGTACCGGAAGATGGGAGAAAAATTGATATTGATTAATTCACAAGATCACGGTATTGTTAGAGAGTGGAGTATCGATACTATCATAACTCTGTTGTAGAGGGAGTGTGACCTCGTGGCTATTGTTTGTATTGATTGATTTTTTGCATTGCATGTATGATGTTATTGTACATAATAATTTGATATTCTTATTGTGTTATGAATATATATACACACACAAATTTTTAGAAATTATATTATGATATTATTCTACTTTAGAAATTTATACTCATCCCTTGTGAAATCTTTCTTTTCAGCCAAGTTAGAGAAGACCGAGCAGCTTGGGATAACTATTTTGGTTTTCGAGGATCGGCGTGAGGCTTCTTGTAGGTAGGTATTGGGTACGAAAGTTAGATGTGTAATGGTTTTGTATATACTGTTACGACCTGAACTTTTGATTGAGATTGTTTTGGATGGTGGGAGAATGAATTATGATTTGTGGAAGTGGCACTGGATGGATATCATCTTGATCGATATTATATCATGTTTTTGTCTGATGTGGAATGTAATAAAAATAAGAGAAAATTCTACCAAATTTTGAGGTCGTGACAATAATCCAGCAGCTTCCATACAACTTTGATGCCATATTTTCATAAGAAATTCATGGCCTTCGAGCAAAGAGAAGTACTGCGAAAAAAAAGACTTCTTGAAGATTATTGGAAATGCAATCGAGAGATTTGACTCCTACAACACTTACAATTTCTCTATCTTTTTTTTTCCTTTTTTGTTTTTCCAATAACGATGTACTCTCTTATGGCTTTGGTATTTTCAGAATTAATTATAGACTATCCCTAGATTCATAGGAGACAATGAAATCTAATTCAATATTTTAAGTTTAAGTTTGATCTTTCTTTTGTATCTTGTCTCTATCAATATTTACTTTTTTGTGTTATTTATGTATGTCTCGTGTTTCATACTTTCTTTCGGCTCGATCATGCATGAAAAAAATTTATGATTTAGATGATTCTCGAGTGAGGATTCTTAATTATGCTAGGATACATAGTTTAGATTAACTTGAATTAAGAGGTAGAATTATTTGTGTAGGCATAATGGGAGGTGGTTTGTACTAGAAATATCCAATTAGAGTTGGTATTTAAATGGCATTTCTTTGATTTTTTTTTATAAGTAAAAGTGGTGGTAGTAGTAGTGACCTAGCCATCTCTCGTTATATAATGTTCGAGCTTTCATGTTCGACTGCGAATAAATCAGACGAACTAAACAACTAGTATTAAGGCTAGTCCTACCAACATAGCACCGCTAAATATCTAATATAATCTAAAAAGTCAGTATCCGTCAAAGTATAAGTTCAAAAGTCTCTTCTTGCACTGTTACTGAGAGCGAGATTCGAATCTGTGATCTCGATCCCATCAATGCTCGAGATGAACAAGTAGGCTTGTTTTCGCGTGATAATGCCCTGTTTGTAAAGGAACACACCCAATCGTACAAACGTTACAGTGGATAATCAAAGATCAACTCGAACTAAAATGCTATATCAATGAAACTTCTGCCAAATTATCAAGGGAAAATATGACACTGAAATTCTTATATATTTATTATTTTTAATAGTTTGAGTCCTATAAATTTAAAAATGACTAAGGTAATCCTATAAGATTAACTCCATTACACTTTCAATTCGAATCGTCATTATTCCATTAGCGGACTGAGTACCACTGTGAAGTCCATGTCAATAAAATAGTGACAATTTACACTTAAAGTTTAACGGAATTGATCTTATAAAATTGAATTAGTCATTTTCGAACTTATAAGACTCGAATGTAAAAAAAAAAGGACAAAAATATAAAACTTTCATCGTAATTGGCTCCCATATTGCACTCGGGTAGCTTCCAGCCCTACGGCTATGAACGACCTTGTCGAAGAACCTGATCTTTTTTTTTCTTGAATGACGGAGGTATCCGAGCACATTCTGGACAAGACTAGTAGTGATTGTGACACCTCCTCCTCGGGGCACACGCAATAGCTAAAAAATATGTGTCGAGTAAGTCAGGATAAATTATGACAGATTCAAGAGGACTGAAAAGCCCCCATCCTCCACCGTGTACCCGCTGGATTTTGAACCTGGCAAGTTGAAGAAACTGATCTTCATGATAATGCATATATCCACTTATTGCAAATTGACACTAAACAACCACCAAACCAATTTTGATGTGTCGATTTCACCTCGGCGCATTTGCAGATTTTGTACAAAAACATCATAGGATTTGCAGACAACTCATGCAAATAACAAGGAACACACCTCTCATTCCCACTCTTATTTCTCATTCCACTCTTCGTGGTCTTCAACAGGGAGCATCCAATCCGTCTTGCTCTCTTTGAGGTTCACGACCATGTTGTTATTCTTGTATCTGCCGAATCGGGAATTAGCACCAGAAAGCGTTACTGAGGATTCGGTGGGCGACTGTTAGCGGCAGAAACTCGGGATCCCCATTCTAGCAATTCTTTGCTCGTATCGTCCTTGTGCACGATGACCTCGATGAAACATAGAGAGTCCTTCTGGGGTCCGCTTGCAGCTTCAATTGCCTCGATCAGCTCTTCCTCCGTCCGCACCTGCATTTCACCTTACGATAATGAGCCAACAGATCCCACCATATATAATACTCTACATCGAGAAATATTCCCATATCAAATAATGAAGTCGAAATGTAGCTTATAAAAGAATTAGGTACCGCTATCAAACAACTTAAACCTTTGATCGGACATGGGTTCAACCTTTAGGCTCGGGTGCATATTTTACATGGTACTAGAGCAGGTTTTCACATAGATTCACACAATGCTAGGCCCAAGTATGGAACACGTGGCACGTTAAACCCGAGGCCAAAAGAAAAATGCCTAGATAATGAACAGCTTAACGAAGTATGGAGAAAAGGCCCGGCTCATATGGTTGCTCGAGGACAAAAGATAAGGCCCGCCTCGTGATACTTTGTCCCCTTGCCCGAGACCGGAAGTAAAATGCGCAGCTCAAGACCTCTTGTTAATAAAGGGATCGAAACCTAGTTTATAAGTTTTTGAATTGGACAGTAATTCAATCTCTTATTGACTCAGTTTTCGATTTGTGGAGTGGTAAGTGTATTAAAGCTAAATTACCTTAGCGGTCCAACATTTGCCTTCACCATTGTGGATGGCATCAACAAATGCTGTATAATTCCAGTTCTTGATCACGTTGTACGGACCGTCATGGATCTCGACTTCGATCGTGTAGCCTCCGTTGTTGATCAGGAAGATTATGCTCTTCTGCCCGCATCGAATCATCGTGGAGATATCCTGAGCCGTAACCTGCACACATAAGGAATACCACATGGGCTCGATCACCATCCCTTGAGATACAATGGTAACATAAAACCGATGATGTAGAAGGAAAATTCCACCTAGAACGATTTGATTTAACTCATTTCGATACTCGATCTGGATCTGGAATGTTTATTATTATCACTAACCTGAAAACTTCCATCGCCAATACAAGCAATCACACGCTTGTCGCGAGCAGCCTGAGCGTAACCCAATGTGGCGCCAACCGACCACCCGATAGATCCGTACTGCATCTGGAATTCGAACCTAGGATTTAAATGTTTGTGCAGGGTTAGTATCAATCTCATTCGATATCATCGATCTGATCATTATGATACCAAATCCGACCCACCAAATCAACCCTTCAGATGTCACAGGACATCTAGATCATCCAAGTAAAGATATCCATTTGCCGATAAGGAAAAAGAAAAGATGTGAATCTTGACCGGTTGATGATAAAGCAGAATCCTCGTTTCTGAACGGTGATTCGATTGATGATACGAAGGGAGAATTCTAGCTTCCATATTCGAACTCAACTTTAGGAAAAAGGGAGCATTGATCAACTTCTATTGGGCTTGACTCATTGATATCATTCCTTATCAAAGAATAACTCTGCTTGTAAGATGACTGACTAACAGGGAGCAGCAATTTACTTACCATAATTGGATGGCATTCATAATAAGTATCAAACAGATGAACTAATGTACTACCTTACGGTGACGTGATGAGGGAAAACCAATTAAGTTGTTCTAATTAGTAATAATTAAGGCAGCTTCTCGGATGATTAACTCTAATTTTCTTATTTGTCACAATTTGATTGCTATTTTTTCAGGCCATATGGTGATGTAGGATCAGCCGAGAATTTCTTCGGACAGTGCTAGGAGACTGCTTAAGCGCAACAGAGACAAAAGAATGCTAATAAGACTCGATACTGATTCATATTTCATATGCTTGTTCTGCTATTGAATGAAGAGTCCTATTGCTTACCCGCAGTTCGCGGGGAGTCGGAGCTTCTGACAGTTAAACCACGAGTCCCCGGTTTCGGCTATGACTGCAGTACCTCCATTAAGTATTTCCTGTACCAAACGACATAGATCAGCAAGAAGTAAAGGTCACTAAAATGACAAACTTAGAGACAGGACATATTCAGTTACTTCCCATGCTCCAAATGCTACAAAGAAATTGTTTTTTCATGTAAAAATTACAGTCCAAGAATAGATAGTTTCTGGTATAAGCAGTTTTTGATTAATTTAATTTGATGGCCTTACTTGGATGTGTTTGAAGAGGACATTGACTCTAAGAGGCTCGTTTTTCTCGTACGCGAGAGGCATGCCGGGCGGAATGTAAATCCGCCGGTAATTGTCCAACGCGGTCGTGTTCCTCTTCAGCTTCTTTGCCAGTGCGCTCAGGAAATCAGCCATGAAGACCCAACCCAGAGAAGGGCCGTTCCCAATGGTCACTCGGTTGGGCTGAACCATAATAGCCTTCTCCTTCTTGATCAGCAAAGAGTACCCGACCGAGCTGTAGTCATTGAATATCGGCCCCACGAAGACATAGGCATCGGCCGACTCGACTATCTCGCCACAGAACGTCGTACTGACTGCACCCCAATAGGTCCCGATGAAGTTTGGGTGGTTTTCCGGCACAAGGCCCTTGCCCGAGGGCATGACTGCTACCGGGTAGCCGCTCGCATCGATGAGCTCATTGAAGGCCCGCTGTGCCCTGGCTCCCCGGAGCTTCGGCCCGCCGATTATCACCGGCTTCACAGCCTTGTTGAGGAAGTTGGCGGTCGCCTCCACGGCTGCTTCTAGTCCCATTTGATTACTTACCCTGCATCAGTCAGGGTCGTCTCAGTACGGATCATGATGAGAACGAATCATACAGGTTAAACATGAACTACATGTAACATCTGACTATAATGTATTAGAATGCTCATTCTCTGCACAAAGGGTGATCGCGTCTGTGCGGATCCTATCTTATATAAAACTCAGTTCTATATTTCGGTCCCGTATCCGATCATATTGATCTTAGGAACTGAAAACTACTTGAAACTCACATTATACCACAAGATCCGGGTAACATGCTGAAACCTAGTCATTAATGTTTTTCTACTTACCTCTATTGATACAAAATTATTTCAACATCATTCGTTGTTTAATTGCTACTGAGTAATCGAGTTTAGAAATTTTTCATAATTTTTATTAATTTATCTTACTTATTTTGTCATAGTTTAGTTTACAATAAATTTTTTTTAAGTTATTGTAATATTTAGGACACAAACAAACCTATCAGATATGCTAAAGTATGAGAATTGAAATTCAAACAAGGAAATTAGAAACGAAATTGCAGCTGATGTATTGAAAGAGGAATTCACGTA
The DNA here is from genome assembly GCA_037672795.1 of Lagerstroemia speciosa. NCBI lineage: Eukaryota > Viridiplantae > Streptophyta > Magnoliopsida > Myrtales > Lythraceae > Lagerstroemia > Lagerstroemia speciosa. The sequence goes on along the minus strand of CM075296.1, from coordinate 10,154,575 downwards.
CTTGGGTGCTAGAAAGAAAGGAACCGGTTCTCGAGCGAAGGTCGGGTGAGGGATCCCGGATAGGTTGCAGCTGATGCTGATATAAGCAGGTTTGCTTTCCTTCAATGCGGTCGAGATCGCCGTGTCAATGAGCTCATGCGCGTCATCCAAGTTATTCACCACCGCCTGCAACAAACCACGCCCCCATTTATTGGAAAACATCATCGTCGTCCTCCCCGGACTGGAAGTAACAGCTAAGATTTCAAAATTGAAGCAACAAAAGGTTTTCTTCTAAGATCTCATAATGGCATGTATGTGCACAAATCAAATTGCAGCAATTCAATAGAGGGGTTTAATAATCACAAGAGCATTGAAATCATTTTTGGTACATTAAAATAGAAATGATTGAAAAGAAAGGAGTCTAATATTAAAATTCTGAAAATGGGTTGAAATGAATTTGGCCTAAATTGATAATTTTTTATATTAAAAAAGGGGAAAAATTACCTGTGTGCAAGTGACTGTCTGAAAGCACCTCAGCTCCTGGGTGAAATCGGGCAGCCCGATTGTATGGTGGAGGATCCGGTTCGTCCCGTAATCGTTGGAATTGGGCCCGCCGACGATGCAGATTACCGGCAGGTTCTCGCTGTACGCGCCGGCGATCGCATTGAGCACGCTCAGGCCCCCGACAGTGAAGGTGACCACGCACGCGCCGACGCCCCTCGCCCGGGCGTACCCGTCCGCGGCGTATCCGGCGTTGAGCTCGTTGCAGCATCCGATCAGGTTGAGCTCCGGCTCGGCTATGAGGTGGTCGAGGAGCGTGAGGTTGAAGTCCCCCGGAACGGAGAAGACGTCGCGGACACCGATCTCGACGAGCCGCCGAGCTAGGTGCCGGCCGAGTGATCCGGGACAGGTGGGAGCCCGAACGGTGACCGGCACCGACCCGATGTTATTGGCAGAATCCATGGATGTTGATTAAGGCAAGTGACAGTGTGATCAGACGACTAAGTTGATGAGTTGAAGGTTCAAGGTTTAATGGCTTCCCCTTTATAGCCAGAGCCAGGTGTTGAAGTTGAAGGCAGACTGAGTTCCAGGTTAAGAGAGAGAAACCATGTGCTGTTTTCCGGAGATGCGAATCAAGGACACTATTGTTTATCGATTGATGAAAAGGGTGAAGGCAACCACTGCATTTAATTAATTAATTAATTTGGGGGAGACGCCTATTGACCGTTTTACAATTAAAAAGAATTTTATTTTCTCCGTTATATAGGATGTTAAGTGGAATATCAGATGTAAAATTATACGAGTAAATTAGAATTGATTTTAGTGAAATATTTACCTCAATGCGGCCTTACATATCCAAGCTAAGTAATGGGTGAGTAGTACATACTAAATTTTTAAGTTAGCATGAATGGAGAAAATGTAAGGTGTGTATGAAATTTTGCTTACAAAAATTAAAAGTAAAATCCCTTAATTTCAACTCAAAACTCGAAATTAATATCTATTACTTTTCTTTCTCAAATTTTTTGCTTTTTTTAATATGATGGGATATCCGAACTTCACATTACTAATCACAACGACCATGTATACACATGCTATGCATGAAAAGAAAATCATAATTTGTACATTCGTAAGTTACGTGAAAAAGTTCATACTAAATATGAGAATCCGGCCAAAATACGGGTCTAATTAGGTTATTTACCCTCCAATTTATTTTAAATTCGTTAACTTACAATAGTAGCCATGATATTTTCAATTGTTATTATAAAATTATGCCAATTTTACCTTTTTTTAGATTTACAATTTCAAATCATTCATTCAAAAAATAATTTTTTTTGCTACAAAAATTGTAGGTATGAAGTGATATGAGATGAGAGAGAAAATCCGGACAGTTAATGAAATATTTTTCGTTGTTAAGATCGTAAATATGAGGTGAGAAGAAAATGACTGAAATTGGTATTTTATTCTTAATCTAGGTATTTTATAAAGTAGTTGGATGTCATATATTTAAATATACAAATTAGATTAAGGACAAAAAAAAGGCATCAAATCTTTCAAATATTTGCATATAACAGTATATAGATGATAACCTTTAAGGTAATTATTTATCAAAAAGATAACCTTCAAGTTAATTATAGATTTTTTTTAGGAGTCGTTTGGTTCAAATATTATTATATTATATATAAAAAAATAGATTACATAGAAAGTAGTCATTTTACATGGAATGATAGTTGTAATGTGAATTTGTTGTGTTTGACAAGGGTTTATGATTGTAGAAAAAGTACATAAAAAGATAATATTATAATATTTGATGTGATGTGAAGTTGATGTGATTTACATAAATAACCTTACCTTTTTAAACTTCTCTAATGAAGAAAAGGGTAGATTGGAGTTTTAACATTTTATGGAATATTTTAGAGGTGGGACCCACTGCAATTTGAGAATCCATCTCTCCCCATTGTCTTCCCTTTCCCTCCAATTTGCTACAACTGGGGAAATTTTTTGTAACCCGGCAAACGCAGATTACTTCTAATTTTATCCCCAAACAGAGTTAAATTAGATGTAATCCTCAAACTTTCCATGGAAAGTTGGAAGATTACATTCACCTCAAGGTAATTATGAGCGCATTTGTTGGGCTTTCTTTTCCTCAAACTAGAATAAAAAGCAATTCCCAATCGTTAATTTTAGGTGTATTAATCTCCATTTATAACAATAAATTCTTAGGTAATTTTACCCTATCACGTACCATGATAAAACCCTAATTTTAGTCTTATTCTTCAACAAAAAAAGATTTAATAAAGTGATATCGCTCTAAATTTAGAGCCAAGATATCTCAGTCTGATTCTTATTGTTGGACATCTATGTATCATTTATACTCTTATTCTCTTATCTCATAGTACATATGCCCTCCTTTGTAATAAAAAAATGTAAAAATCAACTTTTATTCCCCTAACCATTTTTTTATATACAAAAAAATATATAAGCCCAGAAAATAGATAAAAGGAAGAGAGAATAAAGGATACGAGAAATTTTATTGATGAGATTTTAACCCGTGCCTTCTTGATTTCAAGTCAAGAGCGATACTATTAGACCAGACTCTCTTTTTCTCTTTTTGTTATTTAATTGTTAATGTTAATAATGTCCCCTTTTATCAAATAAACAAATAAACAAATAAATGTCCCCTTTTATCAAATAAATAAATGTCCCCTTTTAGAACGTGGTAAATCAGCAATTGGATAGATGGGATCTAATGGGTTTCCTTTCAGGTTTTGGTTTTCTATGTGGTGGTTTTGGTTCCGTCGTTAGTTTAGATTGTCCTCTTAAGGTGCGAATATGAAGATTGATTATGAGATAAATTCTTAGGTGTTACTGCCTTACCACGCGGTATGAGAAAATATTTATTAAAATATAATAAATGAGTAAATTACTATTAATTACCAAAATAATTATCATAACTATTACCAATTAAAATAATTTAATTGGTTATTTCACACCACCTCATTGTACGATAAGAGTGCCTTAGATTTTATCATGCATATTGCTCGGTCGCAAAAGACATGCTGGGAATCTTGCCCCGGTCTTTATTGGAGAAAGGTTTTAGCTTTCAATAGAAAACGTTTTCTTGCACTGACAAGAGAAGATGTCTTTTTGAAAAGTATTTTCATTTTGTTTGACAAATAGGACAAAAACTTCACAGGGTAGGACGCATTACACTACGGAAACCAATGGTGGTTTAATGGTATTTGAATTACTTAAAGTTGGGAGCGGGACCCATATGAAATGTCTAGTTTGATAAATTTAACCCCGAAACGGAGGAAGGACAAACACCAAATCTCTCGTGGTAAAATCCTCCAAGGTAGAGGGTGCTCCACGGACCAAGCATAAAAATTTCACTATCAGTCAAATCGGACATTACAAGCTACGTAGTTTTCCCCTCTCAATCTCAAACCCTCCATACCCAAAAAAAAAAAGAAAGAAAGAAAATCTTAAGCACTCGTAAGATTTGGTCTCAACAAGAGTCTTATTATCCTCTCAGTTTTTCTCATTCTTTGCCAAAATATCTAGAATTATACAAAAGTATCCAAAAGATGATCATGACTTTGATCTCATTCATATACAGACGTTCTAAAAAATATCTAATAAAATAAAAACTTGAGTTATAACTGAAGTAGGAAGAAATCCCTGCAAATTTGGACTTCCCAGATTACAAAACTGCAATATGTTTACATGTGTCATGACAACATGCAATGACACAATCCCACAGTAGCGAGGTAGCCTTCTATTTCATGACAAAACCTTCTAAACTCATTCCAGTTTCCTGTGCTATAAAGCAACTCTCGTGCATCTTCCTCTAGCATCAATGTTGCGACGCACTTCACTTGTGCCATAGCATCTACTTGCTTCTAGCCTCTTCGATTGTTTTCTTCCTCGATCTCTAATGTTAAGTCTTCAACCTTTGTCTTAATAAAAAACACTAGAAAGAAGCTAAATATTGATATCTGCTTACCTATTCTATAATAGTCATTCAAAGGCTCTTTATTAATACCTGTGATTGTGAACTGATGGGTTCTTCTTGTGATCCACTAGTCTTCACGTCTAGTTACGGGTCCTTAGTATGAATCGTCGTTCATAGATACTTGAAAAGAACTTAAGCCTAGGGTTTGAGTTCGGGTTCTAACTTCTGATGCTAACTCAACAAAATGATCTTACGAGTAAGGAAGTGGATGATGTTACAAAAATGAGGCTAAAGGCAAATAGACAACCTAGAAGAAAGGAAGAACACGTAAATTTATGTGAAAATGATGGGAAAAACTATAGGCAGAGCGAAAGTGAATCCACTGTACTTGATGGTTAGTACAGTATGTATGGAGATTAGTAATAGTGGTTTAATAAAAGAACCCTAAAATCTCCATATATATATATATATATATGTATATATGAGACACCCAAAATAATTTGGGTCACCAAAATTAACAATCTCCACCTTGACACAAATTTCAATGAAGGAATGGAACGCAAGTCTTCAATCTTGGATAAATACTCTCTCATCTTCTAAAGAGCCCTAAGGGCTTCTGAACAATGAAGACCATTCAAGTCCAAGCAATGCACAAACTTAGCTATTGGTAGTGACTTGGTTATCACATCAACTGGATTATTCTTAGTACTAATTTTACTCAGAATAATATCACCACGAGCAATAACATCAAGAACAAAATGATATCGACGATTAATATGCTTCATTTTCTCATAGAACATTTGATCTCTTGTAAATAAAAAGGCACTTTGATTGTTACAAAAGAAGGTAGTAACCTACAAGTCTTTTCTAAAGCTCATTGAACAATCCCTTCAATCAAAGTTTCATTAAAAGTCTTTATAATGGTAATGTGCTTAGCCTTTATGGTAAACAATGTAACGATAACTTGCAAAGTGATTTTCCAATTGACAACACAACTAACCAAAATAAATGCATGCCCTATAAGTTATCTCCTCTTATCAGTACATCCCACAAAGTTAAAATCAATATTTCCAATTACTCAACCTCGAGTTCTTTCAAATTGCAAACAAACATCAAAAGAGCTACACAAGTATCTAAGAATCCGCTAAATTGCCTTTCAATGTTTGTACTAGGATTACCGTGTATATACTAATTACACTGACATATCATACATTGGGTGCGAAAAAACCATATCATTCATAAGAGATCCTATTGCACTAGAGTATGAAACTTAGGATATGTAATCAACCTCATCATCTAATTGTGGAGATTAAGTAGATTGAAACCTCAAATGAGCTGCTAATGGAGTATTGATGGGTTTAGCATTTTGTAAATTGAATTTATGAATGACTTTCTCAATGTATCCTTTTTGACTTAGGCACAACTTGCCTACTTGTCTATCTTTGAAAATGTCATCCTAAAAATCTTCGTCGATGCTCCAAAATCTTTCATCTCAAAGTCTCTGCTCAACTGAGATTTAACTTTTCTTATCTCCTGCTTATTCTTAGTTGCAATCTACATGTCACCCACATACAAATAGTAAATAAATAAACAACCCATCTCTAATCCTTCGAAAGTAGACATAACTACCATAACTGCATCTCTTGAAATTTTGAGAGTTCATAACTATGACAAACCTCTTGTACTATTGTCTGATAGACTATTTTGAACTATAATGGACTTTTCAGTAGGCAAAAGTAATCTTTCTTTCCTAAGACTACAAAGCCCTCTGACTGTTGCATGTTAATGTCCTCAAGCTCTCCATATAAGAATGTTGCCTTCATATCTACCCGCTTAAGCTCAAAATCATGCATTACCACTACACCAAGTAAAAATCGAATTGAACCATGCTTTACAACAGGAGAAAAAACATCTATGAAATTATGGACTTGAAATTTCCGCTTACTCGTACGATTCTCACTTGTTCAAAGAAAAAAAAAAGGAAGTGCAAGAAAGGAAAATAAAGGCAAAAAAAGGGGAGTGGAACTAAATAGTAGTGGTCAAATTTCAAAGAGCAAGCGGAAAGAGGGGAAAAAAAAAGAAGAGCTCTAACGTTGCAACAAGTCTGGTCACTGGCACCATCTTTCTTCGATCGACCTAATCAAATCAGAAGCATCCCTACCTAAAGAAACCTATGACACTCTTGAATTTCATTTTGAAGTAGCTCCATTTCTCCCCGTTGAACCCGTTATGCATTTGATCCCGTAGCACCTTGCTGACGGTCCACTGTAGCAGAGTAAGCGATCTACACTAGTGATATAAACAAGAATACTCATCCGAGCCTCTGTGTAAGCACACATGCACACGCGTGTATGTGTGCATATTCTATAGCCTTTTACAACTAGCATTGTCTTATACCTAGCTTCTTCAACTTCCAGTGTTCCTTCCTTTTTTTGAACAACCATTTGCTACAAACAACTTTCTCACTTTTAGGCAATTTTACTAACTTTCATGTGTTGTTCTTCCGAAGGAACTTCATCTCTTCTTCTGTAGCAATCATCCACTTGCTAGAATTGTCATGACTAATCACCTCTGAATAACAAGAAGGCTCTTTATGTGAATCAATACCTTCTACTGCATTAAGTGCATCAACAACTAGGTCAATTTCAAAATATCGTTGAGGACATTTAATATCCTTCCTTGGTCTTATCTTTAGCAATCAATCGTGGCAATAACTGTGATTGTAAGGAGTCATGTCTGCTTTCTTTTTTGAACCAAACTAGGACGTGGACTTCGATATAGGATTTGATGAAATCTCAAACTCCACCTGCCTGCTTTATTTCTGCTAAGTCTCATAAGAAGTATCTCTAGATAATAAATTATGCAATAGTAGCAGTTTCATAAAAAATAACATCTTTACTAATTATGCCTTTCTTACCCACTAGACACTAACTTATAATAATTGACATCATGCTTGTAACCAAGAAACACACACTTTAGAGGTCCAGGCTCCAATTTCCCATTCTTTATATAAGCATATGCGGGACAACAAAAAATCTTCAAATTAGAGTAATTAGCATGAGTAATTGACCATATATCTTGTGGAGTCTTATTGCTAACGGCAATTGATAGAGAGAAGGCAAGGGCTTTGGCCGAAAAAGACTCAATTAAGTAAATCAAAATTAGAAAGCACAAAATGAACTCTCTCTATAAAATTCTTATTCATTAGCTTTGTTACAGTATTTTGCTAAGGAGTATGGCGGACTGTATGGTCTCGCTTTATTCCTTGAGCGATGCATAAGGCATTAAACTCATCATATTAAAATTCCAAATATTGTTAATGCAGAGACATTTGACTTGATTGCATGTTTACTTCTCAATCATAGTCTTCTATTTCTCGAATGTGGTTGACGCATCACTCTTTTTCTTCAAGAAAAAGTCCAAACCTTTTTGAAAAAATTATCAATGATAGTCACATTCCACCTCCATTGGAAGGTACCATGATGGCCCCCAATGATCAAAGGGAATGTACTTGAGTACTGCAGTCGTATTATGAATGCCTTTTGAGAATTTCACCCTCTATTACTTTTAAAAAATGTGGTGCTCTCAAAACTTCAATTTATGAAATGCTTTACCCATAATGAAGACTTCTCATGCTCAACTCAATCATCCCATTCTCACTCACATGCCAAAGATGCATAAACTAGAGTCTAGTAACGTCATTGTTTAGCAAGAAAGGTGTGGAAGCTATTGCATCGTTTGTAACTATAGTACCCTGGAAGACATACAAATTGGCAATCTGACAAGCATAATGACATAAAAAGCCACCAATTAAGTGAAGGATTGAGAATTAGATAATACGTGACTATATTTTTCTTCTTTGTATTGATTGTATTTCCTTTCTTCTATTTGTGTTCATCCTTTTTACCATACGTAATTGTAATTAATTTACTATATAAAAAACCTACACACAGTTTAGGTGCATGATTATTCCCTAACAATACATTTTCCATATGACTCTATTGCGGTATTAGAGCCATAATCGATTTTGATTTTCATGAAATGCATTCCATATTGTTTTCTTCATCTCATTTATGGCAACCATATCAAATTCATCTTATTCAGTTTCAAATTCAACCTTCACTTTGCCATCAACTTCACAAAACATCCTGCCCAAATTCAATGAAAGCAACTATTATCTTTGAAAGAGCATCATGGTCCCCATTAGAAAAAGCCTATCCGGTGTTCCACTACACCATCACATTGCCTTCAAATGATTTGATCATAAAGGGAGCCAACATCATTAAGACCATTTTTGCTTTACGTTGAATGATCCAACCGCACAGGCATATTATGTCTTTAGGGCCTTACTCTTGTGACTTTTGACCTTTGCCTATACGCTTTTAAAATTAAATGCAATTTCACAATCACAACATCTGAAAAGGAAAGAATGAAAAGAAGAGGCTAGAATTTTACCAAGTTCATACCCTATTTTTCATGGCGCATCAATCCGTTGTCCTGTTGTAGAAAGCATGTTGTTAAGTTTCAACAATTTAAAGTAACTCCCTTAAAGAGGGAGATGACTTTGCATTCAGCATCACTCAAATTATCAGTATGATCTTAGCGGAAAATGCCATTGCATTCCAAATCATCATTGCCATCTTAGATAAAAGAATGACTTCTTCCAATCAGAGTTAGTCATAGTAAAGCCTTTTACCAAAGTCCCCATCTTAATACTAGAATGATGGAAAAATGACAATTTTCGTTATGAAATCCCAATAAAACATAAAACGTAAAAAATACAAGGCCATGATGGACTACAACCAGCCCTTCATTAGACATTAGATAAGAAACCAAACCAAGATCTCCATAAGTTAGATGACAGTTGAGAATGGTAATGAACAAAGTTAACACAACTCCACTACTTCCTCTAGGAAAGGCCACCTTAAGTCGACATCTACTTGGTTTAGAAAGATTATGATTTCTCTCACTCTTTGTGGGTAAGCAAACTGGTTATGACTTGGAAAGCATGGGAAAAACTTTGTGCCAATCCTCCCTGCATCCAAAGTTTTCAAAAACTTCGGGGGATTTAATATGTTCCTCAAGGTTTCAAAATAGAGGAGGGAAATCTTACCCTTATGATCTTTTTGCTCGGAACTCACCACTGCTGCAATGAAGATAACAAAAGAAGGAGGGATGATGAAGAGAAAAGATATATTGACTATGTGAAGAAGTGATGGGATCGTGATCACTCCAATTCAGTTTGCCGGGTTTTGAGATATCCCAAGTGAGATGATGAAACGGGAAATTCAAAAACTTAATATCATATATAATTGGAAAAATCCTCAAATTAGAGGGAAACGAGCACAAACAAAATAAGCAATTTCACTAGATCATATCAAGATATTTCGATATTTAGGAATGTTATCAATCCCAAGACCCATTACAAATACCACACAGAAAAGAGTCAAAACCCGATTTCTCAAGTTCTCATGCCCTCACAATACCAAGAAGCTTATCAAAAAGACCTCTCAACTTATTTTCTCACCTAGGCCCCAAGACCTCAGGGTTTCATGGCACGGATGCATACCTACACAATCCACATAGGCTCTATTTATAAACAAGAGACTATATCTTATTTGAAGTTCTAGAAAATGTTCTATATATATATATATTAAATCAAATAGGTTACGAGATGTAGGGCATGTTTGGTTTGCTAGAAAAGTTATTCTACAAAATAACTATTTCGCACGGAATAGCTACTCCAACATTTGGTTCATTGGTTACGTGGAATAGGATTTTCGGATGGGAATAGAAGAGGAATAGGGGAGGCTATTATATTCCTTACAAAACTAACAGGAATAGCAAATGCTCATCCGGAATAAACACTAAAATGTCTAAAATGCCCTTCAATTTGTTTGTTTTTACTTGTTAAACCTAAAAAAGTCATGACAACCATTATTCAAATGAATGATATGAAACCCCTAACATCACTTTCTCACCTTCACCTCTCCCTTGTCACGATCTATGTCGCCTTCTCATGAGCCTCCTCTTCACCACATGTCTCAGTTGCTGAAGACCGGTCCTAACGTCATTGGCAAGCTCCATTTTCATTGTTATCAAGTTCTAGGGTCGATCATTATGAAGCTCCACGGTCATCGTCGAGCTCCTTGGTCATCCTCAAGAGGCAAACCGAACCCAATCCTATTTCCATTTGCGAAGCTCCGTTGTATCTGTTTCTCTACCTTTGTTTCCTTCAGCAACTATCCAAGTACACACTCTTTATTAGATTCATTCTCAAACTTCAAGAGAGTTTAAGTGCTACTATTTGTTTGTCTAGCCCTAGTTTCATCTATCTTTGTCCAAATGCTATAATGATCTATTTGTTTGGCTACTAATTTTATCTATATTTGCCTAAATGCAAGTTGTCTTCTAATCTATGTTTGTCGAAATGCTATATTGGTTTGTTTATTTGGACGATAATTTTGCAATGCTATATTGATTTTTTTTTTCTAGCTACCAATTTCATTCGTGCTTGCCCACATACAAGCTATTTGCTAACTTTTATTTGCCCGATGTTTTATTGATTTTTTTAACGGCCACTAATTTCATATGCATTAGCCCAAATGCAAGCTATTTGCATTAATTTGTTTGTCTAGTAGCTAATTTCAACTCTAGTTGCCCAAATACAAGCTATGATTTATTTGTCTGCCAGCTAATTTCATCTGTGTTTACCTAGATGCAAGTTATGATTTATTTATCTGGCAGTTAATTTCATATGTATTTGTCCAAATGCTAATTGATTTGTTTACCTGGCCTCTTATTTCATCTATGTTTGTCCAAATGCAAGTTGTATATATCAATTTGTTTGCCTAGCCGCTAATTTCATATGTGTTTGCCCAAATGCAAGTTATATATACAAAATGTCTATGGAAAGCTAACACCCACATAATGTATTGGAAGCTTAAAGAAATTAGTGATATTTGGTAGATGTATCAAAGAAATTTAGGTCATTGCTTCCTGGGCAATTATGCTTTGATAATTTATCTTACTTGTTTTTTTTCCTTATACTATAAAAAACTAGCACATCCTACTTAATTGATGGATGTTGCATCGATTATCCATATTTCTAAATTGTATTGCTTGTGTTAATGATCTTTGCAATCATGAACCCATTGAGTTTGATGTGACGAAATGGGAAGCCTATTATTATAGCAATGCGGATTCAAATTTGTGCTATTGTAAGAACATTGATGATTCTAATATAAGAGATGGTTATAAAATGCAGCCCTAGGCCAGCTACTATGTCTTATGGGTTAAGTTATTATAAGAGCAAGGATTATCTTTTTCTGGATAAAGTGATAAGGGATTATCTTAGGGTACTTATTCATGCGGATGATATTACTTGTACTAAACAGCTTAGAATTGATAGGAATGGATTCTTCAAATTATGCCACATGCTGCAAGAGATTGGGTGTTTAAAAAGCTACGAGAAATATGGATGTCCATGAGCAAATAGCTATGTTCTTGTACGTCTTAGCTCATTACCTAAAAAATAGAGTCATTAAACATCGTTTGGGGAGGTTTGGAGGAACTTCCAATCAATACTTTCAAAATTATCTCAAAGCAATTCTATGTCTGGCTCGTCATTTATATAAGAAGCCATTGCCTATTGCTGCAAACTGTGAAGATTCACGTTGGAAGTGGTTTCAAGTAGTCAATGATAATATTTGATAGGATAGGCTTGAGAATTAGTCCATATATTTACTTGTCATTATGGTTTTTTGCTTGTAAAATTGTTTGGATGCTCTCGATGGGACTTATATCAAAATTCACATGCCATTTGGTGTAAAGCTAGATAGAGAACTTGTAAAAGTGAAATAGCAACAGATGTATTAGGTGCATGTACCAAACATGTAGTTTACATGTCTTTCCTAGTTGGTAGGGTTCTGCCTTTGATAGAAGAGTGCTTAGAGATGCTTTGAATAGGGAACATGGACTTAAGGTGCCTAGTAGTAGTAATTTTTTTGAATGTTTTCATAATAAGAAGCCAACATGCACAGTATATTGAATGACTTTTTTTTATAGCTATAGGTTGTTACTACTTTGTAGATGCTAGTTATAAAAATTGTGATGGACTTTTGGCACCTTTTGCAGGTCAGTGATATTGGTCGAACGCAACCAAGAAATGCAAAACAACTTATTAATTTGACACACGCATCCGCTCATAAAGTTATTGAGAGGTGTTTTGGCTTGCTTAAGATACGATGGGCTACTCTTAGGAGTTCATCATTTTATCCTGTTAGAGTACACAATCAGGTTGTCATTACTTGTTGTTTGCTTCATAATTTTATTCCGAGAGAGATGACCATAGATCCTATGGAGGACATTGTGAATATGGTAGATGGAGATATTCACCATGAAGTTGAAGAGTACATTACAGAAATCCAAACTTCTAATGGATGGACTCATTGGAGGAGGCGATTCGCAGATGATATGTTTAACAAGTGGAGGTCTTAGAGTGCTTATTAGCTTTGAATTTGTATGATGTTTTGTATCGCTATTGTTAGAGCCTTCTATTGATGATGTGGATGTATTGCTTTGATAAGGCATTGTTTCTCCCTTGTATGATTGGGAGATCATTAATGACATCTCATTCTCTTTTTGTTCTTTCTTATGATATAGTTTTGAATTTGTGAGATTTGCTTGATGAGCCTATTTCTTATTCAAATTAATTTTAATGATTCGGATATCAATTTTAAGTTCAAACATATTCTCTTTGCAGAAAATAGTAGCAAGTTTAGCTTCTATTAACTCACAAGCTAGCAGGGCAAGTAAGAGAAAGTGGACTTTAAATGAGGATGCTGCCCTTGTTTCTAGTATAGTTGAGTTAAGAAATTTGGGTTCATTCAATGTGTACACCAATTTTAAATCTGGTTACTTGCTCAAACTAGAGAAAATACTAGATGTGAAGTTAGCAGATTGTGGGTTAAAGGCAAAACCGCCTATCGAAGGCTTTGAAAAGAGAGTGGAATTTATATATTAGATGATATACGGGCTCATACATTTGGTTTTGGATGGGACCATGCAAGATAGATGGTGACACCACAGAATGCTGTTTGGGATGCTTATATTACGATATACATATTATTGATAATTGCTATATTTTTTTAAGACTATTGAAAAATAAAAACTAATGTTGTTTTATTTCTTTTCAAAGTCACAGATGTTGCATCTTTCAAGACTAAAAGTTTCCAATTCTTTGAAGAGCTATCGCTTATCTATGTAAAGGATTGAACAACTGGAAAAGATGCAAAGGCAGCTAATGATATTATTGAAGAGATGAATTTGGAAGATGCAAGAATAGAAAGGGAGGAAGGGGAAGAAGGGCAGAGGCCCATTGAGTCTAGTGATACAAGCATTCATGTAGAATTTTCTCATTGTTGTCCTTCAAGTGCTCCAATTATAGGAGGAGGAAGTGCTTCCTCTTAAAGAAAGTGAGAGTATAAATTTGACAATACACTGCTATAGGAAGCGATGAATGAGACTGGAAAGATCAAGGGTGCATTTGTAATCTTTCAAAGTGTGTCCATTCCGATCTTGTACAAGAGAAGTTGCTTGAATTTCCTAGAGCACTTCAAGAGGTTGATGGCTTCACTGAAGCGGAGAGATGTGAAGCCAAATCTGAAAAAAAAATCAAGTGCTCTTGTTTTTTGGTTGTCACCTGGAGGACTACTTATACATGGCCAATGACATCCTTGAAGATGATTGAATGATGAACAACTGTTGTAGCCATTTTTTGTGGTGTTTATGTATGAACAACTTTGTGGGTGTGAACAACTTTTATGAGTGCCTTTATCGTGTTTAATGAAGTTTAGTTTTCTATAGGTTCATTTGAATATTTTTTAATTAACTACTTGTACCAATATTTAGATTATGGGAATTATACTATTATTTCCTGAATGCATAGTACATGGGTTAGTGTTTAGATGTTATTATGGTATTAAGACGAAACTAATCAACTCAACCAAACATCATATTAAGAATTTATTCCATATTCACAACTTATATTCCAGTCAATCAAATATCATATGTTATGTTTGGTTCACTGTAATATAATAGATAAAGATAAGGAATAGTGTGGAGAATAGAGTTAAATAAGAAATAATAATGTTGTTGTTTAGTTGAAGGGAATAAAGTGATATAAAATAGAGTATTTTAAGATAAAAAATTGTCCCTCAGTATATATTAAAAAATTAAAGGAAAAAAACCCTCAAATGGCAAAACCATGAAGCACCCCTCAAACTCTCAAACTCACAAACTCAAAGAACACAATGAAATTGTAAACCCTTGATAAAAAAAAAATTAAAAACGAAGCTATAAACCAAGGCCACAAGCACCGCAGACCTACCTTCGGGTCGCCGTTACTTCCTAGGTGAGCCCCATCGTTGAGCCTAGCTGCTCGTCTCCCCGAGCCCTCGCATAGTGTCTACTCAGGCTCCTCGACCCATGTCTCCCTGAGCCTCCTCTAGAGTAATCGACCCATGGGCTTGGTTCCCAAGCCAGGCTAAACCCACCCCTAGGGTTGAGACCCCTCGATGGGTTATTTGCCTTCGAGGAGGCTTGGAGAGACGTGGGCTCAAGTGGTTTTAGGAGGTTCGACTAGGCTCCGCGGCAAGGGGGATTGGCAAAAGCTCGGGGACGTCATTGGTTGGTTGACGATGGTGGCGAAGGGCTGAAGGCAACGACAGATGATAGGAGGGGCCAGGGGTAGGGCTGGGGCTGGGGCTGGGGCTGGTAAAAGTGGAAAATTTGAAGAGTCATTGGGAGCAATTTGATCATTTTGATTCTATTCCATATAAAAATAGCCATTCCTTGTGCGGGGAGGGGAATACAATTGTCCTTCTATTCTGGATGGGCAGTAAACAAGTAAACCAAACAAATGGAATAGATATTCTTATTTCGGCCAATCAAACACAACATTAGTATCAATTCTGTTCCCAATTCTATTCCCCATCAAGTCTACTCCTAACCAAGTCTATTTCCTTCATATTTCATTTCAATGAACCAAACATGCTGTCAGGATATCTTACTTAAACAAAAAAATAATATCCGTAAAATCTTCTAGATATCCACCAAGATTCTGCTCGAGATATTTTACACTCCTAACTATGATCCCAATCGTTGATTGTCATTAGTACCTATCTCGTATCTTGAATATGATCTTCAACTCATTCTTAAGGTATTCTAATCTTCGAGTTTCGGCTTATAATGAGACAATTCACAACAAGAAGCAAGGCAAAGTCTCAAAGTCTGGAGACTAGAAGCAAGACCATGGCCAAAGATAAAGAGGAAAAGGATGTATTGGGAAGCAAAAAGAAAATAGTAGCCCTAAAATAGGTATCATGGCTCCTATAAAAATCTCAACTGATGTCAACTTCTCCATAGGAGGAATACGTCCTACTTGTCATACGGGAAGTCACTAGTAAAAAATTATAATAGTCCTGCCCATTTTCCAATTGAATAGGTGAGAATATGGGGCAAGTGTTATAGGGAATGACTTTGAGTTAGGGATGACAATTTCGGCCTGACTGACTCCATACACGGGTTGTTGCAGGTTCGACTCTCTCTTGACTCGTCTTGCCCCGATCCGCAAAATATTGTCACATAATAATTTTAACATTGATTTTTATTTTATTTGTGTGTACTTTTATCTTAATAAATTAAAAATAATTATTCTAATTTAATAAAATTACACAAATTTTAATTAGTTTAAATTTATTAAACTATATTATTATGAATATGGAATTTATGTTGTATTTTAAATTATATTTCACATAATATTTACAATTTTTTGTAATTTGATTTGACTCACGCCGTGACCAACCCCATACGGGTTGGGGCACGGGTCAATTCATGAAGGACGCGGAGGGGGTCGGGGTCTTCAAATACCCGATCCACATTCCCATTGTCATTCCTACCCCTAGCCCGCGTAACAAGGGTCCATAAAGAAGGGGTTAGCCCACAAGCAGCCAATGCCAGAGACATCCTTTTTGAAAGATAATCGTAGGCAGAAGTTTGTCAACCAAAAACAAAGTGTAAAAGAGTAGAAAATAGTTACCTAAACACAGTTTTACCTTACAACTACAACACTAACAATCTTGAAAATGAGTAGAAAATAGATCTCCAAAAGCTTTGAAGTTCTTCCATCAAACATCGGGTTTTAAGGTTGTACAGTCTTGATGTCGTTGCTAGGAGCCATCAAACTCGAGAACTTCTTAAGAACCCAGCCGGCCCATGAGACTAATTGTAAAAGATTAGAAATAGGACGGCTTGAATCACATTATATTTTGCACGAACAAATAAAGCTTGGACCGAGACAATTCCACAAACAGAAACTTGTCTCATAAGATGCTACCGTGGGAGATGAAAGATAAATATCGTTGTTATAGCTCTATTTTTTCTAGTATACAAAAGAGGCATATAGGCCTAAAAGACTTAGAAGAAAAAGGGGAACAGAGGAAGTACGAGAAGTTTGTAAGATCGAACCCAAGATTTTTAGGTTATCAAGCACTCTTTCTGTATTACAGTTGTATTTATACTTCTAGTATAATAACTCTAGATTATATTAAATGCCACTGAAATAAAAAACTACTGAATGAACTTTCCACTTTCAACTCAAGCATGCTGGCAATCTTGATTAAGCTGCACAAACAGGAGCATGTCTTTAAACACTACCTAAATATGTCACGTGGTAACTTCATTATGTACAAGGTTTTCTTCGCAAGCGGGTCATTTAGTGAGCATCATTTTGCCCAAGTACCTTAGCACACTCCATTATATAATTCATACGATCTTCCTTTCCCGTTCAAATTTTCTTGATCATTCTCGTTAAAGAGGGGAAAGTCATCTTTCATATTTTTATTAGTGAGGACAAAGAGAGTTTTTTACGAATATATCATGTAATTTATGTCACATCCAATGAGTGTTTAACATATAAATATGGTATTTGTAATTTATTAAATATTTACGGTTAATTATATTGACGTGTTAAATACCCATTGATTTGTGACGTATGTCTCCCAAAAGAGACATGCCACATAAGACATTTTCCAAGTGACGGAACAGCAAAATTATCCTTCAAAATGGAATTTTTGGGTTTTTCTTTATTATTATATCTAAACATTCAGAAGGTTTGGTAGTTCTTTTTTTCATATTTGTCTTTAATATAATTTACATATTAAAATATGTGGCATGCACATGTTTAATAAAATTCTTTAAATTAAGAGTAAAATAATATTTTTATTGATTTTCTTCTCATTCAATACCTGCAATTGTGACAACAAAAATATTTTATTAACTACTTAGATTTCCATATCACTCTACATCTACAATTATAATAGTAAGAATCTGTCACTTTTTTGAATAAATAATTTGAAATTGTAAGCTTGAGAATGTAAATTTAACATAAGATACTGGTAACAATTGAAAATGTTTTGTTTGTTATAGTAAGTTAACGAATTTCAAATGAATTGAACTATAATATGTTGTAAATAAATTTTCCAATTCTAGAGTTCGTTACAGTATTCAATATTTATTTATTTTTATATTCTTTCCCTGCATGGCACTAATTTATTTCTTGTGTATACATATTCTCCTGTCATTTGTGGTCTAGTAGTCGCCCTACAACATCCATATGACAAGAATTTGATGATATTTAATTATCTGACACTTCATTTGTACGAAAGACTAGACACATCCAAGGATAGATTTAGGAGCGAAGGAGTTGTCACCTAAACTGTAAAAAAAAAAAAAAAAGAGATACTACATATATTTCACTTAATTTTATTTAATTTTTATTGAATTATTCCAATTGCACTCTTGAATCATTCTATTACTCTTATGAAATTTCGTCCCCTCAATAAATTTTCTGAACGTGTGTCTGGATAACGCGATGTAGCTCTACGGAGAAAACAGGTGAGTTCGCCAGCCGGCTGGCCCTTCATGTGGCAGAAACACCTTTAGCAGAATTAAACGCAAAACAGGTGGCAGTCTCCTGGCCCGTTTCTGTTCTCAATCTCTGACTTTCCCTTGCTAGAGGGTACCGTTTCATGGCTGAATACTGCATGTCAACTTCTCGTGAGAAAAAAGTATGTGGCGCAGAAGTATTACCCCTATGTGATTTGGTGAGAGCGATAAAATAAATTCAAAATTTATTCTGAATAATATTATCAGAAAAAACTATTGAGCCTGTGCCTTTATATACACCGGTTTCTTAAGTTATACTAGATCTTTGGTGATGTTAGGTCATTGGAGCCAGTGTTAATACTGCTTGTTCAGTTTGTTTGATATGTTTGAGGTAGAACACAAAAGTCCGAATATTACGTAGCGGGGATAACTGGATCGCCACTACTATTATCTTCTTTTTTACTGATAAAATAATTACGGTGTTCTATGTTCAATTTTTACTAGTAAAATTCGTGATGTCGGTTTATTTATTTGTTCCTTCTGCCTCATTTTACCCGGCCAGTCTCTTTTATAGTCGATGGAATGCCCGCCAGACTCTTTCTCGCATGGCCTTTAAGCCCACTGGGCACGCAAACTCTTCCTTGAATCCACTTTATATCCACGGCCTCTTTCTTGTTGGGTTTCTCTCTCGTGCTTTGAACTGTATTTTTTTCGAACCACTAGTATCGAAAAGCCGTATGAACATCTACCTAAACTAGTTGGAGCCGGATCAGTGCATTTACAAGAAAACTCTCCTGATATGATTTTTTTTTTCTTTCAAAAATACTCGAATCCGATATATTTGCTTAATGTGGCCAAGTGCCAAACCGCTCGAATCAACTCATGTTTGTCCTTTGTTCGTGTTTTAATATGCTAACGCTGAATCCTCAGTTCTGTATTTCTACAATTTTCCCAAAAATGCCCTCTTGGTATTCCAGCTTCTTCGACGGATATGCTTATTAGATACTACTCTTCTTTTGCTTGCTTGCTTAGTGAAAAGTAATGGATTACCCATCTAATTTTTTTTGTTTGTTTAATAATCTATTTATTTCTTTATTTTTGTTTTATTTAAATGAAGGGAATTGCTTGTCGGCCCTAATTTTAAGAGTAAACAATGATATTGTTGTTTCATCAAAGTACATGGAATTAGTTTTAAACTACTAAATCACTGCCTGTGGTGTTTAATTCGTTAATAAAATCTGCCATTCTATCAGTCAATTTACTCCCTCCCTTAGAAACCTAAACGGGGCCGTGGCTTGATGTCTACAGGATGCTCATATGGCTAACGCCATCCTCTTCCCGCCGAACGACGCCGTTTCTCCCTCCCCCGATGTCGATTGAAAGAATAAAATCAAAATCCTAAATGGAGAATTTCACTAAAATCTCATCAATAGGGAAACTTCGACTTCCCACAAGCCCCAGTCATTGGATTCACGTTGTTAGAGATGAGTTTTCGCTCAGTATCACACGGATTTGTTGACTTTGGGAACCTGCCTTCGTCGATCGGGAGATTTAGGGATCTTGTGTAATGGACGAAAGAGGCGGGCAGAATAACTAAGAGAATGATGGATTTTATATTCATTTTGTAAACAAGTGGGCTTGTGTTTTTTTTCCCCCCTATTTCACATCATCAAAAGTATGTGATGGCACTTATTTTAATCGAATATTCAAGGTGATTAGCAGGATCTCTAAAGGTCGGTGTTGGGGCAACGAGATCAAGATCGAACAGATGGAAAGAGAAATATTTATTGATAGATCATCCCCCACTCATCTGAGTACATTAATCATTTATATACAAGATGGAAAACGACAGTTATAAATCGAGAAAGATGAGGAAGTGGTTCAGAGTGGGCTGATTTGCCACGTCCTCCTTGGTTGACCTGGGCTCCACATTATTTGCTGAGTAGGTAAGGCTCCACCATGGGCCGAAGTGGACCGATCCATCACATGGGCTTGGGCTCGTGACACTTACCCATCATTTGTCCCTGAGTTTCTCGCATTGTATGACGTGGGAAATTAATTCTAATTTTAAAAGATATGGGCTGCTCTTGAAGTGACATGTATCCACAAGGGACAATGATTAAATTGGCTAGCGAGTGATAACAAGGATTCGTGCATAAGGTCTAGTAACCCACCTCTGAAACAAATTTGGCCAGCAAGTAGTTGATAGATGTGCCAAGGATCGGCGCACTAGGCCAAGCAAACACCTCAACCAAAGTTAGTTGGTTCGGGAAATTCCGACGTTGGCGACATTAATGTTTTATCTACATTTCGCCTCGAAATTGTTTTTAGCGCTTTGAGCGTGTCTCAAATTTGCTTGAACCCTTTTAACTCCTTTGACGCGCTTTTGGATTGCGTGAGGTCTTTATATCTTGGCGCTACCTTAGTATTATTGTGGTCTTTAATGCTTTTAATGTGCTTCTGGGTCGCACAGGCCTTGTAGTTGAATTTTCTCCTAGAGGTGCTGAGGTCTTTGACGCTTTTAACGTGCCCCCTAAGTCACAGAGGTCTTTAGTAAGTTTTCCTCGAGATTGTCGAGATCTTTGACGCTTAATGCGTGCTCCTAGGTCAGTAGAGGTCTTGAAGCCTTGCCTCGGGATTATAGAAGCCTCTAACGTTTTTAGCATGCCCCTGGGTCACATAGTTCTTGAGGCATTGCCCGGGATTATTGAGGTCTTTGATGCTTTTAGTGTGCCCCTAGGTCGCAGGGTCTTGAATTCTTACCCCGGGATACTGAGGTCTTTAACAATTTTAGCATGTTCCTGGGTTGCAATGGTCTTGAAGTCTTGCCTCGTGATTACTGAAGTCTTTAATGCTTTTAGCATGATCCTGAATCGCAAAGGTCTTGAAGTCTTGCCCCGTGATTACCAAGGTCTTTAACACTTTTAGCGTGTCCCTGGATTGCAGGGGTATTTAATATGTTGCCCATAGTTTGCAGAGGTCTTATCTTGAAATTATCGATGTTGCTCTAGTTAGATCCTTCAACTGTCTTGTCTTTTTCTCTCCTTGACCTTTTTTGATTTGACAGAAAATTTTTTCCTGCACCATAAGTTAGCTAAAGGAAAATAATCCCAACTACATAAATCATCTCAAGACTTCTTAATTCAGAAGCACTTTGAACAAACTCTTCAAAGAGATTAGAAAAATCAATTCAAGTCTTACAAGAACTTCAATCGAAAAAGAACGAGGCCATTAGTATGTATGGAAAAAGGTCCTCGATGCGTTCGGCATCGATAACAGACTCATAAGCAACAACACCACAAATCTAACCCAATACTTCTTCAATTTTTTCTTTTTTAAATTTAGCAACAGATTCATTTCATAGAGTCGTTACATATAAATATCTATTTACCAATTGGAGGAAAAGATTGCTGAAAAATCATTAGAGTCAATTATGCAGCATAGCTATATAAACTGAAACAGAGTCATGAAGAATTTCCCGCCTAATGCATAGATATAGAAGCATATAATAATGCAGCAGAGTCATTAATTTTCTAACTCTGAGGTGCCACAGTCGAAATAGAGCTGCGAGCCAAATCATATAGAAACTGAAACATATATGTATATTTATGTCAGTCAGCACGTTTTGTGCGTTCTGCCCGTAAGTATATAATCTAGGATAAGAACCACAATGCCAGTCAACGGATCTAACATGGGAAAGGGACGAAATCAACAGTGCCCTGCTACTGCTCGAACTTATCGGCTCACTGTGTCGCAGAGAAGATACAAATTTTCAGATGATTTCACAAGATCTGAGGCGACCTTTATCCAAATTAGACAAACTCAACAACTATCACTTGCGCATAATTAACCAAGGGCAGCAAAACCCCGAGAACATGACAAAGACAAAAATATTCAATTCTGTAGCTCAACCTTTTGAATAGATAACAATCTCAAAAGCTAATTGGCAAAAAGGTAATACTGCATCTATTGCCAACTATAAGGAACATTTCGTACCTCAGTCAGTTCCTATGGCAATTCCGTTCGGTGATGAATTCTCTGCACCGGAAGTGCCGAAAGGGATTCTAAAGTCAACCCAAAAATGGCATTAAATAGACCATACACATGTTGAGCTGATGTAGGGAATCAGGATCTCCAGTTCCCGACAGGAAAATAGGAATTTTAGCTAAATCTGCATCCACCATCCGTGTGTGGAAAGACTCATGCAAATGAAAGTACCGTTCAAACATGGACTGGTCACAAAAGGGTGGGTACTACAGAAAGCAAGAGATTTAATGAAGCACGGTGAGGATCTGAAGAGAAACCTTCAATGGCATCATAAGATACACAGCATAAAGGCATATATAGTCCTCTCTCAAGTGGATATTCCCAGAAAGTTTATTCCGCTACTGGCAACAACTATTGGCAGTTATAGCAATATAGCATCAGGTAAAAGGTTAAGGACCTACTGAATTTACATCTTTTATTCGAGATGATGGTCGGACTGATTCTGTTCCAGAAACATAGGAGACAGCATCAAACGGCTACATAATTCGCAAGAGTTGATTTCTAGAATCCCTCATGCCATTGTCAATGGACCTACTCCCACTTTGGTGGGAGTTTATAGATAGGCGCCTGGTTGGAGTTCTGTTGGTGCCTCCACATGTGGTCCCACCACCTTCTTCGTGCCAGCTGATTTTGTTGGGCTGGGCCTTGAACCGAAAATGGTCTCTCGTTCCGTGCTTTGCTGCTCGTGGAACTTCTTCTAATCCTGACCAAGATGTCGTTGATCTCCTTGCTCTGCTCGTCGACGTACCTCTAGTAGAAGGAGATGACGGCTTTCTTGATGCTCTGCCTAATGGCATAGATTTGTGTGGTGTGCCTTCCTCCCTTCCCTCCGACCCTCATGTCCATCCCAGCGAAGGGGTGGGGGTCCAGGAGGAGGATCGGCTCTTGGGCCTTCAACTGCAGGATCCCAGGCTCCACCAGCTCGATAGGGACGCTGTTGACGACCATGCCTGCATTAGGTGACGGCCACAGTCGTCTTCTTTTGGCTGAAGCTCTGCACTGACTCGATTGGTGCAGCCATAGTTAGGGTTTCCCAATGTAGTCTCGGGCGAAAAGTTCTTTCTTCCGTCCAACAGAGAAGATGGGTCCGTGCCCGTGGAGAAGAGGGTTAGTACCATGGCTGATCTTAAGGCCACTGAGAGAGTTACGCCGTTTGTAGAGTTTGAGCATGGCTTTTCTTTTTTCCCTTCCCATGGAGGGCGCCAATGTTGGGGCAATGAGATCGAGATCGAGATCGAACGGATGAAAAGAGAAATATTTATTAATAGATCATCCTCCCTCTTTTTTTTTTTGGCTCGCAAGTAATGAGGATTTCATTCATTACTGAAAAAGAGTACAGGAAAAATGCTTAGAGAAACAGAAAATTACATGATCAGATACATCGGAAGGATCCTCCTAGGCAAACCACAAACAAAAATACAACAAATTAAGCCTAAATACATTTGCAGCAGCCACCGAGAATCTAACCAAAACCCCCTGCCAATCTGTGTAGACCCCGATTAAAATCAGGAAGGAGAGTCATCACACCATTAATCTACCCAGACTTCAGTCTTCTAATGGAGATGTTACTCACCATTAGAGCAAAACAGGAGGGATCTCGAGCCGTACTCGTGCGCCAAGGGCTCATGCGACATCAGACTTCCGCAGCCTTCTCAGTCGGGTCAGATCTCCTTCGGTGGCCGAAGCGCTAAGGTAGGAGAGTGTGAGATCCGGTCAGATCTTGGAAGATCTGAGCAGATCTGGCCTTGGAGCGCCAGATCTGGTCGAATCTTAGAGGATCCGAGTAGATCTCGGCTTGTTCGCTCAGACCGTCTTCAAGAGGGGTGCTCGAAGGCCGTGCCGGAGAGCGAGGATCCGCAGCGCTGGAAAGGAAAAGGAAAATCCGTAGAAGAGGGGGAAAGAGACGGTACCGGCCGACCGAGACGAGGAAGGGATGAACAGGCCGTCCGGCAAAAGCCACCAACGTCAGCGGTGGAGGTATCTACGGCCATAGATGAGCAGTGGGTGGAGCCCGCACGCCTAGGCTCGAGGGAAAAGGACCGGACGCGCCAGGCCGGAGCCGGACGCGCCGGTGGAGAGGTTTCTGTAGGGGGGAGTTTGGGGAGGTTTTAGAGAGAGAGAGGGGTGTTAGAGAGAGAGCGTCATAGATCATCCTCACTCATCCAGTACATTGATCATTTATACATAAGATGAAAATTGGTAGTTATAAATCAAGAAAGATGGGGAAGTGGTTGAGAGCGGGCTGATTTTGCCACGTCTTCCTTGGATGACCTGCCTTCACATTATTTTCAGTTGGCCTTCCGAACAAGGAAGGCCAACTGAAGGGTGAAATTCTCCCAGTATAAATTTTCTCTATTCTTAATACTCGCATATATTAAAAGGTAATACGTATGACAATGTCCATTATATCGTTGACTATAAAGAAATTATTATATTTGCATGTTAATTTTTTTATAGTATTCTTAATCTTAATAGAAGTATAAGCATAATTAAAAAAATATAATATATAAGAATGAAAGGGTAATATAATATATAATTTGAGAAAAAAATAAAATTAAAAAATAAGTCGAGAAAAATTTGAGTGGATCGTAGTTCCAAAAATAATTTTATAATTTAACCCAACTTCTTCTTTATTATTTGATTATTTTATATTTTTGAGAATAATTTTTGAAAATGAGATCAACTATTATTTCTCTTAGAATAATAATAGATATAACATTTACATTTTGTAAAATACAATTGATTAAGATGAAATTGGTGATAGTAGGACTTAGGTTAGGGATGCAAATAAGATGAGACGATTCATAAACGGTTCAAGCTCGATTAGGTGAAAATTCAAATTTTTGCTCGACCCTAACAAGTTCGAGTCAACTCAACTATTATATAAGCCAAGTCAAACCTAGTAATATCCGACTTGAGAAACTTGTGAACCTAAATGAGCTTTTTATTTTTATAATAATAATAATAGTAATAATTTACTTTGTGAAAAGAAAAATCAAATGCAGTATCTTACATTACTTTGTTAGTTCTCATTCAGAACTTTTCCTTTCGTTGTTACTTACTCAATTATGAAACTCTAATTATAATCAGTTCTTCTCATTGCCTCCACAATCGATGCACCCGCCTAATGCTTGCCTTTCACCCTTCTCTTGGGCTTAACTCCCTAGGCTTGAAAGGTGTTATTTTATTATAATGAGCTGAGCTTGAACTCAGAATATTAGGCCTGCCAAACTCAAGAACGAGTCCAAACTTACATATCGCTATCCAAGCCAAGCTCTGCTCATTTATGCCCCCTAGTTTACATATTTGAAATTATTGTTTTAGCCTTGATATAAGAATTTGTAAAATATATTTTGGTAATTAATCGCCACGAATTTCAACTAGGAACTAACTAGGATGGTTGAACTCGAGAGTTCGAGCATTATATAGTGGGGGACGGATGAGTCACTGCTACTGTTGTCCTTTTTGTTTATTTAGGAACTAACTGGCACGAACTTCAATACGTATATCAGGTAGAGAACATGAAAAAGAGAAATGAGACCAAAACTGTATCCGGATTTCAATATATTTATCATTATAGATAGATATGGATATTTTAGAGGTTGACTGTGTTACACATGAATTTTGATATTTAATGAAATTAGTGAAAATTAAGGACATAAGTGATTAAAATAATATATTTTCCTAGTTTAAATGTAAAATTATGAGGATAAAAACTTTGTTTGCTTTGTACAGTGAAAATAGTGGAGAAGAAGACAGAAAAAGAACAGTGAAATAAGAGAGACAAGGGAGTGGAGAAAGAGAAAGAATAGTGTTAGATAATTACATATTAGTGAAGTTATCATTATATTCCTTTTTTTTCTGATTTTAATGTGTGATTGAGTAATTTAGGAAATAAAAATAATACCAGGAAGGATGCATCTTCTAATATAAGATATTAGATGCTTCGCACAATGTGTGTTGTCTAAATAAAAATTATTAGAATATTTATTCACACACGATTAAAAAAAGTAATATTTTTGTTTGGAGAGGATAATGATTGAAAAGAGTAATTATGTGTGTGTATAAATATATTTTTTATTTTTAATTAGATAGTTAGAAAAGTGCATTGTGGAAATGGAATTAGAATTCACAATTTGTATGCAAAGATCACTGATCAAAGAATGAGAAATAAAATATAAAAATATAAAAAAATCAATTAGAAAGAAAAATGAATGCGGCGAAGGAGGAGATTGATAATTTTAAGTGGGAGAACAAAAAGGTGGAAGGAAGTAGTTATGTATGCAAAATTTATTATCATACCATATTTTTATTTAAATTCAAAAGTAAAAAAGATTTAATTTTCACTCGGTATAAGTAAAAATAGAAATAAAAAAGTGATGCTAAAAAGAAAAGTGTTGCATTAAAGTAATAATAAATAATTAAAAAAATAATAATAAAAAGCGATCTTTTTTAAATTACAATTGTATAAGAGGACGGGACTCCTCCAACGTTTAATTTTAATGGGAGAGATTCTAACTCGACTAGGGGCAGGTGCCTCGTGAGAGAGCATGGTCGGGCTAACAAAAAATATACATATATATATATTTATTTGCATCACATTGTATTTCCGGATTAGCTAAACCGTATCTTAAGACTAATCTGCAGTCTGATAGGGATCCCTAAAAAAATACTCGTCGACTCACCCAACATTGAATTTGATACTGGAATCACTCATTTGGGATCTAGTAAGGGGAACCATTAGACCAATCTTAAGTTGGTGGATAAAAGGAAGTATTTGGTGGCGCGTCACCGTTCACCATCCTCCCTCACCGGCCACGTTAGTAGAAATTCCGGATTTAATCAGATAAACGACCATTCCCCTGACAATTATCCAAAAAAATTGATTTCTCGTATATAAAATTCATGAAAAGTTGAGTTTACCGTGTAAGAAACTTGTCACAGGTTTGGAAAATTCTTCAGGCTCGCTCTGCTCTCAAGCTAGAGCACCGAAAGGCTCTAGCTCAACTCGCTTTACTAGTACGCTTGCATCACTGACATGCTAATTTTCTAGCACTCCCCTCCACCCTTAGGAGCTCGTCCTAAGTCAGTCCTAGCAGCACACGAGCTCGTTCGAGAGAGAAAGTAAAAGAGAAAAACTCTGAGTTTAAGGAATCTTCTAGTATATCACAAATGAGTGGAGAAGTCCCTTTCATAGTGTACTCGGGGGAGCTCGAAATATTCTTACACTATAAAAGAAAATGATTACAAAATACCGCATGTTTACATCAGTACAATTATGTCAATCCTTATAGAAGGATCGCCTTCCTTGTTGAGTGTGACTGATGACGTGTCACTGATAAACTGTCTTCTCGGACTCAATTGCTAACGTGTCGTGAATAACCTTTTCTTTTGTGGGCTAATCCGTGATACTTGGTTGGCTCGAGCTTGGTAATATTGAGTCAAATTCAAAGTTTTTCTAAATTCAAGCTCAATCTGCTTGTGAATAGGTCTGGCTCAGTTGCACCCTTTGAGAAACAAATAACTAAACAACTTAGGCAAAATTAATTTAATTTAATGGTTTTTCCGCTTCAATAAAATATTAGGTATAAGTGTTAATGAATAAAAAATATTATGGTAGCAAGACTTTTAGCTTTTGGTAGTTGCGGTCGCTGATCAAAACAAATTTAAAAGAGTTGATGTAGCTAAATTTTCTCACACACACAACTTTTTATCTTTTTACAAACATCGGAGTATGTTCATTTGCGAATATATCAGACGAATTGAAACTATTAATACTTTATATCGATTTAGTCAGAATAGTATCATTAAAGATTCAGTACAATTTAAGAGGTTGAAAGATCGGTAACTATCAATAGATGCCTTATCACAAGTGTAAGAAAGAATTCAAACATGAATTTCGAGTTTATTAAATTATGTTACATGAATTTTGAACTATTAGATTAATGGTAGCGTGCACTCTGACTTTTAAATTTAAGAGCCTCCAGCCCCCACTCTGTCTCTCTCTCTCTCTCACTGTGCCTCTTTCTTTCTAGAAGAGTGGCCTTTTAGGCTGCAACTGCAATACTTGCAATCAATGAGGTGAGTCGAGTCTTTAATGCCTTTACATAAACTGAGTGCCTGCCTTTACAGTTCCCACTCCTCATTCCGGATCCATCTCCTGCATTTCCCGGTACCCTCTCTCTACATACAATCACATGGAGCTGCCTGCTCCGATCAGTTGCCGCCACTGAAGTGAAAGAACTCGCTCGCTCTTCGACAGTTCAATCTTGAAGGATTAGAGAAGAGAAGACAAGAGAAGAGAAGGGAAGGGAAGGGATGCGGCCGAAAATCTACCTTTTCGGTGACTCGATCACCGAGGAGTCCTTCGGCGACTCGGGCTGGGGCGCTACCCTCGCGCACCACTTCTCCCGCACGGTACGTCCGCCTTCGCCGGTCACCCTCGAAAGCATAAGTAACCAGAGGATTCATTCAGTTGATGCCCACCCTCGTTTTAGACAGGGCCATAACATTGTGTGCAAGATTTATGTTGCTTGTCTTTGACATGGCAGAGCTTCTACCACCGAAGGTGGTGATATACTTAGTTTAACGTGATTTGGTAAAGTCGAAATCTCAGTTGAATCCGACTGGTTTAGACTTTTAGAGGTCCTACGTTGATGGAATTATTAATAATGTTGGTTGTCCAGTTTCGCAGTTGAATATGGAATTTCGAATACTACTCACGAGAACTTTTTATTAAAAAAAGAAAAGGGAAAGCATGGCAGAGCTTCTGTCATGGCTAAGATTTGATTTCATCGCCGTCTATGGGTGCAAGGCGGTGGATTTGATCAGTGAATGGCTGTGTGTGTAGGTGGACGTGGTGCTGAGAGGGTACAGCGGGTACAACACGAGGTGGGCGCTGAAGGTGTTGGACAGAGTCTTCCCGCCGCAGTCGGCGGCGGTTGAGGGCGACGCGCCGCTCGCAGTCACCGTCTTCTTCGGGGCGAACGACGCTTGCCTGCCAGACAGATGCTCCGGTTTCCAGCACGTGCCGCTTCCTGAATACAAGCAAAATCTCCACTGCCTTGTAACCGCTTTCAAGGTCAGCTCTCTTTAATGTTCTCTCTCTCTCGAATCCTAGAGAACTTACCTCAAGATTAATTCCGGGATTTGATTTTAACGTTGTTTGTTAATAAGGAAAAAATCACAGAAAATTACAGGATTTAAATTTGACTAACCAGAGTCACCGCATAAGTACTACTACTTTACACAGGAGAGTCGGTCCACTTACTGGGCCCGCTAGCGCGGAAAAGTCATGCATAAGAAAAAGAATAAGCCCCATATATCCAATAAATTTTATTAATATTTTAAATATTCATTAATGAATAGCATATATCACGTAATATACCTATCCGCTATGATATAGAAGACTTTCTAGCTATACTATTGAAAATGACATGGAAGTCAATCAACAACAATTGAACTTAGTACATCAAAGTCAATAGTAACAAGACCTTTCCCACAATATATCTATATATATATATATGTATGTATGTGTGTGTAGATTTCATTAGATCGTGGCTAGATACATCGAGTTTTCCTCTTGAACCAAGCATAGGAATCTCTCCCTCGTACCGAAAAAGGAATTATCGTCGAGAGCTGTTAACCCAAAAAGAGAAACCTCCATTCCATGGTCACATTTCTGCTGGGAGAAACTTAAATTAATCATTACCCGTGTTGGAGGGAAAGATCCCGATCCCTAGGTCCACACTTTTTGGGGAACATACTGTAAAAATATTGTTAGACTTTGGCACGCATTCAGAAACTCCAGCCACTCGATATCGAGTCAGTGATATATTTTAGGAGCAAAATAAGGTAATTCAAAAAAAAAATTTAAGTAAAATTAGTCAAATTTGACCTCCGTGGACCTAGCTCGGCGGTTGAAAGCATCCGTTGAGACCTTACGGAAGGCGGTCGCTGAGCTCGACTGATCGACTCCTGCCTAGAGTGGAGCTCTCGGAGGCCACACGTACATCCCTCCTATGGAGCATGGTAACAAATAGTCCCCCGTATAATGGGGTGCTTAGATTTAACTTCCTGTCTTTAACCAAAAAAAAAATTCCTGTCAGAAAAAAATATTAATATAAATAATTACAAATTTTTTAAAATTTAGGAGGCGATGGCCTTTAGTCCCAAAATCCATCAGTGCCCGTACTCATGAATCAAATCGAGAACATTCATGGAATCTCATACGGACACCGCAGACGTAGAGCGACAAATGTGGTTTAATATGTTTGACACTTGTCAAATGAGGTTGACTGTGCTTGTTTTGTTGATGAGTATGCTGCGACTTCTGGCCTGACCACACACGTATTTCATTACATATATCCCTTTTCTTTTGAAAAGTATACGCATTTCTTTACATATGCACGTAGAAGAATATATTAAATATAATAATATTGAGCCTTCAGCAAAATAATAATAATAATAATATTGAGCATCCATGAATAAAAAAGCACATTAGAATATTAAGTATTTTAGGAAGAGCTTGGTTCGAGTATCCTATAATCCTAGGAAATGTTAATGTTACAGTTAAAAATTCATATTCGTTATACGTGGAAATATGATATTGTTGTATTTGATAAATAAATTAGATTATTTAGAAAAATATGAAATCGATTGTAAAGGTTGGTCAAATATAGAGAGTAGATGTATTCCGACAATTTTAGGTGTTTTTAATGTACGGATTTTGTCAATTGCATAATAAAATTTTAACTTTTATAATTTTATTGCAATAATTTTTGTAATAAAATGTTGCAATTTATGATGTAAAATTGAAATTTCACATGGTGTAATATCAAAACTTGCCCTTTTAGAACTATGTGGGACTTGTTTTAAAGAGTTAGCAGCAAGTTTAAATTTCTCTAACACGTTTGACATTGTTGGATCGAAAGGAATGGATTCGAATGAAATGACTAATTCAGTCTTTCGTTGCATCTTTTTTACCTGATTGCACCCTTGACAGTTGTTAGGTACGTTCCATTAGTATGTGTCTTTTTTCAAATTCAAATCGATAGAATGACTGAATTAGTCATTTTCTCTTTACACCGTTGTAATTTATTTTATACATTTTAAATCGTTGCTTTTAAAAAAAATTTCATACCAAATGTAACCTTATATATATATATATATATATATTGCATGACTTGAAGTGAAATTCTTGAAGACAATCATTCCAAACATAAGGGAAGGAAAATAGGGAAAGGGGATGACATTCGTGGGGGGGAAGCCAAGGGAGCTAAAAGCTTTTTGATTGGTGATGGTCGACTAAAGAAAGTTGTGATAGAAAAATGACAAGAGATGGTGGAGGAAGTGGGGACTAAGAAGGATTCAATTAGATTGCAAGGGTTGACCCTTGATTTTCACGTCAGACGTGCATTTAAATCACGAGAAATTTTTCAAGATCGGACGATCGATTCCCCCTTGAGTGCATAACCTAGGTGAGGTCACTCACACACGTGTCTTGTATATGATCTTATTTACCTAGATCCATGGGTTTGTAAGTATTCATGATTCAGGGAGAAAGAACTCCTCGTTAAAAAAAAAAAGGAATTCCCTGGTTGCAAAATCAGGTATCCATCATAGAAATTTCTCTCAATTTCAAACCCTTGTTACAATTCAATCTTATCAAGAACAGATACCTATCGAACGATATCATCTCACAAGAAATCTCAAGGTAAAACATTATTAAGAATTCTCAAAAAAAAAAAAATCACCACACCCAATTTCAATTTATCTCTCAAGTGTCATTCCTTTCTCATATACGTTTCTTTATGCATCGTCTTATATCTAGAAATTCAATATGAGCTAGTTAATTCAAATTCGAATCATGTCAATCTATTAGAAGAAAACCTCATTCCACTCACCTTGGAAATTTATGACAAAAAGGAAGGGCCAAGGAACCCTTCGGAAGAGAAGCGGCCAAAGAGAAATAGTCATTTGCAAATCAAAGGAGAGAATGGAAATCGTGCCAAAATCAACATCGTGGTGCGGAAGGCCCAGTTGTCGCTATTATTGTTCCCCACTTAATTTGCCATCTTCAGTTTCTACAAATATCTTTTTTTAATCTAGACGAATATGTTTAAGTGATTTGATACATTTCTCCTTTAAATAAAGTATTGAATTTGAGTTCTGTGAGTCGAGAAAATATCTAATCGAGAGAGTTTGATCTGTTAGTAAACCCACTTTGCTCGAATATGGATTAGTCAAATTTATTGAGTTTTTTAAATATCAATTGTGCATATTGAAAATATCCTTTTTGTTTTTCGGTTTTTGCTAGTGTGGCAAGCACTCTCCCATGTCACTCTCACAATCCTTCCTTTTTTGACAATAATAGCTGTAGGCCATAGCACTAGGACCTGCTAGAAGCGTCAATCGAGTTCATGCATGAACTCAAATCCTTTGATCCACAGGAACCACTGAAAGTCAAGAGTACATCAACTCATATATATATATGTATAGCTTAATTTTCTCAATTTTCAGTTGAATTGTCTTGTTCCATCCCTCTTTAATTTGTCATGTTCCTTTTGTATTGAGTTTCACCCCATTTGAACAAAGTTTCTGCATCCGTCCATGTTGGAAATAAATATGTACGAAAGAATAGAAATAAATGGAAAGGAATGAGTTTCATAAAACAGATTATAGTAGTACATATAGAGAAAACTAGTAATCTTTGAAATCAATTTGATAGTATGAAGGGATATACCGTGAGAAGTGATGTAATTAGCATTCACTATCTTCTATTTTATTCTCTTAATTTTTTTTTTTTTTACCAAACATAACCTAATACTAGATCAAAGCTATAGCGGATTTCAGTGGAACATTGGAGTAGATTAAACCAGCACTTGGGAATCGTTTAATTACTGTAAGAAAGTAAGAGTAAATATTTAGTGTGTATTACTTGTCTACTGTGAAAGTATAAGAGTCGATTAAAATTGATTTAAGTGGGAGACCGGTCATACTGTAATCCCACATAATTTTGATAGGCTTTTACACTTACACAATGAATGAGTAATATACGTGAACCGGGTTTGAAAAAATAGACCACATGAACTCTTCCTTATATTTCAACTATGCACAATTTGTGCTATCTGAATAAAAATTATTAGAAATATTTATTCGTATACAATTGAAGAGAGTAATTATCTATAATTAATTTTCAAGTAAATATAAATATATGTTTAACTTTAAATTAAAAGTTATCATATATATATATGTTTGTCTGTGTATGCAAGGATCATTAATAGAAGAATGAAAAATGAAATGTGAGAATTAAAAAAAATTTATGAGAGAGAAAAAAAAAGAATGTGGCAAGAAAGAAAAAGAAGAATGTGGAGAGAGAGGAGAGTGGAGTCATGAGAAAAAAAAAAGTGGAGTAATTATGTATATGAAATTTACAACCATGCCCTCATTTCATTCTAATCTATGGGTTTGGGAGTTTTCAATTCTTATGCACAATAGATAAAAGCTAAAAGAAAAAGTTACACAGAAAATGGGGTCCTCCCTTAAAGTTATAACTAGCGGCTGACCCGTGCTATGTACGGTATGTGTTATATTAATAAAAATTATTAGAGATATTTATTCATGCACAATTGAAGAGAATAATTATTTATAATTAAATTTTCAAGTAAAAATAATATGTACTTAACTTTTAAATTTGATAGTTATAAAAGTGTATTGTATAGATGAAATTGAAATTTGTAATTCGCAAGTACGATTCCCTGATAAAATAATGAGAATGAAATATGACAACTAAAAATAAATCTATCAGAAAGAACGTAGGGAAAGAAGAGGATGGGGTTCCAAGTGCTAGGAAAAAAATGGTGGGAAATATGTAGTTATATATAACGAAATTTACGATCATGCTATTATTTCATTCTAATTTAAGGGTTATCAATATTTCAATTTTTATGCATAAGAGTATTTTTGAAAAGAAGAGAGTGATACCAAAAAGGGATCTTCTCCTTTAAAATAATAATAGATGTACCTATAATCTTGACACTACTCGTTTCAATTTTTTCCCCTTTGAGGTGACTGAAGAATATATATACATATATATATATATGTATGCAACGTCTGCTTTTGTTTTGGTTGGTCCACAGCACATTACAGTTTGCGTGCGTGGGTGCTGAATGCATGCTAGGGTTTATGAACCTATCATAGTCTTTTGTTTTGATTCATTTAAGTATTATGTGGAAAAGGATGTGCTTGCTCTATGATGTCAATAGACCCACTTCTGTGGTCACAGCAATAATGGCAATCAATGGTTCTCGACGTTGACATGGTTCTTCATCGCACGCTCGCTCTGTCGTCGTTTGATTTCATATGGTTCTCACTAGTTACTTCCGTGCGATAGCGAGCTTCTCTGATCTGATCCCTTAGGAGTGAGAGTCTTCTACATTTTTCTTCTGATAAAAGTGAGAGTTTTCTACGTAACAGATGAATACTTTGTCATATGTTATAAATCAATTGATATTTAACTTATTCTGCATGGTATATATGATTCATTGGGTATTTGTAGTTATTGTTAGTGATATATTAAATACTTATTAACTCCATCATATATAAAAAATTTTCCTCGAAACTAGGCAAACAAGAAAGAAAGTCTTGCATGTTAGGTACGAGAATACAGAGTGGGCACTCCTTGGTTACGTCACGAGTCAAGAGAGTTAACCACATCAGCAGATTCACAAGAAAGAATTTAGACGGTTAAAACATATATTCAAATTTTAAATAAAAATTTTAAAAATTTCTAAATATTATAAGAAACCCCAAGAATCATTAAAAAAGCTTGTATTCTATAATTATCAACATCTTTTTCCATTTCTCGCCAATTGTTGTCAAGGTTTTTATCTATTTAGGTTATTAGGGTTTTTTTTTTATAATTATTTTTGGATTTGATTTATGTTTTATCATCTAAATTTTTTTGAATGAATCTGTTGATGTGACTAATCCCTTCTAGTTTGTGACAAAGTGTTGATGTGGTATATCCATAACATGCAAATAGATACAGGGAGTGTAAGGAGAAATCATTGCATTGCATTGCAATATTTACGTGTTGTCACATGTGAACATGATTTATTATTTTTAGGGTTATTTTTTTTATTTTTAAGTTTTATAAAAAAATTAAAATCATTAAATCCCAGTGACTTACAACACCACATAAAATATATCTGTTATGTAGATCAGCCTCTCGAATGTATGGGGCGGCATCTTTTGGAATCGGATGAGTTTCCTTTTATGAGAGGAAAGTACCGGGAGCCCTATATATTTTTGAATTATTTTAAGTAAATGTTAAATATTTTATACTGTTAAATCAGATCCTATATATTGTCCGTATTGTAATATCGCGTCCTTTTCCATCGCCTACCGTTACTTTAAGCTGACACGATGAAAAGGGACCCGGTATTGTAATACGGATAACATATAGAATTTGATTTAATACTTTAAAATATTTAGGACTCGTTTGCAATAATTGATAAACATGTAGAACTTCTAATATCATTTTCTTATTTCCTTATATATAATACTTTTTAGACTATATATGAATATTAGACAAAGACTTTTAGTGGTATTATATTGACTGACAAATTATAGTATTGGTTTTATTTGATATGTTCACAGTTGAATATGGAAACTTGAGTATTACATAATGAGAATGGATGAATCACCACTACCATTCCTCTCTTTTACCTATAAGAAAAACATAACGGAGTTGGCGAATATTGTATTCTTTGAGATGTTTCATTTGAGTATCTATTGGAATTACGAATATTGCAGGAAAAAGTTTTAGCTATAGTAATTTTTTTTAAAATTATATATTAAAATATGAGATTATTGTGTTTAAAAAAATAAAATATTGGTTACAAAATTCGATGATAAGTATGGATAAAATGGTTTCAAATTTATTATAATTTAATAATTCACTTTGTTCCCACTCAGATAATCTCATATTAATAAACTCTCTCCCCTTTTTTTTCTCTGTATACTCACATTAATGAATTTGGCAGCCCCACACTGCTTGTAGTGAAGTTACAGAAAACTTTATATTAAAACAAACATAGCAAACTGAAGATATGGTTCAAGTAACTGTTCATGCATCGTATTTGCCTCATGTCGTGTGTTGATACAACTTTACTATTCTTGCTAGTCGAAATGGGATTTGCAAATGAATCAACGACTCGCGTTTTTTTTAAATTTCTTTTGTCTAAAGATCCATTTGTTTCACGAGATTTGTTTTCGTGAAAAATCTTTTTTCTCGAGAGCGTCGGACTACAAGTCTGTGAGGTTTGTGCATCTCTAATAATGTTTTTCGCGCACAGTTTGCTGAGAATATACTTTTTTCCATTTCACATTGTCAGAAGCGATGGCCGGAAACTCTCGTTCTCCTCATCTCTCCTCCTCCGATCGATGACGAAGCGCGCCTCAGGTAAAAAATCGAACTGCCTATGCTCTTCAATTTCTGTCCTCGCTAACTTTCAGGTTTGTCAGATTATTGTAAGTGAATTGCCAACTCGAATGAGACTGTCAGGAGAGACCGATGAACTGGCGAACGTCTTATATGTAATGAGTATATTGTTGATATAGTGTCACGAGCCAATCAAATCACACTATTATTAGGGTTGTTTTTTTCCTTTTATATTTTATTAAAAATATTATAAAAATAACTGAATTTTATTGGCTCGTGACATCACGTCGGAACTGTCACGTGGTATACCGCTCTCTCCATGAACTGGGCCTCGGACTTATGTCAGGTTGTCTGGGTCAATGCTCTCACTTATGTAACCTTTAGTGGGCCTTTTTGTAAGCCGACCGTTTGTTTGAGTGAGACTACCAGGAAAGTCACTGAGCTGGGCCTCTGACATATATATGTCAGATTGATCGCTCAAGACCTTTGGTCTCTATCCTGACCCGTTGATAAAAATGGGATCACTTCTTTTGGACTCGCTGACAATGATCGGATCTAGTTAATGGCCTATTTGAAATAGAAGGCGTTCTGGTGGGATCTAGTGGACAGGAGAAGTTCGCAGGCCGGTTTGATAATGAAGGAGTAGCATTGCTTCTTCGGTCAAGAGTCAAGATGCTCAATTATATTTTTTTTTAGTCGGTCTTGTAAGAGATCGAATTCATTTTCATCCAAAAAATTTAAGTTAATAAGTAGTGGTATTCAGTTCTCTTATAAATTTAGAATTTATATTACTGGTTTAGGTTTAACTGTGAATTTGCAGGTTTCCTTATGTTGAGAATCCTAGCGGTTTGGCCGAGAGGACGAATGAAGCTGCCGGGTCGTATGCCGAGGCGTGCGTCCAAGTTGCCAGGGAATGTGGGATTCCTTTCGTCGATCTCTGGAATAAGATGCAAGAATTCCCCGACTGGGGAAAGGCATACCTGAGGTAAAAATCCTTTCCTATGATCGCGAGAACGATTTTTCAAACATATCAGAATCAGAAACTATCGGCTTATTCATAAAACCCACAAGGTAAGATTTGGTAGGTACAGAAAGGATAACCGGTACAGTCATCGTCCTTGTATTTCTACAGTCCAATTGATATGGCCAAGGGACTGAAACTGATTGGTAAAGTAATTTGGCTTTCGATTTAAGTACTTACGGCCGTACTGGAGTTGTTTGTGATATTTCAAGCTTTTCATGATGTAGGGATGGACTGCATCTGACTCGGGCCGGGAACCGGATCGTATTCGAAGAGGTGGTCATAAAGCTTAAGGAGAATGGCCTGAGCCTAGAGAACTTGCCAGTCGACCTTCCACTTATATCCGAGATCGATCTCGACGAACCCCTCAAAGCTTTTGAATAGTTACACGGTAACAGAAAACTGTATCTGTTCCGAAAGGATATTACAGGTGGCGGTTGTATTTTTGCTTCGGGTTTTGCATGTCGGTATACTAAAAATGTGAACTAGCAAATTAAGGACGTCTTATTCCTTGTTGATGGTCTGTAGGCAAGTCCCTCACCTCGATGCGACCTTAGCTAATGCGAAGTGGCTGTTGAAAACACAGGGATTACTTCTTGGCCTGCCTTTAATAGCTTTCACCTTATATGTTGGTTGGGCACGACATGGACCCTGCTCTATGTTAGAATGTTTTCTTAAAATAACCTTCTATATAACTCATATATTTCAGGTTTATTAACTGTTTATCAGGTCTATTTAATATTACGTGGTTTTAATATAAAAGACGACACTGATAGATATGTGTCAATTAAGAACATTAAAATTCAGGGATTTTAGAACCCGAATTTGAAAGTTCCCTCTCCTCGTGTCAACAACTGAATTGGCTTTGTTTCTCTCTAATAGATATCGAACCGAGGGGTGATTTTTGGACCTATAAAAGAATTTTGAAAATTAACAAAAGGGTGTCTGTTGCTAGTGGGACGTTGAAAAAGAACAGAAGCGTTGGAGAAAAGAAAGAGATGAGAGTCACTTCTATCCATCGATAGGTAAGCACAGAAAGGCAAGGAGGCAAAGAATCGATTGTCGTTCATTATTCGTTGCAAGGTTCTGACCATGGATTAAGGCAAGTGTCTCGAAACGCATCTCATATATAGACACATGTGAATTGTGTATATCTAGATTCTGGGATGAGTATAGGCGAACATTACACTCTACCCGCATTCTAGCAGATTATGTTGTTTCTTTCTGTCAATTGCTGACAAGAATCCTTCTGTTTACCGAGAGAAATTTGTGAGTGATGGGATCGTCGGACAAAGCAGCAACAAATATTTGATAGACTACAATTAGTCAAAATGCAATTTGAGAGAATAGAGAGATAAGAGATAGACTGAGGGACGCTAATCGAAAATCGGTCGAATATTTGAACTACTTATCATGGGGAGAGAGGTTGAAAATTAGAGAAAATTGCATGCAAGAGACTTATGCAGCAAGGCTCTTGAAATTTACGAGATGTTTTCAAGTGTCATTTCTCGATAGAGTCTTCGAAAGCTTTCTCTCAGAAGTTATGAAAAGTATGCAATCTGCAGTTGATGTATTCCAGTGCATTAGGAGCGTCTTGCATCAAGCTAGAAACTCCGGAGAATGCAAAAATTTGATGGGGTTATTTGAAATTGATAAGGAATAAAATCTAATTCTACTTTTGAGCGTGGAAGTTTCCTGGTTTTCCTGGCTGTTTTTACAGTAGAAACATGAAATATCTAATAGTCTTATTGTAATAGGCCTACATATGGGCGAATAAGGTCTTGTATAAGTATGAGTGACTTTGGTGTGTTCTTTCTAAGAAATTTCTCAATAAATCAATGGAATGAGAATTTAAAGGACTGGGTTTGAGAATTTTTCTAGTGTGAGATTGCAATGAGAGAATGCAAACAAGAATCGAAATCCCTATTAAATATAGTTTTCAATTTTGATCTAGTAGATCACTTACACTTAAGCCGTAGACATTTTCCTCAAATGAAGTGTTTTATCATGTTTCTAGTGTTTGCACTTGTCCTCTTATCTTTTGGTTCTCTCCAATTGCACTCAAATTTCAACTTCTTGGCATATGTCCAACCATAGCAAACTAGTATCATAGCCTGGCCCAACAAAATGATATTACGAAAATAGGTTAGTTCTGAAGATATTAGTGTTGTGGTTAGAGGTGAAGAAATTTGATTGTTCAAATGACTTTGGGACTTTTGATTTCAAGATGAAGGCATTGTTGATATAACACGACAAGATGGCGAGTCTAAGTTAGAGTTATGACCCTAACAATTGGTTAAAAGAGATCTATCATGGTAAAGACTTTGAGTATGATCCAATTCAACCTGTCAAATAAGGATCTCCAGCATGGGTACCAACTAGGATTCAGCCCCTGAGTAGTGGTAGAAGTTAGAGTCATTGTACATGAAGAAGTCCCTAGCCAATCAAGTACACTTGAATAAATGATTGTACCAGTTGAGAATGAGTTTTGACACAATGATAAGCAACCATATGGATCAATTCAATTATATTGGAATTGACCTTCAATCAATTAATACAAAGCAAGGATGAGGATCAAGTGTTGATGATGTTGTGCTGAATGTTGAGCTCCTACAGGAATGTTGTCAACACGATATTATACAGGCCGTCGAGTATTACCTTGGAAAATGTCGAAATGGCATTGATTTTGAAAGAGTCGAAGAAAAGGATGTTGAAGGGCTTAA
This sequence comes from Lagerstroemia speciosa, assembly GCA_037672795.1. NCBI lineage: Eukaryota > Viridiplantae > Streptophyta > Magnoliopsida > Myrtales > Lythraceae > Lagerstroemia > Lagerstroemia speciosa. The sequence continues at coordinate 10,113,959 of CM075296.1, read as the reverse complement.
GTGATGCAGCGAGAGGGTTTACTGCAAGAGACATATCTAAAAATACTCGCAAACACAAAAGGGAGGTCCGAGGTATAATCTTGAGGAAAGTTGCTTTCATAGGACGACGAATGGAAAGGGCGTTTCAAGCAAGACTACTGTAAGAAAAAAGGCAAGAGCATTGAATCATCGACAGGTGTGAGAATGGAAGAGTTGGAACATGAGAACATAATCATAATAGAAAATGTGAGTAGAGATGTGGAGGATTTCACAATATTAGGTCAATCAGGCTCCTATTGGATTTTTTTTTTTTTTGGTTAAGGTAGCATGTTCCATATTTTGATTATAAGAGCCGGTTACCCAAATTATTGTATAAATGTTCGTTGATAGGATTTGAATTGGAGATGAACATAAAGAAGAGATGCTCTCGCCCCCAATATATAAAGAAAGGATTGGCGTAAGTCATTCTTGCCCCATCGTATGTGGGCGTAAGTCGGTCGTTCTCATTATGAGTCAACCTCATTCGATCCTTCCCAAGAAGTTGGGTCGGGTGCTAATATGTTGGTCTATATCACATTCTATGTCTCCTAAGACACCTTTGAGCAATCCTCTTGAGCACGAAATTGTAGTTGAAAGCAGTAATGTATGCCCTATAATCTTGCTTTGGATAGTTGCTATAAATTAGTTAGTATTTTTTTTATCAGTAATATATTGTTAGTTAGTTGCTAATAACCTAGAGCTCGTCAAGTTTCGCCTAATTTAATCAAGACACGTGGTTTGCGAGCTATTGCATGCCTTCCAAGGAGGCTTCCTGAGTCTGCCCCTAGGGGCACCCTTCCCCCTAGTCGGGCTCGAAGAGCCCGGATACCTCGATAATAGAAAATAGCTGCTAATAACTTATATTATCAAGTTCGAGTCTTGTAAATAGAGAAAATTTATTTTTGGAGAGTTTTACCTTATAGTGGTTCCACCCGACTTGCATCTAAATTAATAACAGTCAACTGGATTTCTAGATATAATGTGGTATACACTGAAAAAAGTGTAATTCAAGCATATAGAAAGGAAACTTTTTTTAAGTATGCAAATGAAATATGTACACTTAGAAGAGGATAGAGAGAAAGGGATACTGAAACGAAACTTTTAGAAAGCACCGCGATATGGCCATTAATATATACATATGTAAATATATATATATATTAGACAAAGATGAACTTCTCCTTTCGAAGAAGGCCATGGGGCTATATTGCCAAAACAAGAACCTTATCTACATTGTTATCACTCCCGATCAATTATCAAAAGGTACTAAATTTGAGTTTTATTATTAAGACTTGTCGTAACTCTTTCTTTTTTGTGGATAAAAAAAAACACATAAGATTGGAAGGAATATGAAATAAAAGCGTATACAAGAAGTCTCACCGGTGAGAATCAAATCTAGAATTTCTTGTTCTGAGATCGAAAGTAATACCAATTATACCGAATTTCATTTCTCCACGTCTCGTAATTCTTTAACTCTCTCTTCTCCTCTCTTCTTTTATGACCAATGGGAGCCCATTCGAATCTCCCTTGTGACACCTTTCTGTGTCCTTTTACATACTCTTTTCTTCAATCCCACCGTAGACCCGGATATCCTTTCTACTAGAAAAAAAAATGTTTATCTTGGAGAACTTGGTGGTTGTGGCGAAGTTGGATATGCACTTGCTAAAGACTTGTATGAACAGGAATTGAACAGGAAGCATGTTTCATTTCATACGCGGCACTCCCTAATTAAGTACGTTGCTTGATACAACATGCGTTGATCAAGTAGCACACACTTTATCACAGAAAATGATGATCGATCGTTTGCTCTGTGCAAAAGCTCGCCATCAGTATATAAACGACTTGTTAAACAGTATGAGAGATCAGTAAGTGCATAGCCATGACTGTAACAGAAGCTAGGTTAATCAAACTTAGACTGATACGCCACTGGCTAGTTATTCAAGATGTGATGGTGCGGATCAGGCCCTCCGGGGCTCAATCTCTTGGACACGACGTACTCGGTTCTCTTAGACCCGACTCTTCCTGCCATAGTCATTGCTTTCGTAGCAACCTCTTGCGCCGCAGACTGGAACCAGACCGACTCACCGAGGAGCTTCTTTTCCCTTCGCTGCTGAATTCGGCGGGCTTCGCTATGCATGAACAGCAGTAGCATGATGAAGATGCAAGCCAGACCACTCCATTTGGCCATACGATGGATGTAGGATTTGTATGTGCTTGTATGTGCTAGGTTAGTTGTGTACTAGTCTGCTCAGAGTTAGGGTTGAAGAAGTGGTATTTATAGAGATGTCCACGGTGGGCCTCTCTTCCTTGCTTTATAACTAGTTACCTCTTTTCTAGATTTATTATTACTTTCTCATAACATGAAGTTTATTTTCATCGCATCCGTAAATATTTCACAAACACATGAGTCGATATAAGTTCACATTCGATTACCCGTATGGTTGGTCTCATTAAGGACTAAGCATGTACCATAGGAATCGAACTTATGATTTCATAAATTACTTAAGAAATATGCTGCTGCAATGTGTCTTGAATTTTTAATGTGATTGTTTCCTTATTTTGCTAGATATTATACTCTATCTTTTGGAAAGATGACATCTTGAGAATATTGTATTTTACAATATCTTGAGTAGAGATAAAAATAAGGATATTCTATATTGATTATGTCAGGACTATACATATGGACTAAGAGCATTGATATAAGGTGCTGAGTACCCCAATGAGTGTTGAGAGTCTTGTGTATAGAGTTTCAGGATTTCTCTTTTGTGTTAGGTTGTGCGCCATTGAGGAGTGGACCATATACTTGTCGTGTTACCTTATCTTGTACTTATCTCATTATTACTCAATAATGAAGACACTGCCAAAACTCCTCTGTTGGTGTGGATATTATATAGATGACACTTCATAGTTGTCCCGAACCACGTATATCTTGTGCACAACTTCTTCTCTCTTTTGCTCAACATTTGTTGCTTGTATGATCCGTCGTAATATATATATATATATATATATATATATTTCCCACTTGACTTAATTTTTAATTAAATTTATTAGGGTTTTAAAATTTTTCTTTTTGGAAGATGTAAAGTTCAGAGACTTATGCATTGAACGCAATCTGGAATTTGTCACTTTTTCTTATAAAGAAGGCGTTCAGATAAATACGAGTGATGTCGTGAACTTACTGAAGTCTTTCATTTTCTTTTTGCCATCATAAACCGACAAGCTGCTGTCTGCTTGATGTTATTTAAATAGAAAATAATTCAAGAAATCAAAAGAACATGTTAACATAGTTTGATACTTTTCTTTTATGTAACATCTCAATTTTAATTATTATAAGTAAAGAAAATTTATAATTAGAAAAAATTAATTTATTATTGGATTGGTTTAGACCAAATATGGATTATTAAAAATTCCATGCATCAATAATGGATATCAAATAGCGTATATGTGATGTCATTAGCCAATCAAATTAAATTATTTTTAGTATTTTTTTACCTTTAGGTTTTATTAAAAAAATTTAAAAATAACTGAATTATATTAGATTATAATACTATATTAACATTATCACATGGTATACTCGTTTCGAAAAAGACTCTATGGCAAGGAGGGGGAAAGGCAATGAGACAAGAAATCCAGCAGGATTCGGCCCCAGGCCGCAAGAGTTTGACTCTTACATTTCTTATCGTGATTGTCATCGTCTGATATTACGAATTAATAAAATTTAATTATTTAAATATTTTTTTTATAAAAATATAAAAATAAAAAATAATATTAAAAATAAATAAATTTTATTAATTTATAATATTATATGAGAATATCTCGTAATCTATATGTTACATATAATACTTTCTCCCTCCCCGCCGCCGCCCACTACCCAAAAGCAAAGTTAAGGCTGATACAAGGAAAAGAAGTTCTGAGCAAAAAAAAAGGAAAAGAAGTTATTTATTGATTGACATGTCTTAATTCAAAAGATAAGATAATTATTCTTCTTAAATAGAAGTTTTGGATCTAAATATTTATAAATAGAGAAAACTCATGTTGGAAGAGTTTTACTCTTTAGTGGGCCGGTCAGGTTCGAACTGGATTAGTTAGTGGTATAAATAATTTCAGGATACTAGCGGTATACAAAAAAAAATAAAAAATAAAAGAGAGAGATTTATTCAATGTGCCACGATCATGCGCCTATTTTGACTGATGAAGATTTTACTCTGAGTTTGTCCAGAGTAGACAGTAAAATCACTAGAGAATGCATATTTTGCCACACTTTTTACCTCTTGGCTTCAGTGTTCTGCTTGTTGGAAGTATTACGAAGGCTACCAGATCCATGATTTTTTAAACAAATTAATTTTGTTTTTTCTAGTGCTGCTTTCTTTTCTTGAACTTCGGCCCCATTTATATATAAAAAAATCACTGCATGGAAATCTACCTTTTCAATTGCTTTGACACATGGCGACTCATTGAAAGATATGGAATAACCATGTAGACGTGGTGCAGGCTTTAGTCCATCCAATGAAATGCATAGGTAAGCCAGTGATAATCATCGGATAAATAATTAATATAGGTTCAGGTCATGAAAAAGTCTTATACGTAACGGTATCACCATATGACAATATATACGAGGTGATATCAAAAAATAAAATCAAGTCATTTAAAATTTTTTTTTCTCTTTAGATATTATAAAAAAATTCTTAAATATTTATCTTTATTTTATTGGGTAATGTCACCACGTAAACATTTTTGCGTGGTAAAACTGCTACACATGAGTCTCTCCCAATTAATTTAGGCAGTCGAAGGCCTACATAAAATATTTTGTCCCTTGACATAAATTAACCTGGAGGAGATAAGGATGATGAACATTGTCTAATATGTTCCTTTTTCCAGTTTGGTTTTTATTGTTTTTACGATTATTTGGGAATCTTTGATTTTGTAAATGTTTTAAGGATTTTCAGGATTTTCAAGAATTTTTAGGTTATTTGGATTTTTAGATTTTTTTAGGGTTAATGATGATGGGTGAGAAGGGGAACTTTTAATTGAGAGGTCCACTTCATCGTTTCTTATCTTTTTAGTATTGAGAAGAACAGTTTGAATTTATGGTTTTAGCCTAAATCCACTCTCACGAAACTACTAATGTAATCAACACTTATTAGCTTTTGACACTACCAAACAGTGCTAATATGGTACCTTCGTGATATCTGTAACTTTCCTTTGATGTCAGATCTTGTCATGTTCATCTCACAATTCAACATTTCTTTTGAATACTGATTATTATACTAGCATGTCGATATCAGAATTGTTTGGCCTAACTGACAGGATATTGATAATGAGCTTTGTCTTACTTTCTAGATTGGGATACCAACTAATGGACAAAGTCTTGTATACAACGGGCACACCACACGACGGTGCTGATGTGGTATCATAAACCAATAAGATCAATTTCTTTTAGGGTTGTTTCTTTATTTTTAAGATTTTATTAAAAAATTTTAAAATGACTGAATGTTATTGGTTCGTGGTCTTACATCAATACTATGACATGGTGTGCCTCTTACACGCAAAACTGACATTGCAAAACCAGGCGTCCATTAGGTTCTAACTTTCGTGCAAAATAACGTGGACCTATCAAATTTCAAGTCATCCTGTCCAACGTTAGGTATCAACCATGGGAAAGCGCAGTCGGTCACACTGTGCCAAGGCCAATGGAAAAAAGGGAAAACAGAAGTCCATTAATTTGGCCATTTATCCTTAATTTCGCCTCCTCTGCAAGAAATCCGAATTTCCTCAAGGAAACGTTTGAGATGTTTGCAGTGGAAACAAAAATAATAGGTTTGAAGAAAATTTTCGTCGGATTTCGGGTTCAAATTCTCCGGTCAAAATTTGAACGAAGATTACAATTTGACAGTCCCATATCTCGAAATGCAATTTCACATTGAAATTAAAATTACCTTTCGGATAATCACATCGATGTAGCAGTTTGAGGATAATCATTGCTAATTAGGTCTAGTGCACTGAGCCCCACTCATTGATATTAAATCCTGCCAAATATGAGTTATTATACAATTTGTGCACATGCGGCAAAATGAAGCTAGCCAATCGAAAATCCTTTTGAAAAATTATAAATAAAAAACTATTTCAGAGATGCATTTAGGACATGTAATCCAAAAAACGGCTTGATCCTATACCCATGCATGCAATTTAAACAGCTTAATTGAAAAAGGAGATTTAGGTGCAGTGGTACTGTTATCGACCAATGATTTCAAGGTTTTGAGTTTAATTTCTATTAGGGGACTCACCGTTCCCTTTTATTCCCCATTCTTTCTATTACTTTCTAGGTCTATATGACTCCTCTACATACGCAAAAAGACATAGCTAGTAGTGATACCGCCCCTAACCCAAAGTCAAGATATCTTACATTCAAATCTCATCAACGGACTCCTCCTGCTAAGAAAGTCTTGTGTATAACAGTGTCACCATGTTTTTTTTGTATCGACGGTGTTCGGAGCTGTAACAACCGACTAATCTACTAGGCGTTGTATTATATAACTTGGGGCCAACCATTAATCTCCAGATACCGGCTCCTGAGAGAGTCAACCTACTGCATATTGTTAGCTTACCAGTGGGTCCACTGCATCGAAGACAACAGTGTTACCACATGGCAATGCCTATATGGTGATGCCGATAAATTAAATCAAGCCATTGTAGGGTTAAATTTTTTCCTTTTAGATTTTACAATAAATTCCAAAATATTTAGTTTTAGGTCGTGACACCGTTACACACAAGAGTCTCTCCCTCGTGTCCCTTTGTAAATGCATTTATGACATATAATCCATAAAAGAAAATGGCTTGATATTATACCTGTAGATGTAAGTTAAGCACATTTTTCAGCACATAAAAGAGGTACATCAGTTTAAAAGGAAAAAGAAAGAAGGAAAAAGGATACAGAGAGTCTCATGCATTAGAATAAAATTTGAACTCAAAACCTCTTATGAGTCTCGGATCAAGAACGATACCACTGTATCAAAGTCATTTTTCTATAAGATAAATAGCTTAATCTTGATCTCAACCGCCACCATTGTTAATATAATAAACATTAAGCTTGAGCACGTAAGATGCCTTTTTGTTAATGGGTCCAACTCAATCCGAGCTTGGCTGATCTATACATCACTATGTGGATATGTGTAAGACAAGTTACTGCCACGTAAAAGCAAGAGAGCTTTGTCAGTGACATGAATATATATGCATGTACATAATAAATAAATAATCTAATGGTAAAGGTAGGTAGAAGTTAGGGCTAAAACGAGCCCGTTGACTACCGAAAAAAAGTCGGTAAGAGGTTGGCTATTTTATGATGATAAAGAACTTACCATGTAACCGACAACACCGTCGAAGAAATCAGTGAGCAAAGCGGGAACGCTTTTCCTTTTTCCCTCACAGAATACGAAGACAGTGATAGAAAAGTAGAGACCATCAAGAATGGTAGTATGATATTTTACTCTTATATAATTTAGTAATATTAAGGTTTTAGATTTAAATAACTTCTACTCATATGTGTCAAACATCCAATAAAAGTGTGCTCCTTAGGCCTAGGCCTAGGTTGATACTGGCTTCTTAGACTATATTATATTTTTGGTAGTATTGCGTTGATGAGCCACTGTTGAGTGCTGACTGTTCTGTTCATCTGGTATGTTCACAGTTGAATGTGAAAACTCGAATATGACATAACAGGATGATTTGTTCGCCGCTACTACTATTCTTTCATCAGAGAAAATGTAAAAAATAGAGGGACAATGAGAATCCCACTGACGGAATGCATTTGGGGATTCTATGCCTAGGCGGTTTGAGTATCACTGCAGTATAACTCCCTTACTCAAATAGTATTACTTTTTTTATTATAAATGATTCACGAGTTTAAAATAAAATAGGAAGCAGAGGTGAATAAAGGTCAATGTACCGATCCCGAGACTACTAAGACTTAAGTCGCGAGTGACGATATCAATTGAACCGAAACCCTTTCTCATGAAAACTTTTTGCTATATACATAGAACATATGTGCACATATATTGTTACAATGGTCTAGATAAGGAATCGAAACAGTTCTTGATGACTTATTTGATGACGGCAATTTGCATTTTCTAAGATTTTATGTGCAAGTCCAACCTTGGATACAACAGCTATGTAAACAAAATACGTTTGTTGCGCAAGACACTACATGAGAATTGTGTTTTAGCGGTGAAATGTTATCAAAGAAAGACGAGTTGGTACAATTATCGAGACGTTTGAGATCATTTTTTGACTAATATAACTGTCTCGACCACTTTCAGACAAACCAACTTGACGAAAAAATTTTGATCGCTTTTCCCACAGCACATCGACTAAAATTTTGTCAATAGTTTGTCTATAATATGAATGAATACTTTCCTTGCTAATTGGTTGATAAAGTTATATATTTTAATATATTTTACCTTTCTTCGACAAATTTTTGAGCAAATGCAAAATTGACAAAAATTTCATCATAATATTTTCTCATGTTTCAACAAAAACATTCGTCGATAATTGGCCACTAAATGATTTGTCGATAATTCATCACTAAATGGTCAAAAAAACTATATTTTCTCATGTTTCGACAAAAACACTTGTTAGTAATTGGTCACTGAATCATTTGTCGGTAATTAGTTACTAAATGGTCAAAAATACTATAGTTTCTCATTTCGTAATTGGTCACTAAATCAATTGTTGGTAATTGGTCACTAAATGGTTGAAAATACTTCTCACTAATACTTTGCTATATTTTAAGGTCTTCACAAGAGCTAACGCTTCCAATAGGGTCTCAGTTGATTGAGTAAGGCTTACTGTAATGAATCTGGTCACCACTAGTTCAAGATTGGTCTCTAACAGAAGAAGTCGATTCAAGGTAAAGTTAGAAAGTGAATGAAGTAAGGATAGACATTCTCATATATATATAACCAATGCTTATTAGGAGATCAGGGGAGGAAAGAACATATAATATAGATCAATTTTAGTCCACCTAAGCGAAGGCTAAGGGGAGTGAGTCAAAGCAGTTTTCCATCAATAATTTTTATCGATAATAATTTACTAGTTTGTCAGAAATACTAACTCCCAAATTTTCGATGAATTATCAACCAACACACTTTATCAATTTACCTACACATGCCATCAATATTCATAGATTTTTTTAGATATGCACGCAAACATAAAAGTAGCATAGGCTTTATTAATTCCATTTTTGTGACTTGTTCTTTTCATTTCATCAATATATATATGTTGAGGAGTTCATATATTTATATACCTAATCCATCCCCTATTGTAGTCACATATTTTTGTAGATCTTCCTATAGAAGACTTGCAGAAGAAGAGCATTGAAAGTGAAGAAGAATCTGAGTATTGTGTGCATAGCTAGTTGCCACAATTAGTCGTGATTATTTATGTTACTTCCATGTTTAGTTGTCAGTATTTATATATTTTAAAGTTTTCACATTTTGTTAATAGAAATTTCTTTCTTAACAAAGTTATGAATAGATGAAATATTTTATAGATGAACATTCATCACATAGGACTTCGACGTATAATAGAAATCATCCTGGTCGTAAAGGAATAAGGCCTGAGTTCTTAAATGATGTTGAAACATTCATTAGCCATGCTACTGGTTTGATATAGTTTCTAATAGATAGAAACATTAGATGTTAATGTGTGAATTGTTGCAAAAAAGGGCATTTTATTATTGTCTGATGATGTAAGGGAACATCTCTACAAACAAAGATTTAGATCCAACTATTGGTACCGGATTGATTGTGGAGAAGAATATCAATCGAATATATTCCAATAATTTTTTGAAGATGGTTCCAATGCAAGATTGTACAAATGGGTAAGTGTTAAAGTTAATATTATTATACAAAAATACATCTTAATATGAGTATTTTACTTGTCAATATCTTATAATAAAAATATAAACCATCCAAGAGGGGGACTGAAACAATTTCAATGGTCATTCGTAATCATGTCAAAACATTTTTTAAGAACTAGGCTGATATTCTAGAAGAATTTAGAAGTGCTTTATTTTTTGAGTGGAAGGTAATATGCAATTAATAACTATTTTATTGATTATATGAAATCTTCTATCACTATTCGGTGAACATTATATCAACAATATGTATATTGGCACCCTAACAATGAACATCACATATGAAAAGCATTTACTAAAAAAGCTGGGAAAAGATTGTGTAAAATATACCTAGTTTCACGATTAAGATATCGTCCAAACTGGATTGGAGACCAAATGTGGGAAGTCTTACAAAATCATTGGCAATAAGAAGAGTTCAAGAAACATTCTAAAATAATAAAAATAACCATAAATATGAGAATGGTGGTTCTAAATATTGCGGCGGTCACATTTCAGCGGGAACCCATGCTTTGAATATGGTAAGTAACAGTTGAGCTACCATATTATTTATACATATCGATTAATTATGTTTTATTTAGATTCCATTATTTATAACTAAAATAAATTCTCAATAACTGTAGGAGAAGAAATTGTAAAGAACACCAACACATATAAAGATATTTAAGAGGCTCCATTTGAAAAAAGGTTGAAAGACATGGGTAGACAAATGATCACGTATTACTCAAGTACGTCACATAAACTTTTTAAACTAACAATAATATTAACTGCATATTTAATTCTATGTAAACCATACGAACTTATTACATATTATCGATATATTCTATTATTTTTAGGAAAATTATGATGTAGCCGTAACCCAATATTTAGCCAAAATTTACAAGAATATTTAACACTGGCCTAGCTATGGGAGGATGTATTCGATGGGAGCAGTGTTGGTCGCTTTTACATGATAAGTTACATAATCTCATCAAATATAGAAGCCCACTACTGTGATCATGTCGGTTCGTCAAGTGGCTAGTGTCAGGCAATAGAGGATATGCATTAATACGTGGCGCTGTTGGATGAAGAGTACCGTTGACAAGTGGAAGTCACTTGACAGGAACGTTAACAGGCACAACAAGAGATGATAAGTCAATACTGCATGCCATTCATGAAAATTGTTGTAGCCATCGCTCGCATGATAATCGATCTCAACATGGTCCTTCTTGACATGCTCGCAAATTGTTCAACGACTCTCAAAGAATCAATTCTTCCACAAATGCATCCTCCAATGATGATGATGGATATATACCTAATACTGAGGCTGAAGATTAGTATAAGTATTTAGTTGCGATATAATAGTATTTTATGTATTTATCTCTTTTTGATATGTATTTCTAAATCGTCATATCAATGATATTATTTAGCAAATCTCTCCATTATCCTCATTATGTGCAATAATTGGACAAAAATTTTACAAATAATATATTAAAAGAAATGAAATTTATTACTTACCGACAAACATTTTATTACTTATAGACTAACACCATTTATCACTAATTTACTAGTAGTCCATATATTAAATTTGACGTAGGAAATTATAAAGGCATATCATCCAGTATTATCTTGAATCTTATAAATTAGGCAATTACAAATTAGGCATGATGATAGTGATACAAATCCAATTTCATGTTTATATGGTAATCGACTTCAATTCCTGTAATACATTATCAATATGTATATTGTTGGCAATCAACCAACCTTCCTTAATTTGAATATGGTTCAGAGCACAAGTGAGAACATCTCTGAAATAAAGAGACGACACTCTCTCTATCATGCAAGAACATTATCTCAGCCAATCTTCAATTTTTGTTGACATCAATAGAGACTAAAGTAGCACCACTAATCCCCCTTCAATTCCTACCGTAAGTGAAATTCCACGTGCTATTCTTAGGTGGTCAAGGATACCTAATGGCATCAAAAAATGGCTAAAGAGTTCAATATTCTTCTTTAGAATCGAACATGGAATTTAGCTCCTATTTACCCTGACATGAATGTGGTCAGATGTACATGGAAATATTGGGTCAAATATAGTGCTAATGGAACAATTAAACGCTACAAAACTCGTCTAGTCGCTCAGGGTTTTCATCAACAATCTAGTATTGATTATCATGAAACCTTCAGTCTTGTGGTAAAACCCTCAACTATTCACCTTGTTCTTTCATTCGCCTTCTTCTTTGTCTGTGATATTTGCCAAATAGATGACAAAAATGCATTTTTCCATGGTAAACTCCAAGAAGAGGTCTACACACTTCAACCTCTTGGTTTTATATATCCTCACTTCTCTCACCATGTTTATCATTTGAATAAATCACTCTATGGGGTAAAATAAGCTCCTCTTATTCAGTTAATGTGCTTCAACAATTTTCTTCCATCAAAATACTTCACTTCCAGTCATGTAGACACTATTTTGTCCATATACCATTGGGGTTAGCATATCACCCTTCTGCTTCTTTATGTCAATAACATTATACTTACCGGCAGCTCACAGTCTCTCCTCCATCATCTCATTGACACTTCTAGAGAATTTTCAATGAAAGACTTTGAACCTCTTTACTACTTCCTCACTGTACAAGCTGCATGACAGTTAAAACTCTCTTTGTATCTTAATAGAAGTACATCACAAATATACTTAACAGGTTCAAACTAAGCAACTCATTCGCAGTTAAGACTCCTTTACATTCCCGAGTATTATCATTGATAGAAGGAGATTTATTACCTGATTTAACTAAATATAGAACACTGGTAGGAACCTTACAATATATTACCGTTGCTAGACTTGACATTTGTTTTGCAGTTGGACTTGTTAGTCAATTTATATATGCTCCTTTGACCATTTATTTACAGACAGTGAAATGGATTCTTCAATATCTGAGAGGCAACTTAGCTTGCTCCTTCATAGATCTTCTAACCTTTAGATCACGACATACGTATACGCAGACTTGGCCAATTATCATGATAGTCATTGCTCAACAACGAGTTATGTTATTTTTGTCGGTCCCAATCTTATATCATGGAAATCGAAGAAACAACCAACAGCCTCCAAAAGCTCCATCGAAGCAAAATATTGTGCACTAGCTTATGTCATTATAGAAACACTTTAGTTACAACGATTGCTTTTCAATATCGGTCTCTTCTTGCCAGGCCTCGTTGTTGCCTATTATGATAACATAAGTGCCACATACCTTGCTTCCAACCTAATTCAACATACCAACGAAGGTTGGCGCAAGTGGAAGGGGCTTGTGTCGCTTAAGCAGAGGTGCCGGGTTCGAGCCCCTGTGAACGCAGCAGACCTTCTTGGGAGGGGTCCCCGGGAAACCGCCCGACAGTACCCCGAATCCGGATTAGTCGGCCAGCCTTCGGGTACCGGACACCGGGTGGGAAACCAAAAAAAAAAAAAAAACCTAATTCAACATGACCACAACAAACACATTATCGTGGACTATAATTTTTTTCGAGAGTGTCTTCCCCATGGTAACTTACTAGTGAAGTATGTCCCAACGTCATCTCAACTTGCAGATATTCTTACCAAAAATGTCTCCATTTCGACCTTCCACTCTCACTGTACCAATATGTTAGTGACTACATCACAAAAAATCCGAGGGAGCATATTAAAACATATTATCCAGTATTATCTTGTAATCTTGTATATTAGGCATGATGATAATGATACACGTCCGATATCATGTATATATGGTAATCATCTTCAATTCCTCTAATACATTATCAATATATATATATATATATTATTGGCTGTCTTCAATAGGTAATCAACCACACTTTATCCCTTTCTTAGTTTGCAGAGAAATAATCCATTTAATAATCACGAATTATATAAATTTTCAATTTTTATTGTGATTTTAGGAATAATATTAAACTTATCAAAACTAAAATTTCAAATAAATTCCGGCACTTGGTGATGTAGTGCATGATATCAATCATATTTAAGTTCTATAATGATCCATAGAAGTAAAACATGATCCTTAGCCGTACATATTTTTTTCGGTGTACAAATATTATATATATATATATATAAATCTAGAAGAATATAGAAGGGATCGAGGATAGAAGGGCACAGAGAATCCTATTGATGAGAAACAAACGCGAGACTTCTTAATTTTAATTTAAGAATGATACCAACTGGCAACTGTACTCAACCTTTTTTCTCTCTTCACAGTATATATTACACTTAATGTTTAGAGATGTTTGATTTGAAATAATTTACAGCTTGTTAATGGAAAATTTAAACTTTACATTATACTACACTTTTTTGTTATATACTTTATTGTAATACAAATTACATGAATTAAAATTTTATAATCTTTATTTAAAATCTTTACGCGCTAAATCACTTTATAACTTGAATTTGCAATATTATTTACCATAATTTTTATCTTTGTATAGTGCATTTTTCTATTAATCAAATATAACAATCAAGCATACCAATTTTATATTTCCACCAAACGGTGACTCTTGCTCGCGTGAATAAGATTCACATGCACTAGGCTATCATGATATTTACCTCAACAATCCTCACAAAATTTAATGACCAAAATGTACATCTCTCAGTGACCAAAATGTCCTGAATTCAAATCTCATCGATGAGAGCTCCCCGTGCCCGTTTATTCCATTCTCTTTCTATCTCTTTTTAAATTTATGTGATTACTGAAAATAATTTAAGAATTTTCAAGAACTATAACTTGGTTTTTACTGTGGTCTGTGTAAAACGAGAGGAGATCAGAAATTTGGCGCCAATTGACCAGCTGTAATTGAAATGAACTTTGTCTAATGTGGTTTTACACAAAAATCTTCCTTTATAGTTAGTCTTGGAAGATCTCTGTAAAATTTGATATCAAATAATTTAGTATTTCTTGGCATTTTTTTTATATACTCATTTTTAAGTAGTGGTAAATGTTCGTTACTTTCAAAAAACTCTCTCGGCTAGAAAATAGTTGAAATGTGATGTACGGTACGTACATGTCAACTGGCTTAAAAAACAAATATGCTGTTATTGGAAATTGCTCTAGAAAATTTGTTTATGGGGCGAAACACCATGAAATAGCGGCATGGAGATTTTAGAAGAGTGAAACATGATAATTCATTAAAAAAAATTAGACAAAATTAAGTTAAATATGTATAGCATTTTAATAATTTTTCTCGAGTTTAGGAAGGGTGATTGCATTGTGCCAGTAAATCCGTCCCTAACTCGTGTGATTTTACTCCTTATCAGAAGCCAGTCCATAGTTCATAATCTTGCAAATGCTTACACATTAACTTAGTTCATCTAGGCAAATCCACTTACCAACAAAGGTTCTCCAATTTTTTTTAAAATTTGCGTTTCTATAGTTTAAAGTGTTTAATCAGGTTTATGGTCATTGGACTGATCGCTTGATAATTAGGTATAGTGGCCTGATGCATGGTTGATTCCATTTCATTCATCAAATTCATGCCTATCGAATTTGAGGATATGCATCCAATATCATACCTATTAAGTTGAGGCAAATTGAAACTAGCTAACTGAACCTTTTTCTTTTATAAGTAACTATTTCATTGATGTAATCAAGCTGAATGTACATCAACCAAACTTATTATATACGTATATAATATAAACTAATACTCGATAAAGGACATTCTGATGCATGCAATGCTGTTACTTTCAACTCAGGACCAAGGGCCCTTCATTTGATTCTCACCCGCAAAACTCCCAGTCCTTTTTTTTATTTTCCTCTTTCTCCTATTCTCTTTTAGCCGTATCTTTACATGTAAGTTCTACGGTTTAAACCAACATCAGTTAGTTCAGATACTCATTCCTTTCATATATTTCTCTTAAGTAAAGTCTCGAGTTCGAGACTTATAAATAGAAAAAATTCATATTATAAGAGTTTTACCCTTTAGTGGATTGCCAACCGGCTCGAACCTAGATTTATTTGGCCTATTGGACACTGGATATCCTATGGCATATATATATATATATATATATTTAAAAAGGCTCTACAGGTTAAGCGTGATCTAAACTGCCACTATTGTTAACATTTAATTAACACTATGCTCCAGCAACATGCCTTTTTGTTAATGGGTCCATGTCGATCCGAGCTTGTCTTATCCATACATTAGTACGTGGATATGGATAGGACACATTAGGTCCACGTAAAAGCAAAAGAGCTTTGCCATTGACATGCACGCCCGCACATATATATATATATATATAAAATGACAGTGGAAGTTTTATATATTTACTATTTTTAGTAGTTAAGTCCTATAAGTTTGAAATGACTAATTCAGTCCTATAAGGTCAATTCTGTTATATTTTTAGTTTGAATTATCACTGTTTCGTTAGAATTATTAATGATGTGAAATCTACGTAAGCAAAACAGTAACGATTTGGACTTAAAGTTTAGCAAAACCAATCTTATAGAATTGAATTAGTCATTTTTAAAGTTATATGACTCAATTGCCAAATATAATAAACATGTAAGATTTATGTTGTATTTATCCCAATTAATATATATACACACATATATGCATGTATGCTTATGTATAGATATAATAAAGAGTAAATTAACAATTTCATCATCGAGAGATGAATTTGACGTCACTTGGACTATTAGGAGATTTTTTGCCTCATTTAACTCCCTCAGAGATGCATTTTACATCAGTCGGGTCCTTGCCTGGGGTTTTTGCATTAATTATACCATTTTTGTGTATCAATTAGGTCCTTTATGGCTTTAATTAGGTCCATCATTGCTTGAATTGGATCCTTCATAGCTTCAATTAGATCCCTCCATTAAAATGAACACTAACAGCGCGATTATACTATCAATTATGTCCCTCTCTCTATTTTTTTACTTCAATTTCGTTCTCGCACTGACGGTATTATTATACTATTAATTAGGTCCACATCTTAATTTTTTTTCAATTAGGTCCCTCACAAATTTCTCATTTTTTAAAAAATTTAAAATTTTTTTAATAACGTCACATATTCTAATAATATTTTTAAACAACAAATTTCATTTTTATCAATTAGGTCTCCCATAAATTTCTCATTTTTAAAAAAATTTAAATTTTTTGAATAATGTGACATGTCCGAATACTATTTTTAAATAAGAAATATAAAAATAAAAATCTTAAAATTTTTACATTAGAAAAAATTTTAAAAAATTTAGAAAAATCGTAAAGATTATAAAATATAGGAAAACTAAAAAATAAAATATTCAAAATGTATAAAAATGAAGAGCTTGAAAATTTTTTAAAATTTGTGAAATTTGAAATTTTTTTATATTTTATAAAAATAAAGAAATATAGAACATAAGGAAAATGTAAAAATAATTGAGAAAAATATAAAAAAAATTTCAGTAACTTAAATAAAATATAAAAATTGTATGTTCAAAATATATAAAAAAAATTTCTTTTTTTTGTAAATTAGGAAAAATTAAAAATTTTATTAAATTATGAAAGGTATAAAAACTTAAAAAATAAAAAAAGTTTCATAATATAAAAAGAATGAAAATTTTTTGAAATCATGAAAATTTAAAATTATTCATAAAATTAGAAATTTATAAAAATTTTAAAAATACATAAAATTCTGAAAATTGTACAAGATATATATTGTAGATGGGGTGGACCAATATTTTGCTGAAATAGGTGACATAAAAAGATACTTACAGGAAAGATAAAAATTTTAAAATTTTCGTAAATATTGCAGAGGTGATAGACCGGTATTTGATATTTGATATTTTATACTTTATTAGAATTTTTTAAAATCATTTAAAAATGTTTAGAATTTTTTAATATTGTTTTAAAACTTTTAATATTTTATTAAAATTATTTTAAAAATTGCTAGAACTTTTTGAAAGTATTCAAAAAATTGCTAGAATTTTTTAAAGTTATTTGAAAATTTTTAAATTTTTTAAAATTTTTTAGAATTTTTAAATTTTCTAATTTTTTGTAAAAGTTTAAAATTATTTAATTAAATTTTAGAATTTTTAAAAATGTGATCTAAATTTTTTTAGAATTTTCTTCAATTATGTAAAAATTTTGAATTTTCTAATATTATTTATATTTATTTAGGATTTTTTAAAATTTTTTAGAATTTTTTTAAAACTTGTTTAGGGGCCTGCATGATGCAAAAGTCATCTTTGAGGGACGACATTGCTAGCATTTTCATTAAAATTGACTGAAAAGCTAACGAAGGATTTCTTAGGGATCTAATTGATACCATGCATGACCGAATTGATACAAAGAGGAACCCAATTAATACCATGAGAGACCTGATATAAAATGCATCTCTCAGAGAGTTATATGAGGCAAAAAATCGCTTAAAGACCCAACTGATGACAAACATATCTTTCGAGGACGAAATTATTAATTCACTCTGTAATAAATTATTTAAATTAAGATGCCATGGAACTAGATACGATGTTGGATACTGTCTGATGATAAAGAAAGTTTTATATAACCGACTACAATCAGTCGAACCAAATCAGGAGCAAAGTCTGGAGTGAGGATAAAAGTGACGGAAAACCATGAAGAAAATATGAGTGACTTGAATATAGCTGGTTATCAATTTAAGATTTTGGGTGGGTATCCCTTATCGTCCTCTGCAAAATTTGGTATCCATATATATATATATATATATATATAACCGGGAACAACTTTGGAACTCGGGGATCTGCTACAAATTTG
This sequence comes from Lagerstroemia speciosa, assembly GCA_037672795.1. Classification (NCBI taxonomy): domain Eukaryota; kingdom Viridiplantae; phylum Streptophyta; class Magnoliopsida; order Myrtales; family Lythraceae; genus Lagerstroemia; species Lagerstroemia speciosa. The sequence goes on along the minus strand of CM075296.1, from coordinate 10,095,313 downwards.
AATACGATATTAGAGAGAGAAAAATTATTTGCACGTCAAAGTGGCGTTAAGAAAGACTAATCATGATTTAGAGACATATAAAAAAATTCTAAAATTATAGGAAATTGAATATCACTACTTATCAGTGGAGAGTTTTGGATGTCTATAAATCCGATCCCAAGGCCCTATGCAATAGGCCAGTGGGCGGAACGAGGAGAGGGCCCGGCAATCATACCACCGCGGTTGAAAAAGCATGTTCCTTCCCCCGCCGCATCCCCCTCCCTTCATCGAGCTTTTCCTTGTTTGGTTGGGGAAAGCAAGAAAAGGAAAGTACTGACGCGGGCGTAGGTTCGCTCTTCCCATGTTGTCAGAGTGGATATGAGGGCTTCTTTCACTTTAGTGGTTTTGAGATGCATTTATGGTCACGATAGAATGGAATGATGTTTTGTTCAAGAAAAGCATTGAGAGGCAGGTCTTTTTTCCCTCACCAACTCTTAGAGGTGAATTACAAGCCTAATCGCCTAATCCCACGTCCAAAAAAAAAATGTGAAAATAAGAATTTGATACCGCCAAATTTAAGGCAACCCTTTTGAGTTGGGTATAACTTCATATAAAAATGTAATATTTATTAAAGTAGAAATTATTTGACACACACCTTATTAGGTCTAATTGTGGAACTTGTAATCATTAAGTTGGAGTACATAAAGAATATCCGGCTAGTGATAAGTTGTAGTATGAGGACGGAAGAAAAGATGCATCGTATGGTCAATTTGTCCCAATCGAGTTTGGAAGAAAAATCTCGACCCATTATTAATTGTTAAGGATAGATGTTGAAGGATATCTAGTGGATCATGTTATCTCATGAGGATAGTGCTGAGAATAGTAGCTAAGGAGGAAATAAATTGTCAAAAACAAAATTATCATTTTGCTCTCTGAGTTATCATTACAACTTAGTGAATCTCCATGATCATAACTAAATATTGCCATGATCCTTATTAATCTCCCTTGATTGGCTCTTGCAAAAATCTCCATGATCTTAACTGATTTTTGATGATTGACTCCTCAGTACAGGGCACGCATGGGAGAACTCTAAACTCACCTCGATATTTATATCTTTCAATCTATCAAGTCATCATCCCTGACTATGTTTATAACTTTATGCTTCCTTCTTAGTATTTTTGCTCGATGGATATAAAGTCATTTTGTAAAGTTGTTGCAAAATTTAAAAAAATCCCAATGAATAATTTCTCACTCCTTTATTCCGTGTAAACAACTAGTATCCAAAAATCCAATAGTCCTAATCAATCTAATTCGAGTCGGGAGGGCTACTATGTAGTAAACTCTCCATTTTCTAGTCTTTTCAATTGCGATGCTTATGCATACCCAAGATTTTTACAGATATATTATTGTTATGGTGTAAATAATGAACTGAAAAAATTATGCTTGGCTTATTTGGGGACAATAATTTGCCATTTTTGAAGATCCAATGTGCCAGTCCAACCTTAGTCTCTACATTCAACACGAAAAATATTTATTTGAACTCGATGTTAAATGGATGAAAATGTGATAAAATTTAACTATCAGACCTAATATAGCAGCATCACGAGGGAGGCAGATATGTATGCTCAGGGTGTGCAATGGGTAGTTGGTTGGGGAAAGTCCATAAACTTTCGGCAAGATTTGTGGTTGGGAGACAAACCTTTGCAAAATATCATATCAAATCCCCTTTCATATGCTAACTTATATCTCACTATTCATGAATTTTTTATGCTAATGGTGCTTGGAACTTTGAGAGACTTTCTTTGGAGCTCTAGGAGGACACTGTGAGGTAAATCAAAGGCATCCTACATCGCTGGTAGGAAAATATGGAAGATAAGCCTGTCTGGAGATCCTCGAGTATAAGAAACTTCGACAATAAAACAACATACACACTTGCCTATGGTAGGAATCCAATTGGACCACATGGTTATTAGAGACGGATTTGGAAGACCAAGACTCTTCAGTGAGTCCACCTATTTATATGGCTTTGTTATCACAAGAAACTACCTAATGCAAGTCAATTAAGCAATAGAAGCCTAAATATGCTACTGGAGTGCTTGAATTGCCAATGCATGGAGGATGGTATTGGCCACGTATTGCGGCTTTGCTTTTAGAACATTGATTTTTGGGGAAAACTTCGTATTCCACAATCCAAGAGGGTGACATTCAACCTGCCTACAAGCAAGTGGTTGAGAACAAATTGTGAAAAATATGAGAAAATATTGGATAATACCCCTTAGGTCGTTCCTTTCCCATTAGTTGTTTGGTTTCTTTGAATCCAAGGAACGAACTTGTGTTCTAAAAAGTAGAGCCAAGAGAGGACTTATAACTAGCATGCTTGTGAAGAGCTAGAGAATTCAAAAGCTCCCTCAAACCAGAGATTCCATGAATTTGTATCCACATGGAGATACAATGGAGGCCTTCACCATATTAAGGTGGGTTAAGCTAAATACAAATGGATCGACATGCGGTCCTCTAGGAAGAGTTGGAGCAAGAGGGATCACTAGCAGAGAGAATGGGAACTAGATCAAGGGATACTATATGAATAACTTGATTGCAGAACCATGAGCACTTCAGGATAGTTTAATATTGGCCAGAAGTTTGGACTTTAACCATGTTATGGTGGAGGCTGATGCTAAATTAAAAGTAGACTTGATACATGCTCATACACTCATACTATGGACAATGTTAAACTCATATCACTAGTCCTTCATTGCAGAAAGCTATGTCGTAACTTTCAGGGGATTCGAATGAAACACATCTATAGGGAAGTGAATGGTATAGCGGACAAGTTGGCTCGACTTGCTATGATTTGCGAGACGAAGGATATCATCCTTCTTTACTTTCCATATCCTATAGTTTTACCCCATCTTTGTTTATTGTATTAGTATGATCTAAACCAAGAATATTTAGGTTTGCAACAGGCACACATTGTGCTTGGACTCTGGATAAGCTAGTTATGCAATATTATGCCTTTATTATCATAAACAAGAGATTATATAGATTTTCAATATTTTATTTTTATTTTAGAAATGCCAGAAAACTTAATGATAGTAAAATTTTGAATAAATTTTAGCATGCTAATTTATAATGTAAATTATATGTCTTATTTTATATACTACCAATAATGATGATGGAGTATCAATTCTACTAGTGCTTCATGGAAAGCTCGTAAGACATTTATTGTAGGACTTTTTATACCCTATGGTTATGTTTGATACTGAAAAGTGGAAAGAAACGAAATGGAATGAGTTTCATAAATTGAGTTGTGAGAACACAGTGAAAATTAGTAATTTTAAATTCATTTTGACAACTCGAAGGAATGTAATGGTGAGAAATGATAGAATGAGCATTTCCTGTCTTTTTTAAAAGAAAAGCTATTCCATCAATTTGAAGAAAAGGCATACACTAATGGAATACATATAACAACTTTTAAATATATAATCACGTAAATATATGTATACATATACATGTAATGCTAAATCACTGATTCCATTCCATTCTCCATGATATCTTCATACCAATGTAACTTATAGCAAAACAATACACTATTGGTTACTCAGTAGTCAATAGTGATGTAGCTCCTCTAACATACAAGTGAAGGCAACAACCACTCTACTGGTGGGACAATACAACAAAATCAAGGAAGTAGAGAAGAATCGCTTTGTTCAAATGCTTAAGAAAGAGAAATTCTAAGATGAACGTAGCCCACCGTGAATTCATTAGAAGAAATTATCAATGCTTTCTGACATCTTGTAAAAGTATCAATATTTTTATTTAATGGATTTATGGTGGACTGGATCCGTCTAACAATATCATCAACAAATCTTCTTTTGATGAGGATATGGCTCCATCATAGGACTCAATATCAATTATATCTAATTTTAAACATGATGCTAGGTTTTTTAGATTGGAAGCGTAATTTACATTAAAAAAAAGCACATGGTTTGCTTATTTTCTTAAAAAAAGTCGAACAATTAAATTTTAAAAATAAAATAAATAAATTTTATTTTATTCCCAAATTAAGCTGAACTTTTCAAATTTTAAAAACAAAATCACCTAATTTTCTTTTATTCCCAATTTAAGACAAATATTTCATATTTTAAAGTAAAATCATATATTTTATTTTACTATGAAATCAGACTAATTCAGTTAAATTTATATTAAATACTCAGATGACTAATTCTTCAAATTTTTTTCTTCATTGCGAGATAAAAGTATATTAATCTTCTTAAATTTACACTAGTTTCTTATATAAAGTTCTCTTAATATTTTCTCATAACTAATCTTAATCTTAATTGAAGAAAAATTTATTAAGTTAATTTTAAATAAAAAATACACTAATTTTATCTCTTTATAAGTACGAAATAAGAGAAAAAATAAGTAGGGTATGTTGCACGACAATACCATTTTTTATTTTAATATATTAGTCCACATGTCAGTAAATTTTTATTTTTTAAATTTGAAGAGTTTGGCTTGATTTGATAACGAAATAAAATTACATGATTTATTTTTCAAACTTGAAATGTTTGGCTTAATTTGGGAATAAAATAAAACTAACATGATTTTAGTTTTTAATTTTAAAATGTTTTATTTTTTAGGGACTTGAGTAAACCATGTGCTTTTTTGGGAAATGGGAAAACCATCATAGTATTGCATATCAATTATATCTAATTTCAAACATGATTTTAGGTTTCTTGAGTACTGGGATTATTTTTAGATTCGGCATATGTAAATACGTTAGAGCATGATATCTGTAAATAGACAAATTCTAAGGTTAACTCAGTCCATCATGAACTGATTATGAGAAAGTTCAGATACTTTCTGACCACTTGTAAAACTAAATGTACTATTCTCTAATGGGTTCATGATGGATTGGGTATACTTAAGAATGTACCTTGTAAGTAAGAGAAGAACTCTAGAAGAAAAGAACTTTGTATTTTTTAGTATTGGTTTATATAGGTGCTCTCCTGAATGAAGTGTTAAATACCGATCACAATAGTATAAATACATATGATTCATGAAGGCTCGAATCATGCCTCGTCCTGGCAAGGGACACATTGGATGAGGTAGGACTTGAGCCTTCATGAGTCGTGATCACGGTCATGATCGAAACCCTAATACCTTTACCTCTACTTATGAAGTTGGGCTTGTCGAAGATGAGGTGGAGGATGCTGTTACCATTGAAGTGGAGCCTACAGAAATTAGCAAAGTAATTGAACCTACAAGAATCACTTTAGATTCTTTAAGTGACAATTAATTCCTCAAAGCTCTACCACATTGTCTCGCCCTTCTCACCGGCAAGAATGAGTTCACTCTTATCGAGGAGCTACAAATTCACAGCCTTGGAGGCAACAATTCCCAACAGCCACAGAGTGGAATCGTCAACATCTGTTAAGATCAAGTTCCCGCTTAATAGACAAGAAAAGATTGAGAGTGACTTTAGTTGATCTACTTTTTGTAATATTTCTCATGTGTATTACGTGTATATATAATTTAATATGTTACCATTTACCTCTACCTCTTCTCTACGTTATACCAATCTATCATGGGCAAAGCCTCAACACTTGAAACCTCACTCTCCATCTCCTTTCTCACAATCCAAATTAAACTAAATGCCCAGAACTATCTTTTTTGGAAGGGAGTCATGAGCCCCCTCCTCAATATATACAACTTCTCAACTACGTTGAAAACAAGGTTATTGCTCCAATAGAGAAAAAAAAAAAAAAAAAGAAGGTGGCACTAGTCGTAGTATCATACCGAATCCAGAATACCGTATATGGGTCTCCCATGACAAATTTGCTATGGCATATTTGATATTGTTAGTAACAAAGGAGGTCAATAGCAATCTCCTAGTGGCCAAAACATCACATGTAGTTTGGGCAATGCTCACCACGCTCTTCAACTCTAAAACGACAATCCAAGAGGATTTTCTCGAACACCAGTGGCATGATCAGCAAAACGGATCGTCAGCCATGGTCAACTACATTCACTTGGTAAAACAACTAGCAATCCACTTTGCTCAACTCAAAAAATAAAAATCAATGGCATAAGTAAACTGGTGTATTACAGACTGGGACCAACTGGGAGCCTCTCATCCTTGTCCTGTCTCCAGCATTGGCCACTATGAGTACCAATGAACTCTCTGCATTGCTAATAAATAATGAAGCTTGCAACTTTACTCAAGATCACGATCAACATGCACCACTCTCCGAATTTCTCAGCCCAGCGTCGACAATAATATACCATGTTGATGGATCGTGACTGTTGCACACACCTAGCCAGTGCCAATTTGGATGAGGCAAGACTAGAGCCTTCATGAATCATGGTTGCAGTCGTGGTTGAAACCCTAACGCCTTTATCTTTGTTGTGTCTCTGCAAGGCAGTGAAGAAGGAGGAGGTCGTGAATCATATTATCATCCGAGTCAATATTGTGGATCAGTAAGGGCCCAACTAGGGACATCAGCTGCTTGGCCCATTTTGTAGTCCCATAAGAAAATAAGCACTTCCCAGCCTTATTGTTCCCTTTCATTCACTGCCCCATACAGCCTCTCAATCTCATAGGTTGGACCATTCTTTTGGGTTTGCATCTAATGTCATATGCTAATTAGGCAATAACATGGGCCATATAACACCTCATGTCAATTCATCAGCCCGCAAGTCCACTATGCTCAAGCATCATTTATAGGATTTTAAGACTTGGATTGGTATATGGATTCTAGAGTGACCTATCATTTCACTTCGAATTTAGCAAATCTGAGTCTCGTAGACGATTGTGTTAACTCGAACCAAATTCTCATGGGTGATGGTAAGCCTCTACCTCTTCTTGCTTTTGGTTCTTCATTATTTCATTTATCCACCCGTCCTCTACACCTGCAAAATATCTTATTTTCACCACATATTTCAGAACATCTCATCTGTATTTCTCAATTCACCCTTGATAATTCATGTTTTCTTGAACTTCACCCACCTTTTCATTGTTAAGGATCTTCAAACTCACTGGGAACTGTTATGAGGCCCGATTGACGATTGAATGCATTGCCTCCAATCAAGAGATAGACTCGGTGTTTGTCTTGAAACTCTCCTTTGTATAGCAAACTCTAGCATCCTATGGCACCTTCGCTTAGGTCATCTCTCATTTTTTACTATTTGTCGTGCGTTTCATTTATCTCTATTAATAAAGATAATGTTGACCATATTTGCTCAACTTGTCAACTAGAAAAATTGTCAATTGTTCTTTCCCACTCATTATGAATAAAAGCACACAATTGTTTGAACTTGTCCTTACTATTCTTTGGGATCCTGCTCCTATACTATCTAATTTGGGTCACGGATACCATGTTCATTTCCTGTATGATTATAGTAAATTCTCATGGTACTTTGTCGTAAAATCTCAATCCTATATATTGAGAGTCTTTCAAGCATTTTGTGATCAAATTGAAAATTCCTTTAGTCGGGAAATCAAATTTCTCCAACTGATAGGGCCAAAGAATCCCTTTCATAGGATTTTCAGCTTGAATTACGAAATAATTACATATTCCACATAATCTCTTGTTCCCATATCGTCACATAGTCGATATGGGTTTGACGCTCCTACAACATGCCTCTTTACCTTCTAAATTCTGAGATTATCATTTTGAAATAGCTATCTAGTAAATGGATAGCCCACTAAGTATCTCAATTTCAAAACCCCATTTGAACTTGTATATGTAAGGAACATGGTCATATTGTCTTACAAGTCTTTGGTTGTCTATGCTTTCCATACCTTCATTACTATTCCCATCACAAGCTTCAGTCTCGTTCTCATCCTTATATCTTTCTTGATTATCCATCGAATTATCATGGATGCAGATATCTCGGTCCCACTTTTGGATGACTCTTCATTTCTCCTGGGTGGTTTTCAACGAGCAATCTTTCCCATACAGGTTTACACAATCTATCTTGGCAAGTAGCAAACCCTTTGCATATTGTTTGTGCAATCTACTGGTAACTCCTCTTCCTCTTCCTCTTCTCTCTTTCTTGTTCCTATCTTGAGTTATCACAATCACTACTTGGTCCAGTTGATACTTCTAGACTACCCAACCCGTCTTATGATAATTTTGCAATATCTACTATACCTCTAGAAAATATAGCCCAATCTCTAGTTTCATCTAGTCATGCAGGGGGTGTTGATGTTCCGCAAAGGACTCATCACATGGTAACGCGCTCACATGATGGATCTCTCCCTCCTTGAATATTTACTATTATGAGACATCCCGTTGCCTTCCATGTCTCCATAGGTCTTTAGGAGCCGACATCCTTTTCAAAGGCTCTAAAATATTCCCACAAGATAGATGCTATGAAGGAGGAATTTCATGCACTACTTAAAAATAAAACCTTGGATTTTGTGCCCTCGACACCATCTCAAAATGTGATCAGCTGTAAATGCGTCTATAAAATGAAGTAAAAGTCTGATAGGTCTCTTGATAGAATAAAGCATGATTCGTTCCCAGAGGGTTCAATTAGCCAGGCTCTTGAGCCTGGTTTCAAAGACTTCGGAGCTTCATTATAGATTTTGGCTCTGCTGGCTCTCTACAACATCTCAAAATGTGATCAGTTGTAAACGGGTCTATACAATGAAGTAAAAGGCTGATGGATCTCTTGATAGAATAAAGCATGATTCGTTCCCAGAAGGTTCAATTAGCAAGGCTCTTGAGCCTAGTTTCAAAGACTCCGGATCTTCATTATGGATTTTGGCTTTGTTGGCTCTCAAGGCAACCATTTTGTCTTCATATTATAGGGTTTGTCATATCACATTATTCTTCTTGTATATGTTGATGATATCAAGATGACAGGCTCGCCGGGTGCTTCCCTCAAGACTCTTCTAACAGCTCTCAACAGAGAGTTTATCATGAAGGACCTTGGTCTGCTTCACTTCTTTCTTGGCATGGAGGCTCACACTAACGCTGCCATACTATACCTCACTCAAAGCAAATATGTATATGATATTCTTGAGCATACATCCATGCTTGAGTCAAATCCCATAAATTCTTCAATCTTAGTGGGATCCAATCTGTCTACTCTTGATGGGGACCCGTTCAATGATCCTCCCTGATATCTTAGCATTGTTGGTTGCTATCAGGATCTATCCTTAGGCAACCAAATATTGCTTACACAATTAGTCAAGTTTACTAGTTTGGCATAATCCTTCCATGATACGTTGGCTGGCTGATAAAAGGATCTTATGATAACTTAAGGGCACTATCAACTATGGGCTTCATCTTCGCCTTGCCTCAATATTCTCTATGCATGGCTTCTCTGACATTGATTGGTAGGAGATCCGAATGGTAGTCGTTTAGTTAGTGGCTTCATCTTCCATTTGGACCCCAACTCCATCTCCTAGAGGTCCAAAAAGCAATGCACAATTGTTATATGAAGTATAGAATCATAGTACAAGAGCTGTGCTAATATAAATTTGGAGTTGATTTGGCTACCATCCTTCATACAAGAGTTGGGTGTCTCTCTTCGGCATGTCCTGACAGTTTGTTGTGATAATATATCTGCCATCTGTCTTATCACAAACCCAGTCTTTCATATACGAACTAAGCACACTAAAATGGATTACCACTTCATTCATGAACAATTCATGCAGAAACTTTTAGATATCCACTTCCACAATTCAAATGATCAATTGGCTTATGTGCTCACAAAGGGGCTGTCTTCCTCGCATTTTAAGACTATGCGATCCAAGTTCAATGTGGTGCCCAGCCCAATGAACTTCTGGGGAGTAATAGACAAGAAAAGATTGAGTGATTCTTGTTGATCTACTTCTTAAAATGTTTCTCATACAGGTTACTTGTATATATCATTTAATATGTTGCCATTTACAGTTTAGTGTACAATCCTGTATAAATCAATGAAATGCTAACCTTAGTATGTGTGAGGACATTATCTGTCAATTACATCCCTTAGTCATTTTACTGTTGTTCAATAGGGATAGTCTTGAGTCGCTTTAGTTGTCAAGGATGCCACATTTTGCCAACTGGATAGAGAAGGAGAAGGATCGAAAATGGTGGACCCTTGAGTCCCGATTCATGAATCCAAGTTAACATTTTGTTCGGTTGAAGATTTGTTGAGCTTATAATGGTCCGTGCAATCCCTCTCTCTCTCACATGGAAGGAAACATTCGGCACAGCCACTTGCTTCCTCAACCGATCCATCTCATTGAAGTTTCATTTGATGACCTTATTTCATGCCAATGTATCAATTAAGAGATGACTTGTAGAGAGAGATGATAATATGTCGTTAAACAAAGAAAAGAAAATAAATTGATTAACGTTCATTGATCGAAGGAAGAAAATTGATGTTTATCAATTTATTTCAAGGATGGGAGACGAAATGTTCAAACGAAGCAAAATATACACTAAAGGAACCTATCTAATGTCCAGTGACTTTTAAAAAAAAAATAAATGGTTATACTGATGGAAGGACCTATATGGTGTATAAAAAATATAAAATTGATTTTCTTTTTTTGATAATTAGATTAAATTGATATTCAAATACAATAAGGATAATATTGATATTAACGAGGACTTACTTAATATTCAACGGACTTAATTGATGTTCAAGATTACCAAATTGATGTTCAAAAGATCGAATGAGTATATGAATTAATTCATCCCTGAGAGATGTGTTAAACATAAAAGCTCTTCCTTTTCTAATTCTATACATCAATATCGTCCTCTCGAACATCAATTTCATCCTCTAGAATATCAATTTCATCATTGTAAACATCAACCGCATTCTTTTGAACATTAATTAGTTCTTCTGAACATCAGTTAGGTCCTAAGCATCAATTTCATCCTTTCATTAATGGAGTGTTGACGACGTTATGGTTTCAAATAGTTCCCTATCAAATAAGTCCATGATAGTTAATAGATCTTTTTCAAATTAGTCCTTGACAGTTCAAATATTTCTTATTTCATTTTCTCTTACACACATGTGCTTTTTCTCCCCTCCTTACACCTGAACCAAAGGGACTACCACGTTTACTCACCCTCTTGCACACCTTGGTAGCAGCTTCCCTCTATCTAGTGCTCAAGAGAGAGCTTAGAACTCGGAATGATTATTTGAAGCAACAAACTAAGCCTGGCCGACTGGCAAAGGAATATTGAAGATCCAACTCTTTAAACTAGTGATCTTCGAAGTGAGCTTCGAACACACGGTATTGGACTCGATTTCCCAAAACCATAGAGTTTAGATTGTATTGTTATTATTGAGACTTAGATCGTAGTGTTATAAGGTGTATTTGGTTGTGGAGAATTTTTCATCCCTACCCCGTTCATTCGGTCTCGTCATCCTTAACTTTTTTGACATATTTACAAATAAGTCAAAATGTTTAAACTTTCACTGCATGCAAATAATCCTTCCTCTGTCTCATGTAATGACTTGGTCTCGAGAGAAACTAGTGAAACTCATCTTCTTTTTCACCATTTGAAGTAGAAATCTATGGAAATAAGAGAGATTTGTCAATGAGATCAACTAGAAAATAATATAGACCTAAAAAAGAGGACTAAAGATGGGATTATCATGGTCATGGATGACCCATGAGCATAATAGTTAGAAGGGAAAAAAGATAATGCAAAAATGGCTTATGGGCCATTAAAATTATAGAAGTGACCAATGAAATAATTGTCCCCTTTACTCTTGTTAGCTCTCTTGTCCACCTCCCTCATTATCTCCTCCCCCCATAGAGATCAATGGATTTAATGAGAGGATGGAGGCCAATGGAGGTTTTGGTGTGAAGCCACTGATGGGAGTCTAAGTTTAAAACAGAGGAGAGACGTGAGGAGAGAATAGGAAGAGATGTGAGAGGGACAACGTCCAAAGAGAGAGTGGGTTCAAAAGTTTAGAAAAACTTGGGTCATGTGAAACTGTAATAGAAAGTTGAGAATTAGAGAGAGCTAAGATGAGGGGAGTTGAAATCCAAACCAAGAACACCCTTAGAAGTTGAAAAATATGGCCTAAAGTTTCAACCTGAAGGGCAAGTGATGAGAGAGCATGTGGAGAGGAGGAGAAAAGAGGAGGAGAGGAGGCCATGTGTGTGTAGGAATGGAAAAATTGACACACCCATAATAGGGCAGCCCGCGAGAGGGGCGGGGCTGGTTTGGGTTTGAGACGCATCCCACTATATTATATAATCCAATTAGATATTTTAAAGTTAAATTTTATTTAATTTATGAATATTTTCTCTTAACAAATTGATAATAATAAGCCTATTTTATTAAAGTTATGTAAATTCTAACTATTTTATATTTATTTAAACATGTTATTATAAATATATAAATTTGTACTATACTTTAAATTATTTTTATGTAATTTTAAAATATTTTTATTAATTGGGCCGACCAGTGCCCACCCTGCCTCATCTCGAACAGGTCACCGGGCGGGCTGACTGTCCCGCCCTGACCAATGACCATCTCAATGTGTGCGTGAGAGAGAGGAAATAAAATAAGAAATACTTGAACGGTCAAGGGCTAGTTTGAAAGAAATATATTAACTGTTTAGGACTTATTGAAAGGGTTATGTTTGAAACTATAACATCGTTATTGCTCCATTATTGTAAGGATGAAATTGATATTTCGAATGACGAAATTGATATTCAGAGCATGAAATTGATGTTTAGAAATACGTAATTGATGTTAAGAAGGAACAATTAATGTTTTAGAGTGATGAAAATGATGTTTATATAATGAAATTGATGTGTAGGAAAACCCCATTGATGCTTAGAAGGACAATCTTAATGTATAAAATTAAAAAGGACAGCTTGATATGTGACACATCTCTCAGGGATAGATTGATCAGTTTACTCAAGATAGAATTAGTATTAAAGAGCATAATATTGATGTATAAAATAAGAAATGGATGAAATTGATGTACAATGTATTTATCAGAGATAACATAATGTACTTACTCTGCTCTCTTTTTTTGGATTGAGGTTAGATGAGAAGGGAGGGAAGTGAGGAGAATGAAAGAAAATGGAGAGAAAATTTTAACGTTATTGGATATTCTTGATAAAGAAGGGAAGAAAATGGAGGATAAATATTTTTAGTTAATTGATTAACTTTGTGTAAGTTTTTAACAAAAGAGAAGCAACCATTTAATTTGTTTACTTTCAGTTAATGAGAAAAAAGTGGCATAACTCTCCTATCTTACTCAAATAGCACCAAGTTATAACTATTTCATAAAATAGCATCAAGTTGTATTTATTGTCCAATTTACCCTTCATTTATTTTTAAACAACTCCTTTTCAAAATCAATTTCCCTCCCTCTCATTCATCTTCCCTCTCCAAAAAGTTCAAATTCTCTCTTTTACTTCTATTCCATCCCGTTCTCTCAAAAAATGGCCCATCAATGCTCTCATTCTCTCTTTCCTTTCTCCATTAGAGCGAACAACAGACACTCCAAGTGGACAAGGTTATTTTCAAGGCTTTGAAACCGGTACTCTCCTTTAGCCTTCTAGACTCTTCTTATCACTTTTTCTTCAACACTATGGAGGTTGTTTTTCTTTCCCCGAAGAGCGGCAAAGTTGCCCCGAGCATATAAATCTCACACGATAGATGATTTTCACAATACTCATTTGGCTTGACTCTCAATCCGATAAGCTCGTATCTAAATAACACCTTGGGAAAAAGGACTATGTATAGAGAAAATATTTAAGAGCACCGAACTCCACATCTCGAGCATCTCGACTTTTCTTTGTTTTTGGTTCACCATTGTTTCTCCCCTAAGGGGGATTTAATGTGGTAATAAGGAATTTTAACATTCCTCTTCATGGAGAAGAAACTGCACTCAATATCCAACATATTGAGCCCCAATAAGTGCCCCCTATAATGCCCAAAAAAGGTAAAAATTTATGAAGGCCATATCAAGTTTAGAATCACACTTAATTAATTGGAGGTCACAAGCTTGTATATCCTATGAGATAAAATTATACTATACCTTTATACTACACCATGAATTATTTATGTGTATTATGTGTTATTCAGTTTATCGGCACTTAGTTATGACACCGAGATTTGTTTGAACAATATCAGGACATATTATATGTGTAAGTGTTCTACGCATTATTGAGTGTGCTAGAACCTATTTATAGTATAATAGGACATTTATATTATATTAGGAACTATTATACTACACTGGAACTAGGTTATATATGTTAGTATTATATCTGTTATTGAGTGTACTATAACCTATTTATACTGCATCGAACTTTTTTACATTAAATCGAACCTATTTGAATAATATAGGGATTTATTTATATGTGTGATTGTTATGCGTTATCTAGTATATCCAGATCTACTTATACTAAGTTGGGACATATTTAAGAACTCATTTATACTATATTGGGACCAATTTATAACCCATATGCATTATATGTGTTATTGAGTATATAGAAGTGTATTTATACTACCTGGGACCTATCTAACCAATATCATAGCCTATTTAAAGTAGCATCTACTGAGTTGAAAGGAACTTGGGTGTCACTTAGGTCTCGAACTCCATTAAACAATTTCCATTGAATTCACTGAATTCAACTCAACCTCAATTCTTTATAAATATAACGAAGCACTCAATATAATCCATATTTACGATAACAAACCCAAATCCCAATATTTGCCCAATAGATTGAAACAATAATCACCCAACAGATCTAAATTGCAAAATCAAACACTAAAATACACTATAAGCATACTAGACATGTCAAATTCTTATAAGTAAAGCTCAACAAACCTATCAGATGGTGTAGTTGTTGCAACCACCTCGTCAACACCGTTCATCTCTTCAGAAAAGCCGAAACCCACCTATCGGACGGTGGACAATCGAAGCACTCACTCACGACAAACTGAAGGAAAGCATCCTACCAAATCCATTTCCTATGCCTTGTGATGGGATGGATGAGGGACGCTTGTTGAGAAGGAGAAATGAAGGTTTTTGCTTGAAAAAATTAGGAAAGTAGCGAAGTAGCATAGGGTGGAGCAGGAGAGTTATGAGATCGGTAGATTTGGTATTATTGAAAGTTTTCTTAAAACATCTTAAATAGTGGTGTCAATTTTTTAAAGTGATACAATTTTGATGCAAGTTATAAAAGCACCTCATATATTTATGCTGTATAAATTTGCCCCCCTTCATTCAACCTTAATTTAGAGGTTAAACTCCTCATTTTCCCTCTATCCAAACAGGTTAAAAGAAGGGGGAAAAATGAGAGAAAATGCCAGCTGATATAAATTAGAAAACGCTAGGGTTGAAGAGGGTTCGGGCTTCGGGGTCTGCTCGGCAAACATCAAGTGGCTGCTTCTACCTGGGCTGTCAGTCACAAGCCCGTCCCTCCCCCAGTTCACGTTTGCGGATTTGCTGCTCAAGGCGCCCACCTCTTCACGGTGATTCTCGGCACACGGTGGTTCACCGGCTCGCGGGCTCACTGCTCGTCCTGTGTCTACCTCTTTGCGGGTGAGTTTCTCTAGCTTTCTTCCCTCCCTTTGCTCTGATCGCGCAACTATATTTAGTATCCTTGTCGTTACATGCTTGGTCGAGCAATGTGTGATGATGGATATTGGTTCATTTGATTGCGCATGGTGGGTATGTTGAACTGAAATTAGGGCTGATTGTGATTGTGTTCTGTTGACTGCGATTTCGGGTCTATCGAGCTGAAAACGCTGCTGGTCCTACCCTGTTCTGTTTCTTCGTGGTCCTATCGAATAGTCTGATCAAAGATGTCGAAAATAGATCTTCTTAGTGGGTTATTTCACAACTGTTGTTCTGCTTGATCGAAAACACAGAAATCTGCAGCAGCTTATTGGCTAATTCATCGTTCATCATGACGGTAATGATCTGTCACGACTGGGCCTGAGCTGATTTGGTTGCTGCTAATCATCTGCTCGCTGTTTGCAAAGTTACATGCTACTGTCAAGTTGTCCTGTGGGTGCTAATATGTTTTGTTTCGTAAAATAGGGTAGCTGAGCGAATTTACTGCCACCATTGATATGTGTCTCCACTGTTCTTTGCTGGTCTTCGCTTTTTGGTCTTTGTTGGTGTGTCGTCCTTTCCTGTGCTTCACTGTAGGGGTGGTGGTGTGAGCCTTAAAACAGCTGTTGAATAAACCGAGGGGAGTTGGGTATGTGAGCTTAGAATCAGGGTTGGACTAATTTCTTGTAATGATTTGACTGTCAAAAAGTAGATTTAGGCTATTATAAATATCTGTGGGGTCGAGGTGCAGGCGGGTAGCCTCCAAGATCCCCTCTACTCTTTGCCGTTGAGTTTCCGGGAACATCTGAGAACATTATGCATATGATTGTAATATTTAACCTCCGCTTTAATGGAGTAATGTGGTTTTGATCTGGCTAATTTAGAATGACTTCAAATGTTGTGTTTTTGTTTTGGAATAGCTAAGATTTTTGCTGAGTTTAGCAGCACTAAGGTAAAATCAAAACTTTTCTCCATAATTTGCCCTGAGAAATTGCAATTCTATATATTTTTTTTTGCTGGGCCACATAAGTGCAGATTTGTTTTGCTGGGTTGAACAAGGAAGAGCTGATTGATTGCAGTATAACTTTGCTTCATTTCCAAGCACTAATCCAAGGAGCCAATCATGCAGGTATGTCCTCAATCCTTTTTCCCTGGTTCTATGAGAAATTCCTAAACCTAGTAATGTCAAATGAACTCACCATTTGCAAGTTTAATAAAGGGTGTGTTCATATCAGGTATACAATCTTGGTATATTGCCAAACTACGTCTTCAATTCATATGTTAAATAAGATGTAGGATTTTCTGAAATCGTGAGAACAAGGGGAGGCAGAAATAGTGGGCTTTCATTTTTCTTGTTTTTGCTGGTGGTGGCCTCTTGGGTTTGGTTATTGGTTTATAGGCTGCATTTATTGAAATATGCAATTTTGGTTGGGGGCAAAAATGTGTGAAGGTAATGTGAATTGTCTATCTCTCTATGAAAGCATGCTGAATCTGAAAGAAGAATCAATTCTATTTGACGGATATGATCTAAGAAAAATTAGATTCTAATTTTACTGACTAAAAGGGGCATAGGAGAGTGAACTACTTGATATCAGAAAAATGTTCAATTTTGTCCGACTGTAAGCATTTTACAATCAGGTTAGACACAATTTGTTTTACAAGTTACCACTTGAAATGAATTGGTTCTTTTGCTTAGTGATAACTTTGCTGAAAACAAGTGTTATATCTTCATGGAAAATTCATATCTTTGACATGCTACATCATGCAACTCTTCTCTATCACTTGGTCATAGTTATAGTTTACTTACTTGGTGTCTTGTTTTTCTTGGCAGTTTATGGGATTTTGTTATTGCCTGAAATTTTTTACTTGATTTGTTCACTTGTATTCATAAATTGCATTTCTCTGATCCGTGCAGGCCAGTGATAGATTTAATATCAATTCCCAGCTTGAGCATCTCCAGGCTAAATATGTCGGAACTGGGCACGCAGACCTGAGCAGATTGTGAATCTCTTCCTTCATGCTTAGCTTCTTGCATGCCTTTCTTGTTTCTTCCTTTTTCTGGTCACTATATTTTAATTGAATAACTAATTTTCTGAATTGGCAGTGAATGGGCAGTGAATATTCAGCGTGATAGCTATGCATCCTATATTGGTCACTATCCGATGCTGGCCTATTTCGCTATTGCTGAGAATGAATCAATTGGCAGAGAACGCTACAATTTTATGCAGGTTAGCATATGCAGTCACTTGTTCATCCTTTTAATTGCCTGCTTTTCTACCATGTACTCTGAGAGAATGTGCAGTGAGGATTTCTGAGTTTATGAGCGTGCAATTGGAGTTTATTGGGTTACTGTAATCTTGCCTTTTGATCAAATAACTGCTGAAAATGAACGCAAAGACTAGCTTCTGCATAAAATATTATGATTACAAATTACTTTATTTGTATTACTCTTTTTTTTTCCCCTGAATTATGTGTTACTTTTTTATCTGAATTATTTGTATTGCTCTTGGTGCTAGTGGAGGAATGCTGATGTTTTTTGTACTTTGCTATATTAGAGCTTTCTGAAGCTCGATTTTTTATATAGTTGGTTTTATATTGGGCCTAATAGTACATCAGTTGAGAACATTCCCTTTTCCTGTACTCCTTGGTAACCCAACTCCTTACTAGGAAAATTCAACAAGAACAGTGAAATAGTTATGGGTTAAATGCAGGTTGTTTTGTCTCTCAAAGTCAAAGTTCATGAGAAACTCTGCGATGTTAGATTTTCATAGATGTGTTACCATCTTAAACCTGGAATTAATTTTGTACTTGGTTTTAGACTTTCAGTTTCAATGCATGGTACCCATTTATCTTTGTTGCTCTGCTGTGCTTTTAGATCTTTCAGGCTTCTATTCTATTTCTCATTCTCAGGCTTAGTGCTGATTCATCTTGACGTCTGCAAGAATGGAAGGTGGATTGACTTGTTGACGAATTTCAAAACTATTTGGGAACTAAGAGAAAAATAGGGGGCAAGGCCAACTTTACTAGCTTTTTCATTTTCATGCAAAAGCTCTTTTTTTTTTGGTGTGTTTTTGTGTTGAAACTTGTTTTCAACCTTTCCCTATGGTGTGTCGGGTCTGGTCATTTGTTCATGTTTCAGTCGAAACATTAATTTTCTATTTGAAAAACAATTATTTAATAAAATTATTATTTCAAAATTAGACAAAAATAATAAAGTATGGGAAACTAAATTGTGGGAAGGGAGGGAAGGAGGAGCTTGTTGGTGGCCGTCACTATACCCTGGAGGCCTTCTTGTGCTGACACTGAGCCTAGTGAGGTTGTCAACCACTCGGTTTTCGTTGTTAGCCCAGCCTGGCTGGTGTTGTCAATAACAAGGACCCATTAGGCCAGCAGTGGCTGTTGACGAGGAACATTGATATATATACACACACACACACACACAAAAACCCCTTTATTGAGAAAGGTGGAGACGGCAATAAGGCTCTTTGATGGCCACCATTACCTTGGTGTGTTACCAACAGCCATTGAGGTGATTGGCAGCTCCAACTTAAGCGTTACCCTTCTCTTCCTGTAGATCCTTTTCTTTTTCCTCTTAATTTTTAAATTTCTTTTGGTTTTTCCCTATTTCTCAAATTTAATTTTGTTAAAATTGCTCATTTGGATAGAAATTTTGACATTTTTTATGCTTGGACCAAAATCTACACCATCAGAAAAGGTTGGTGCCAGTGAAAATAGGTTGACTAAAGCAAAACAGTTGCTCAAGTTGGTAAAGAATGGAGCTGGTGGAAGTTATGATTTCTTAAAATTTATTATTCAAGAATGTCAAAGGGTGACTGTTCTCAATGATGGTTAAGTTGTGAAGTCTAGTTATTTTTTTTCTATGTCACAGTGCACGGTCATATACTATACAAAAATTATCACTCTACTAACTTCTTATCTTATGCTATAGGTTGCTTGGCTAATATAATTTATTGGTGCTTTATTTTCTGCCAAAAAATTGCAATAAAATGTTTTTTTTAACTTAATTTTAAATACAAAGAATATTTTGTATGCCGAGGGACTGTTTCTCATTTAGAAATATGATGTTAATGATATATAGTTAATGATATATAGTTCATTATTTTTCCAATGGTAAATTGATATGATTTTGACTCATTCTGTAAATCCTTTTTTTTTTTATTATATCATTATTATTGAAATTTAAATTAAGAAGCTTCTTTGGTTATTCCCACAAGAAACTTTACATTATGATCTGAAAAGAAAGGGAAAGAAAACGAAAGGGATACAGTATGATCATTTATCCATTGTGTAGCACGGTGGATAAAATTGTCTGTTATAGAATATCATTTTTGTAATATAAATAGACGAAAATATGCATGAACTTTTTGTCTCAGTGATCTGTTGTAATTTCTCTGCGCAGAAAATGCTCTTGCCGTGTGGTCTGCCACCTGAGAGGGAGGATGACTGATGCCTAGTTTAGTTCAAGGCTATCTGCTGTTTCTGAAGTCATGCAGAGATTCGGATTCAATGGGAATGCCCTTGTACTCTCTTGTTCTCTTAATGTTAGGCGTGATGAGTTCAGTATAATCATGGAGCTATAATAGATGGTTTACTACTTCATGCTGCTTTCGGGGATGTCCCATAGGAACCTAATGGTCTCGTCACTTGTGGTCTAAAATCAGCTTTTCTATTGGTCTTTCCTGTTGCCAGGACCACTTGAAGAAACTTACCAAAAGGCTAGACCCTGATTTGTGTTGTTTTTGTATTGTCTTGGTAGAGGAGCAGCCGCTGCATCTATTGGGTTAATGTTAAAATTGTGAAAAACCAGGATAACTTCGATAAATGGTGGAGTTCAGTAATCGAAGTTTCGGTCTCTTAAACTTTCTTTTTCTACTTTTCAAATGAGGATGTGGTTTTTCCCATTCTACTCTGATTGCAGTTAGTTTTTCATATTGGAACTCAATTTGTTTTGCTGGCATAGGTATTACTTCAGAAAGGTCTAAAAATGCTCACCATCAAATCTTTTCAAATCCAAACGTGATGTATTATTACAAAAATTACTAATTTGCTCATGTTATTATTATGTTTGATTTTATCGAATTCACTGATTTATTCTCTTATTCCGTATCAAATGTGATGTAAGCAGTTATTACATTCAGCATAGGTTGGTATAAGTTGAATTTTTCAATGACATTGTTGTGGGGGTGAAAGTTGTGTGCCGTCTCGTGAAACCAGAAGAATCCTTTGATGATGAAAGCACCCTTATGCGGCATGCAGCGATTTGAACAATGAAACTCCATGCGGGAGAAGACAAAATTTGAAAAATAATAATTGTTGGGCCGTAGAGCAATAGTTTTTGGATGCCGTATTGGCGTATTCGTGAGAACCCGTGAGCAAAAGTTATTGCTTAAACAATGAGCAGATGAAAGATGGAAAACGGACGTTGGGGACGATCTTGGAAATAAGTCGTCGACTAAAGTTAACACAATGGTATGCAAGCGAAACTAATCAAATGTAAGTAGAAAGCAATCGAGAAAGAAAGTAAATAAATCGAAAAACAAGTAAACGAATATTAATAAATGATTACATTGCTAGGGTTTACCATTTTCCCTAATTGTAGTTCTAAGGCAAGTTCCTCTCTTATTCAATTAACTCTAGCATGTCATTAATGTGAGATTCTAGATTTTCCCCAGTACTCTCCTTGTGCACTTCTTGATATCGCAAGAACGTGTTTAGGCAGAGGGGTAGCGAATATCCAAATGCCCACCCATTACCATCCCTAATGGACAATTTGTGTAATGTAGAGGATTAAGAGTAAAAAGAATCAGACGAAAGTGAAAAACAACTAAATTTTTGGGGCTAAAAGAGATTTTTGTTCCTTTTCCCAATGCGTTATTAATTCAACATGGACAATTAGGTGGACTGTCATTTTGTTAAGAATGAATAGAGTGAAGTGTTATTGAGCTAGCACGAAGAGAGTTTTCTGTATAAGGGATATATTATGCGACAATATTTATGTGATAACAAAAATCAATATAATTCAGCTATTTAAAGATTTTTTTAAAATCCTAAAAATTTCTAAAAATAACTAAATCTTATTAATTGTGATATTATATAAGTACTGTTACGTGGTGTACTCATTACGGACAATATTTTCACCTGAGGATGGGCATGAAATTGATTGATTATCATTTTAACAGAGCAATCATATATTCTCATGAAAGAGAGATTATTCAAGGATGTGGTAAAAGTAGATGAAGAAAATGTTGAAGAAATTTAATTTCATTTAATTGTGTTTTATTTAAGTCCTAGAATTTAGGTGTTTATTAGTTTGGTTAATTAGTGGTGTAAGAAATACTAAGTGGCAAGTTTGTTTTGAATGTTGCCCTTTTATCTCGGACTTAGTGGTATATTATTTCATTTTTCTCTTGCTATTAGTTGTTAGATTAGCTCTATATAAAGAGCTTCAAGTTGTAAGATCAATTTATTGCATTTGTCAACGAGTAATAAGCATTCCCTCCCATGTTTCATGTCCCCTTTTGCTCTATGATATTGTAACACTAATATCAGAGACAGACTTGCAACCATAGTAAAGAAACATAGCATCTAAAAATATCATGCGGCCAACTATCCCTTGCTTTGCGGTCATTATGATCACTGGGGCATGCTGATGGAGAGTTTCTTGAGGTCTAAAGGTTATTGCCATATCGTTGAATTTGGAGTAGCAGAACCAACAACCAGAGTCGTGTTGTCAGATGCTCAAAGTGCCGACTTAGAAGCCTTGAAGTTGAAGGATCACAATGCCGATAGCTTGCTTTTCAAGCCATTGATCATTCAACCTTGGAGATAATTCCTTGCAAAGATGCCTCCAAGTACATATGGAATGCTATGAAAAAGAAGCTCTAAGTGAATGCGAAGGTGAGGTTGTGTGCAACTTCAAATGCTCCGAACCGAGTTCAGGAATTTGTGCACAAAGTTGGGTGAGTCAGTTTCCATGGCGAGAAGATGGAAGATTTCACTATCATTCAGATGATTCTTCGATCAATGGTACCAAAATTTAATTTTGTTTCTTGCTCTATATAATAATAGAAATTATTGATGCACTTTCAATTAATGAGTTGCAGAATTATTTGCTGGTTCATGAGCAAAAAATTATCCAGCAAGATAAAGAGGAACAAGCATTGAAGGCAGTAGCCAATCCAAAAGGTCCTCATTATGGGAAAGGGGGTGGAAGAACAAGGAAAAAAACCAACAATCAGATTGGGATAGTGCTATTTAGAAAGGAAAAGACTGTGACATCAACCATTCAAATAGTTACAAGCCAAAGTCTATAGACAAGTTAAATGTCGAATGTTATAGATGTCACAGTATGGCCATTATAAGTTTGAATATAGAACTAATGTCAATAGAACTCATGTTGTGAAATCAAATTTTGCAAGGAAAGAATACGAAATTTCTCTCTTATTGGCTTGTCATGTGAAGGAAGAAATTCAACAAAAATTGTGGTATTTAGATATTGGTTGCGACAATTATATTTGTAGACATAAATCCATATTTTCATATCTAGATGAGTCATTACACAACACCGTAACCATGGGAGACAACTCGAAAGTTTTAGTCATGGCTATTGAGAGTGAAAATCCACGTAGAAGACAACTTCAATTAGATTATTTCTAATGTTTTGTTTGTTGTAGCTCTGAAAACCACCTTAATGAGTATTGGACTTCTCAATGAGAAGAGAGATGATATTTCTATCAAAGATGGAGTTTGTCGTGTTCAAGATGAGAAATTGGGATTGATAGCTTGAGCCAATATGACAGCAAATCAAATGTTTTTGCTATACCTCAAAATGCAACTCAATTCTATTTCTCTATAAGACTAAATGATGAAGCATGGTTGTGACGTTTTCGCTATGAACATTTGAATTATGTTGGCCTGAAAATACTATAGCAGAAAACATGGTAACAGGTCTTCTGATAATTTGAAGTCCCGCTCAAGTATGTTAATATTGTGTTGTTGGCAAACAACATTCAAACAATTCTCTAAAAGGAAAATCACGGAGAGTGAAGAAGGTGTTGGAGCTGTTTCACTCTAAAATATGCCAACCCGTTAATCCGACATCAAATGGAGATAATCTTTATATTATAACGTTCATTGATGATTTTAGTCAGAAAATTTTGGTTTATTTTCTGCAAGAGGAATCTAAAGCCTTTTTGCATTTCGAAAATTTCAAGGCACTTGTCGAAAAAGAAGCAAGCATGCCTATAAAGACTCTTTGCAGTGATAATGGTGGAGAATATAACTCACGAGAATTTACAATTTTTTTGTGAGGAGTATGGAATTCAAAGGCATCTTTCAACAACTTATATGCCACAATAAAATGGTATTTCAACAAGTAAGAACCGTACCATCATGAATATGGTGCGGACTATTTTGGCAAGATGTAGAATCCTAAGAAATTTTTTGCCCAAACTATCGATTAAAGCATCCATGTATAGAACAGAAGTCCTAGACTTGCTATTCAGAACATGATGCTTGAAGAAGCTTGGAGTGAACAAAGACAAAAGTGTCGATCACTTTAGAATTTTAAGCTACATTGCATATGCTCGTGTACCCGATTAGAAAAGAAGATGACTTGATACAAAGGTGAAAATACATATTTCTTGGTATTAGTAAGCAGTTAAAAGTATACAAATAATATAATACCATTACTAAGAAAATTGTCATTAGTCATGATGCAGTATTTGATGAAGGATAATTCTGGATTTGGGAAGAAAATAATGCGGAGAAGCAAATACATATTGATTTTGTGGAGAAAATGGAGAAATAATGCATGATCTTTCGGAGAATGCTCAACTTGTGAAAAATGAGCAACAACACATTTTTACCTCTGAAATAGAGGATGAACAGTGACCTGCTCAAATTAGAAGAAGGCCGACTTGGATGGCTGATTATGAGGTAACCTGGTTTGATAATATTGTAGATCTCCGTACTCATTTTGCTTTATTTTTTTATTGTGATTTATTGACTTTTGAAGATGTGATTAAGGAAGCAAACTAGTGGAAGGCGACGGATGCCGAGATAGCAACCATTGAAAAAACTTATACTTGGGAGCTGAGGGATCTTCCAAAAGGGCAAAAGACCATTGGACTGAAGTGGTTGTACAAGATGAAGTTGAATGTGAATGGTGGACTTGACAAGTTCAAGGCGTATTTGGTAGTGAAAGGCTACAAACAAGAATTTGGCTTCAATTACAAAGCAGTTTTACTCCAGTTGCAATACATGATACAATTAGCCAGGTGATTACTTTAGTTGCAAAAAATTTCATGGCTTATCCTTTAGTTGGATGTCAAATCAACGTTCTTGCATGGAGGCTTGGAAGAACAAGTATTCATTCATCAACCTTCCAATTATATTAAGGTTGGAAATAAGCATAAAGAGTATAAATTGAAAAAGGCTATTTATGGATTAAAACACATTCCATGGGCTTGGTATAGTTGCATTAAAGCTTATATTTTGAAAGAGGGATTTTAGAAATGTCTATATAAGTACACACTTTTTACTAAGATTGAAGACGGAAGAAAATTGATCATTGTTTGCATATATGTGGATTATCTGATTTATACTAGAAATGATAGTGTCATGATTGAAAAATTTGAGCAATCCATGATGCTTGAATTTGATATGTCTTATTTGAGAATGATGCATTATTTTTTGGGTATAGAAGTGGTGTAGACTCCCACTGGTATTTTCATTTCTCAAAAGGAGTATGTATAATAAATTGCTTCAAATGAAGTATTGCAATTCTGTTAGCACACAAATTGAGCTTGGTTTGAAGCTCATGAAAGATGGTGAAGGAAGAAATGTGGATAGCACTCTATACAAGAAAATTGTGAGAATATTGATGATTTCACTGCTACAAGACTTGATGTAATGCATATTGTAAGTCTAATTAGCAGTACATGGAATGTCCAAGTAAGATACATCTTCTTGCTGCAAAAAGAGGGAAAGGACAAAATTTGAATGATTCCATCAAAAAGGAGAAAAGACAAATTTAATGGGTTTTATAGACAATGATTATGCTAGAGTTCTACACGATAGAAGAAGCACATTTGGATATGTTTTTATAATGGGCTCGGGAGCTGTTTCATGGTCTTCAAAGAA
Source organism: Lagerstroemia speciosa (assembly GCA_037672795.1). Classification (NCBI taxonomy): domain Eukaryota; kingdom Viridiplantae; phylum Streptophyta; class Magnoliopsida; order Myrtales; family Lythraceae; genus Lagerstroemia; species Lagerstroemia speciosa. The sequence goes on along the minus strand of CM075296.1, from coordinate 10,069,627 downwards.
GCAATAAATTATTATTGTGTCAATAACTGAAGTAGAGTTTGTTACTACAAAAGCTTGCACCTGTCAAGCTATCTAGTTGAGGAATATTCTTGAAGAGCTTCATTTCAAGTAAGAGGGAGCAACTACAGTTTATTGTAACAATAATTTAGCAAATAAAGCCCTTGAAAAATCTTGTTCTACATGGAAGAAGCAAGCGTATAGATGTGCAGTTTCATTTCTTAGGGGATCTCATGAAGAAAGGAGTAATTGCTCTCATCCATTGCAAAAGTGAAGATCAAAATGCTGATATTTTTACAAAATCCCTCAAATTGGCTACATTTTAGAAGCTGAAAAAGTTTCTCGAAGCTTGTAAGTTAGATTAAATTGAATGTTTGCAAACTTTTGATTAAAGGGAAGGAATGTTGAACTCATTTAGTTTCATTTAATCATGTTTTATTCAAGTCTTGGAATTTAGGTGCTGGTTTGTTTGATTAGTGGTGTAAGACGTGACTTAATGAGAAGTTTGTTTTGAATGTTGCCTTTTAAGTAGGACTTAGTGGTGCATTATTTCTTTTTTTCATACTATTGGTTGTTAGATTGGCTCTATATAAAGAACTTCAAGTTGTAAGTTCAATTCATTGCATTTGCCAACAAGTAATAGAAGTATTCACTTCCATATTTCCTAACCCTTTTCTATTTGATATTGTAATAGAAGATGGACAAATTTTTTTACAATGTTTTGGATATTATATTTTGAAAGAGTTAATGAAAATGGAGGTAAAATACTTACTTTTTTCCCTCCTAAAGTTCATTTTTTTTCAATGTTAAATTGGGGTTGAATAGAGTAGATAGATTCAAGAGTTCAAAATAAATAAGTGATCAAGCTATCATTCTCTTTTTTGCTAACCAACCCATAAATAAGATTTTTTGTGATAGAGTCAGTGATGCTCTTACCATTATCAGAATTGTGAAAAGTAACAGATGAACAAAGAACAAAGAACAAAGAACAAATGCAACGGTTATCGAGATATTCTCCAATTCCTCAATAATCTCCTATGCTCATTTGTTCATATCCTTCTGAACAAATTTTTAGTACCTAATAATTGACACTTAATTGCAAACTTAATTCTCGCTAAGGGCCTCTTTTCATAAAAGAGTAGCTGAAAAAATTGCTTCATTCCTAACCTTCCAAATAATGTAGAGATAAGCATTCCAAGACATGAAAACAAAATAGATGGACAAGTTTTTCCTCTGTGAGTCCTCAAAATCTAGTTGAGTTCAAATGACCATTCTTCACAGATCCTGTGCACACCATGAAGCTGCATGATGCAATCCCAAATTCCTCTCGTGAAAGGGCATCCAAAAAAAAAGTAATCCCTGCATTCTTGATAAGTTTTACAAAAGATGCATAAAGAATTGACATTTCGATTCCAACACAAAATCCTATCAAAGGTAGAAAATTTATTGTTAATAGCTAACTATGAAATAAAATTGTACTTAAGAATTAATGGGTGGGACCACAAAAGCTTAAACCATGGATATTACCTTTAATCTAAGGGAATCCTAGGCATGAGCTACAATATAAGTATCCCTAGAGTTACCTAACCAAATGATTTTGTCAACCTATCCAAAGAAGGGGTGATAGAAAAGGCAACTTGTGTAATAGTTTGCATAATGCTTAATCTAGAAGGCTTCTATTTCCAACCAATGTTAGCAATAATGGTGAAAACTAAATCACGGATAAGGAGACTTGAGTCATTTTATGTTCTTATTATGAAAAAGAGAAATGAGGGACTAATAGGGTGCCAGTTATCAAACTAAAACCACATACTCTTTCCATTGCCAATGAGATGCTTAATCATATGGTAAGCAATCTCCCTGAATTTGAGCATTTTTCTGCAAAAATAAGCATAGGAACTAAGGACCGAGAGAGCCCAAAAGTTCCTTCTTTTAAGGAGACAGGTTTTGGTCCAAGCAATCTACAGAGATCCAATACCACTTATGAGAAGCCAGATGAATCTTAAACCATAAGCTTGGTTGCACATGCAAAGTTGCTTGAGGCCTAGACCATCCTCCTTCAACCCCATAAATGAGGCTAATACAGTTTTATCCAAACAATGTTATAATTTGCCAATAAAATTATATTTTATTGGGAAGATATATCACAAAAATCAAAGAAAACTTTTGATTTTTCAATTTCTGAATTAAGTTTTTAGCTTCACAATTATCTTTGTATTATAATTTTTTTTTTACTTCTTATCACAGAATTTAGAGATTTTTTTACTTCCATGGTGTTAATGTGTCTTAATTAATCTAAAATTTGAACTCGATCGGCATACAAATAGGTAAAACCTTTTCAATTAATAAATTTCTTAATGGTGCTCAATCCGAAAATTGAATCGACGAGGCGTTTGGATCCATGTTAAGTGGAAATATCAATTGAAAAATGATAACTTTACCCCCACACTTTGACATTATTTAGGTGCAAAATAAATAACATCTTAAAATTTTCAGGTTAGAATCCTCTTCCCGAACTACTATATTTCTTTGTAAACACTTTAAAATTGAAATGAGTTGAAATCATACTTTGTGACGGGACTCACACATGCAGATTTTCAAAATTATTAAAAAAAAAACTCACGATTCTCTCTTCCAGCATAAAGTAACAAAAGGGAAAACTGTGAGAGGTCAAGAAAAGGACCAATAATGAGTATACTTAGCAATATTAATTGTTGGAAATATTATATTTTATTTACTTTCATAATAATTTATAACACTTTTCAAATGTAAAATAATAACTTACCCTGTAATTTAATTTTACCTATAATCTAACAATACTCGAACCAAATGTCCCCTTAAGAGTAGCAGAACACATACAAAAATACTGCACATCTGAAAAGAAATTCTTAAAAAATGATGAATTTTAAATTTTTTTCATGAACACTGTTTTAAAAGCACATATTCAATATGCATCTTTGGCTTTATATAGAAAACACATGTTGAACATGCAATTTTTGAATTTTTTTAGAAATTGCTATGAAAGTAAAAACACATGTTGAACTTGCACTTTTAAAATAGTATTCACGAAAATAGTTAAAATTTATTATCTTCTTAATAATTTGTTAAGAGATTGGCACAATACCCTCAAAAGTATCGCAGCTAGACGTTATTGATTTTTGTGAAATAATTTCATATTCCATGGCTAGGAATTAATTTACTTTTTATAAAAGTAAATTGTCATTTTGATCCCTAATTTTGTAGCCGATCAACAATTCAGTCCCCCAACTTTTTTTTACCAACAATTTGATTCAAACATCCACATTTTGCTAGCACGTTAGTACAACCGTTGAAATGTCATCAAAAAAGTCCTACATGGCATCGTACACGTGACATAACAGTATTAACTTTAATATTATTTGTGCACAAACCTTCACTTTGATCCCTAATATTTTAGCAAACTAACAATTTAGTCACCAATTTTTTTTACCACCAATTTGATCCAAATATTCAATTTTTTGCCACCACTTTAATTATGTCTCAAAATTTTGTTAAAAATCCAATATAATACTAAATTATTATAAAATTAATTTTTATTTTTAAAACTTATAATTATGCTATTATTGTGAGCTCATAAGGCCTAAGCCCAGCTCATTCAAGTCCATTAGTATTGTTCAAGCCCATTAATTGATTTATTATTATTATTATTATTATTATTATTATTATTATTATTATTATTCAATTCTTCTGCCCCACCGAATTAGCAACGTATTTATCAAAAACTAGTCAATCACTTTTCATTCTGTCATTCCAACAGAGACAGAGAGGATTGAAGAAAGAGACGGAGCCGCAAAAGATCAGAGGCTGAAGAGGAGATTTACGTAAGGAAAATAGGATGTAAATAATATTAGTTTTGAGTTTAGTAAATTTTATTACTTAATAGTATATTATAGTTAGTATGATTTAGGTATAAAAGTATGATTAATAGGATATGTGAAGGTTATAAAATTGATCATGGTATATAAGTTCATCGTATTCCTAGTCGGCATAATTGTGAGGAAAAGAAGATGCAAGCCGAGAGATTCTTGGAGGAATAGGTAATAGAAATACGATGTAAATGATATCTAATTCAAATTTATTAGATTTTATTATTTGAGTATATTATCGTTGGTATGACCGAGATATAAAAATATGGTTAATGAATATGTTAAGGTCATAAAGTTGACCATGGCGAAGTAGATTAAGCTCGATAAGTATTAGTATGATTATTTTTACGATTATTTTATTTAAATACATACATGACTATATTATATAGGTTCGTATATATTGATTTTTGCTATGATCATCGTAATAGGGATTGAGAAGATCCAAATTAGATCTCCTGAAAACCAAGATTTGTGAAGGATCAGTGAAGGGGTGGTGAGTATTTTATTCTATTATAAAAGGAAACTCTCTCTCTCTATATATATTAATCATAATACATTACTATTGTCATAATAGGAATTGTTATGAGATTATGAAAATATGAGTATACACATATAATTATGAGATTTATGAATTTGAAAATGATGAATTATAGTTATTGAGATGACATTATGATTGATTGGTTGATGTGGCCATGGGAGTAATGCCGCTGATCCGGCGAGGTATAAAGCGGGCGACCGACTGTTGATCCGGCGGGTTATAAAACGGACGACCGTTCACAGTACCGTCATAACTCTCCGCGAGGTTAATGCGGTCCTGTGGTTACTTATTGTTTGTATTGGATTTCAGTGTGTGTATTTTAAGTATAATAATATGAGTTATATGAATAAGTATGTGTATATTGTATATATATGTGCAATAGAGGATATTATGATGGTAAGAATGGGAGTTTGGTGCAAATCGTAGGATTAAGATGTTTGAATATTTAATAGATATATAGAAGTTCATTTTATTTTAGAATGATTTACTCACTGAGCCCGCAACTCATCCCTTACGATATTTTTCTGTGCAGCTAAGTAGAAATGGACAAATAACTTGGAATAGCCATTTTGTTCGGGGATCATCGTGGAGCCTTTGTATTTAGATCCCAAGGGTATGTAAGTTATAGTTGTAATAGTTCTGTATATAAATAGTTCTGTATATAAGACATTAAGACCTGAACTTTAGTTGAATTTATTTTGGATGGTCAGAGGATAAGTTATGGTTGTGAATGTGATGTTGGAGTAGAGAATATCTAAATTGATATTATAGCAGGTATATGTTTAATGTGGAATGTGACAAAAATAAGGGGAAATTCTACCAAATTTTCGGGTCATAATAATTATTTCTTATCATTTATCTAAATTTTCAAAAAATTTATCATTTAAACACATTTATGCGTATCTATTTTCTCAAATTTCTCCTTTACCTCTACTTTTTTTTAACACTTTAATAGTTATCTCATCTTTCTCAATATGTTCTAAAGGTTTGAGCCATCAAATACCTAGAAAAGCCCATCAATCCCCTTACTTATAGGGTATTGCATTTGTCACTTGATAACCTAATCGACTACCTAATTTATCTTCCACTATCTTTACATAAACTCTCATTATCTTTATCTCCATTGCCAAGTCATAGCTCTGCCTTGGACATAACAAAAAACGATCCACCTCATTATACTTACGATTTCTTGAGATATATTTCTTTCACACTTCTACTTCTTCTATCATCTTAGAAGAAATAACCTCATATTATTCAACTTTTTTCTCTCTCACTTGACAATTATTTAAAATGCTTTTGAAGGTCCACATTGGTCTTATATTTCATGACAATTGGCCATTCATATGAATGACAATAGTATTCGACGATTTCTTTCCTTTCAAACCTATTAAGTTTTTTTACCGATATTTGTCCACAATCAACTGGGAGACAATGGAAGGACGAATGTTTACATTAAAGGAGTTCAGGAGACCGAGATTATTTAAAGATAATAGAAGTTAAAACACTGTAGTTAATTGTCTCAAAAGGCAAATGCAATACTCCATGAGTAGTCAATCAATTGGCTCTTTTTTGTATATAATGACGTCGAATTTTCAAATATATTGAGGAAGATGAGATAAGCCATTAAAGTGGAAGAATGGCAAAGTTAAATGAGAAGATTGAGAAATTAGAATCGGTGAAAACGTGTTTAAATCATAAAATTCTAAAAATTTGATAAATAGTAAGAGGAAAAAGGGTAATTACAAGATTTAAAAATAAAAAATATTCTTAATGTGGTTTAGTGGTATGTTAATATTTTTAACAATATGTTGATGGTGTGGACTAAAGTGATGGCAAAACAATGAATGTTTGGGTCAAATTGGTGGCCAGAAAAGTTTGAGGATTAAATTGTTAGTTCGCTGAAGTATTAGAGATCAAAGTGAAAGTTTGCATATAAGAATATTAAATTTAATGTCGTTATGTCATGTGTACGCTACATAGGACTTTTTAACAGTAGTTCAACGGCTATACTAACGTGGTGATAACGTGGTGGATATTGAAGTCAAATTGTTGGCTGAAAAGTTGGAAATTGAACTGTTAGTTGAGTATAAAATTGGGGACTAAATTAACTATTTACTCCTTTTATAAACCTTCAAATTCAAAAACTACATTTATTTAATTGCACTTTTATTTTCGTTTCTCTTAGGAAAAAAAAAAAAAAAGAGCCGGCGTAATAGGCGGAAAGAGCCTACTCAGTTTCAGCACAGCAGCCCGAAATCTAATCATCTTATCCGCAGATTCTGAACAAAGCTAGTCCAGTAGAAGCTCTCTAATGTGAAGCTTGCCAGAAAGTGATCGCTGAACCACATGTCCATGGCTTCTCTGCTGGGCTCGTCCTCCGCTTCAATCTTTGCCTCCATATCCTTCTCTTCCCCCTCCTCTAACCCTTCCCGGCTCCCATTGTCCTCAACCTCAGGTAAAGCCCCTGACGCAGCGGTCCCTGGGTCTCGGCTGCCCCATTTCTTCTTTCATCCAATCAGCTCATGACTGAGCCTAATCGAGCGTTTGAGGCTTTAATTTGTGAATGCGGTTCAAGAATTTTGTGGGTTTTCCTGTCTGAGCTTAATCGAGCGTTCGAGGCTTTAATTTGTGAATGTGGCTCAAGAATCTTGAGGGTTTTCCTGTCTGAGCTTAATCGAGAGTTTGAGGCTTTAATTTGTGAATGTGTCTCAAGAATTTTGTGGTTTTCCTGCCTGAGCTTTATCGAGTGTTTGAGGCATTAATTTGTGAATGTGGCTCAAGAATTTTGTGGGTTTACCTGTATCAGCTTAATCAGGCGTTTGAGGGTTCAATTTGTGAATGTAGCTCAAGAATTTTGCGGGTTTTCCTGTCTGGGTGGTGTTTAACTGCAGGATCTTTGCAGTTGCAGTGCAGGGGAATGGGAAGAAGTTGACTGAAAGAATCGGGATTCAGACCTACAAGGCGAGACATAATAAGTTCAGCATTGCAGCGTCGAATGTTGCCACTGATATCAATTCTGTTGAACAGGTTCGTGCATTTGATTGATTTCAAATTGACTTCTTTCTGGAGCTTCTGTTTATATGGGATTCCAATTTTAACCTGTTAGAAATCGAAAAGAATTGAAAGAAATGTTTTTGATTTGCTGTTAATTCAGAGCAATTTACATCGGCTGAAGATAATGGGCTAGTGTTTTCTCTAGTTGAAGTTATAAGGTGATGGCTAGTTGATTGAATTTGAATGAACCACAGGAGAAGAGATTTCTTCAGAAATGGGACATGGGAAAAGATTGTAGTCAGCAATATATGTTTCTTTCTTTTTTTTTTTATTTTTGATGAATCATCAATTCGTTTTAGCTTTCATTAAATTTGGTTTACGGAGGAAGTAGGTGGCATTACATACAAATTATGAACTTGGACCTGCATACCAAATTGACCAATCATGTGTGCCACTTGGTTGTTGTCTCTGCTGATCCATCTAATGCTACACTTTTCAAGAAAATTACGCATACACCTAATGTCAGCAATATATGTTTCAGAATGATAGAAGACGAGCAGTCATAAAGAAGAATGACTAATTTAGTGAAACTTCATGCACAATGGTTTTCAGGCTCAGAAGCTTGTCTCCAAGGAGAGTCAGAGACCAGTGTATCCTTTCTCAGCCATAGTTGGACAGGATGAGATGAAGCTGTGCCTCCTGCTCAACGTGATCGACCCGAAGATTGGTGGAGTCATGATCATGGGGGACCGTGGCACTGGCAAATCCACAACTGTTCGATCTCTGGTCGATCTGCTCCCCGAGATTCGGGTTGTTGCAGGGGATCCGTACAATTCAGACCCTGAGGACCCGGAATCCATGGGAATGGAGGTGAGGGAACTGGTCGTGAAGGGGGAGAAACTCCCCGTGGTTACTAGTAAAATCAACATGGTGGACTTGCCCCTCGGTGCCACTGAAGATCGCGTTTGTGGTACAATTGATATCGAGAAAGCCCTAACCGAGGGAGTCAAGGCTTTCGAACCGGGTCTTCTGGCAAAGGCCAATAGGGGCATTCTCTATGTGGATGAAGTTAACCTATTAGATGACCACTTGGTGGATGTTTTACTAGACTCTGCTGCATCTGGGTGGAACACAGTGGAGAGAGAGGGGATCTCGATCTCTCACCCTGCACGTTTCATCCTTATCGGTTCTGGGAACCCCGAGGAAGGTGAGCTTAGACCGCAGCTTCTCGACCGGTTTGGGATGCATGCCCAGGTTGGGACTGTTCGAGATGCTGAACTCAGAGTGAAGATCGTGGAGGAGAGGGCAAGGTTTGACAAGAACCCGAAGGAGTTCCGGGACTCGTACAAAGCCGAGCAAGAGAAGCTCCAGAGCCAGATTTCATCTGCTCGGAGCAGTCTCTCATCGGTTCAGATAGACCAAGACCTGAAGGTGAAGATCTCGAAGGTGTGCGCAGAGCTTAACGTTGATGGCCTGAGAGGAGATATTGTTACAAATAGAGCGGCTAAGGCATTGGCTTCTCTGAAGGGGAGAGACAAAGTAACAGCTGAAGATATTGCCACTGTCATTCCTAATTGCCTGAGACACCGTCTGAGGAAGGACCCTCTGGAATCGATTGATTCGGGTCTGCTAGTCATCGAGAAGTTTTATGAGGTTTTCAGCTGAGAGTGAAAACCTGGTTTCCTTTATGTTTGGAGTGTTTATTATCTCTACGAATTTCAGCATATGCTTTGTAGCCTTTTTTGGACAATTTGCTGATGTAGATGAAAGATCTTAGCCCGTGGTATACATGATCTTCTGATAGAATTTCAAGATTCACGTCCTCTTTGGTTTTACTTACGCTTGAGAAATGGTGCGCAACTCTAGCAGCTTCCTGCTTCCTAGAAACATCCTACATGGGATTCACGGAGGGCAAAGAATCGTTGCTTGGTTGAAGAACGTATTGTGTGTCTCGAGCAAGCCGAGCAGTACGAAAGCAAAATGGCTCATAAAGACAGCTTAGTCGTTCTGTTCTATTTGAAATTGCATGCTGAAAGTTGGGTGAATGGCTGAAGAAGCAAGCTCCAGATTTTAAGTATGTTTTACCCACAGTTGATAGGGGTGTGCAACCGAACCAGTTCGGGAAGAACCGAACTGGAACCGAACCGGTTCTCCCTGAACCAGTTCTATTTTGGTACAATTTTTTAGACAAAAAGCGGTTCGATTAATTTTTAAGTGTAATTGATGCGGTTAACTGACTCGAACCGAACTGAACTGGTTTTACTTTAAAAACCCATTCAATTCGGTTCGAAACCGGTTTGAACCAAATTGAACCATTTCAAAACCTATTCAATTCGGTTCGAACAGGTTTTGAACCGATCCGAACCGTTTTAAAATTAATCCGGCTCAGTCCAAACCGATTTCAAACCGAACCGAACCGTTTTAAAATCAGTTCGGTTCGAACCAGTTAACCGAATTGATTTAAAATAATGCAGTTTTTTCAACATAAACTGGTTCGGTTCTTTACCTAATACGCCGAATCGAACCGAACCGAACCGAACCGAACTGGTTCTTTGGTTCTGTTCGGTTCGAAACCGGTTCAGCCCCGAACCGGCTTTTTGCACACCCCTAACAGTTGATATGCCTGTTCGATAGCTCTGTCCTCGGTTTACTCTGTGCACATACCATAAGGAAATAAAAGCTAACTCTTTATAAGGGAGATTCTTTAGGGAAAGAAAAGGAGCGGAATTTAAGGGGCATGAGAATTCCATTTGTGGGAGTTAAAGTCTTTTAATCGTACATTGAAGATGGTATCTATGTACCAAATTTCTTTACTAATAATTTTTAATTAATAAAAAAGAGAACAGCAATAGTGACCACGTACTTACTCCCAATCTGGATAAAGTGTAGGGTAAATTTAATTATATGAATATACTTATTTGAAAATATTTCCAAGCTTAGATTTGAGTGGGTTGCTTGAGTTTCATGAGGTTTTAATGCATGACTGGTTATTTTTTCTATAGTTGAGTGGAATTAATTTACCATTAATTAGTTCAGATTATCTTCCAAGAATGTTGGTACTTCCGAACTTTTTATTGATATAGGTATGTAATAAAGGACCGACTAGGCTAATATGAGGGACCCGACATTGAATACTTACTCTAAATAATACATGATGTATAAAGAAAGTATCCTAGAGAATATAAAGTATCCCAGAGAATATATGCCTATATTATACAAGATTACTAATACTTCCCCTCAAGTTGGCACATGAATGTCGAAATGCCCAACTTGCGAAGAAGGAAATGAAACCGATCATGACCAAGTGCCTTTGTGAAGATGTCAGCAAGTTGATGTTGACTAGCAAGATGACGAGTAGAGATGTGACCTTGTTTGAGATTATCACAAATAAAGTGACAATCAATCTCTATGTGCTTGGTGCGCTCATGAAAGACAGGATTAGCCGCAATATGAATCGCTGCTTGATTGTCACAAGCAAGATCCATCGGTTGGTCATGGTCAATGCCGAGCAATTTGAGTAGGCTGCGTAACCATAATAACTCGGCTGTGGTAACTGCCATAGAGTGATATTCGGCTTCCGCAGAGGAACGACTTACAGTGGACTGTTTCTTTGTCTTCCAGGAAATCGGACAACCACCTAACGAGATAAAGAAGCCAGTGATAGAGCGTCGTGTCATAGGACAGCCTACCCAATCGGAATCACAGAAGGCTTGTAGAGTTAAGGTGGTCGGGATCCGTAAAAGAAGACCTTGGCCTGGACAATTCTTGATGTAATGAAGGACCTGAATGGCAGCATCCTAGTGAGGTTGTTGAGGAGCCTGTAAGAACTAAGAGAGAACATGCACCAAATAACACAAGTTGGGTCGACTGATCGTCAAATAAATTAAGCAACCAACCAGTCGCTGATATTGATTCGGGTTAGAGAGGAGATCACCATTATCATCCCGAAAATGATGCTATTGTTCCATAGGGAAAGAGACCGGTTTGCTGCCAAGCATACCGAATTCGGACAATATATCTAAGGCATATCGCGCTGAGATAGAAAAATCCCTTGGGCACTACGGGCAACCTCAATCCCAAGAAAATATTTGAGAGCTCCCAAGTCCTTAATCCTAAAATGGCAGGACAAATAAGTCTTGAACAAAGAAGAGGCGGTAGAATTGTTACTCGCCAAGATGATATCATCAACTTAAATAAGAATGGCCATGAAATCATTATCACGAGAATAAGTGAAGAGAGAATAATTGGCACCAGAAGGAATAAAACCATAGCAGACAAGCGCGTCAGTGAACTTGGTATGCCAATTACAAGAGGCCTGGCGAAGTCCATAAATCGATTTCCGGAGCCGGCAAACTGTGTCAACGGAGGGGGCCTTAAAACCCGGAGGGAGCCGCATGTAGACTTCTTCAGCAAGATCGCCATGTAAAAATGTATTGTGAACATCCAGTTGATGAACCCATTTCTTAGCCATGGCCACAATGAGTAGACAACGTACTGTAACCAATTTGGCCACCAGAGCAAAGGTCTCATGGAAATCTAGTCCCTCAACTTGTGTGTATCCTTTGGCCACAAGTCTGGCCTTGTAAAGTTCAATGCTTCCATCAGCCCTCCTTTTAATTTTGTAAACCCATTTGTAGCCAATAGGTTTCTTCTCAGGTGGCAATGCCTCGAGACTCCATGTACCGTTATCTTCAAGCACTGTAATCTCCTCAGCCATTGCTTTCCGCCATCGAGAGTCCTTAACGGCCTAGGAATAAGTACTAGGCTTGATGGCATTATAGAGTAAAGCTAGAAAACCTTTGTGAGATTTAGATAATCTAGAGAAATTAATGTGATTCCAAGTGGATGGACCATACCTGAAGTGCCGATGGTGCGAGTGGAGAGAGGGCTATGGGGTCCAGCAATAGCCGTTTGGAAAACATAATCAAGAAATTGAGCTGGCGGTTCTATGACACAAGTTGAACGTCTGGGATTCGGCTGGTCAGAAGCTAGAGTCAAAGAAGTATTCTTCCTGTTGTCTATGAGAGAGCCCATCAGAGTATTGGGTCGGTTGTCTACTGAAGAGGGCGTGAGAGAGCCCGATAGAGTGTTGGGCTGTTCTGCAGACTGAGGAGGAGGCCTAGTAGATACAGGAGGGCCCAAAGGTGTAGGGCAAGAAGCAGACGAGCCCAGGTCCCAAGTAGCAAGGCTGATGCACTCATCTAATGGGCCAGTGGAAGCCGAAGGCCCTGGGGAAATGATTGGGCATGGACTAAATGCAATGGGTTGATAGTCGCTAATTTCCACCAACGGGCTCATGTGCCGACCAGCTGAGGAATGGTCAGACATTGGGTCGGACTTCGAAGCCGAGAGTGGAAATTGATCTTCATAAAATATAACATCCCGTGATATAATCAAATCTCTCGATTCCAAATCCATAATTTTCCATGCTTTGCGGCCAAGCAGGTAACCTGTAAAGATTCATTTGCGTGCCCATTCTTGAAACTTATCCTGATATCTAGTCTTCTGATGAAAATAACAAAGGCATCCAGAAACCCTCAAATTATCATAGCTAGGTGATTTACCAAACAGAACATCATATGGTGTTTTTCCAGATAATAAAGATGAGGGTGTGTAATTAATCAAGAAGGCGGCTGTTAAAACACATTCTCCCCAAAATTTTACCGGAAGTCTAGCTTGGATCATCAATGCCCTAGCTACATTAAGAATGTATCTGTGTTTCTTTTCGACTCGTCCATTCTGTTGAGGAGTGTCAACACATGAGGTTTGATGAAGGATGCCATTATCAGAATAAAATTGACGGATTTTATTGGAGGTAAATTCCGTACCATTATCACTTCTGATTACCTTAATGGATTTGCCAAATTGAGTCTGCACCATCTTGTGAAAGCCGACAAGTCGGCCATATGTCTAAGATTTTTCTTGCAATAAAAAGACCTAGACTCCTCGATTGCAATCGTCAACTATGGTAAGGAAATAATGAGCACTAGAAAAAGATGATGTGCTATAAGGGCCCCACAGATCACAATGTATCAAATGAAATATTTTCATTGCCTTGTGACTACTGATCGGGAAAGATCTGCGAGATTGCTTGGCACGTATGCACACATCACAAAAATGATCAACTTTGTTAACCTCAATGATCAGGGAAAGAAATCTCATTACATTTATGGATGGATGTCCCAACCACCGATGCCACAAATCTATGTTGGAATGATTTGCTGCCAAGGAAAGTTGTTTTGAATCTGATGCCATTGATCGTAGACGATAGGAAACACACCCCCTCGCAGGCCAAATCTCACCCGTTCCAATCAGCATCTTTGAGGTACGATCCTGCACGACACAGACATTGGAAATCATTGTCACGAGGCAATGTAATTCATCAGTCAAGCGACCAATCGAAGGCAAATCCAGGTATAAATAGAGCGCTTCTTAAAATAAAGTTCGAACTTAATCGAACTTGGCCTTCAGTGTCTACCCACACAATTTTCCCATCTTGCAAGGTAATCGAAATCGGTGCCGTCAATTTTCTCCTCCTTTGTAGAAGACGCCAGCTTCCTGTCATATGTCTTGATGCACCCGTGTCCATAATCCAAGTAATGTCATTGTGTAATTGTTTCGTACCTGAGAGGCTTTCCATTGGGCCCTTCAAATTTTGAACAAAATTCAAGAGTTCCCGGTACTGTTCATTGGAGAGACCTAGGATTGCCGAGCCTTGCTCGTTGGCCGATTGTGCCGGGTCTTCATTACCGAAGCCCACTACTGCTCTAGCCTTCTCTGTCTGGGCCAAAAAGTGAGTCCATTGCCCATGCCGGCCCACTTGACTGGTTTGTCTGCTCAGCCCACCACGGGAGGTGCCACCTTCCTTACCTTTTTGTTTGGATTCGGAGCCTGCTCCACGGGATCCCCAATCCGTGGGCAGTCCGTGAAGTTTCCAGCATCCAGATCTATCATGGCCCACTCGTTGGCAATAGTCACATACGAGCCTGCCTTTTCCTCCGTATTGTGTATTCCCAACATCATCAAGCTTGATCACCGAGAAAGCTGCTCCTTCAACTCGTTCATCTCGTTTCGGAATTGCCTTCCGTTTCTCTTCTTGACTAATGCCTTGCTCATCGAGGGAAGTGGCTCGGTGTTAAGTATTTGTGAGCACACCGATCCATATAAATCAATATCAAGTCCCATGAGAAATTGATGTAATTTCTCAATCTCCTTGTCGTGGGCTTGTTTCACGGCTGACAAACACGTACGCGAATGAACTTCTGTGTATTCATCTAATTCATCCCACAAAGTTTTGAGCTTCATATAATAAACGACAATAGAATCTCCCCCTTGCTCGAGACGACTTATCTCCTTTTTTAATTGATGGATCCTCGTGCAATTCCTTGTGAATATTGTTCTTTTAATTCAATCCACATCTCTCGTGGATCATCTACATACACCAGACTTGCCTGCAAACTTTTGTCAAGTGAATTATAAATGCACAAAACTATCATATTATTGCAAATATCCCATAGATCAAAATCAAGAGATGAAGAATCACGCTTCTCTAGGGATCCATCGATGAATCCCAGTTTGTTCTTTGCTGGCAGGGCTCGCCTCATCACTCTTGCCCAAGTTGCATAATTGTCGCCCGTCAAAATGGACGAGACGAGAGTCGCACTTGGACTATCTGAGGGACTGAGATAGAATGGTGAGGTCGTGTCGATTGGTTTCTTCAAATCCATCTTTGTCACATCTGCCATGATCGATCGACTAGGTTGGATCATCAAACCTTCGGCTCTGATACCATGTGAAATTGCCAGTAATTCGGGCAATTCTTTTCATTGATTTCTTTGGTATGGTTACAGTCAATATATAATACAGGCATTGAATACTTACTCTAAATAATACATGGTGTATAAAGAAACTTATCCTAGAGAATATATGCCATATATCATGCAAGATTACTAATATTCCGCATGGGGCTTGATGTCAAAGGCCACGCCTCGGCAACTCGAAAATCGGACAGGTTTTTCACTCATTTTATGTTCTCAGCTGTGTGAAAAAGTTGATGAGGTAGAAAGGGTGCCAAAGAAGAATTGGAGAGATCACTGTCGGGCTTGGGGGTGAGCACCAGTGGCTTTTGTTTGTGCTGAAGTTGGTGACGACAGACGAGGCGCTTTGCTATGCCTTATATAAAGAATGATTGGCATTGAAGCAACGCAATCATAAGGTAATTTTGAGGCGAATAAGTCCAAACAATCATCGTGCTTTTTGATTCGGTCAAATTTCCAAAACGAAAACTCAAAGACAGGTGGAAGGGTACAAACTCTAGTAATATTGATAATGTTCTTTGTTTTTTTTTTTTTTTTTTGTTTTCCATGATGAGACATTGGTCTTTACGATCATATCAAGAACAATGCCAAAAACGCGGGCTAAGAACGAGTAGAAGAGCTGATGAAAATGGGGTATAGTAAGATCTTCTATTGATAATAGAACCAAGGATTTTTCAATACTAGATTGAGATTTATGTCACAAAAGTGATTTCTTTTTATTAAAAACAAGGTGCTTTTTGATTGTTGAAGAAATATGTGTATATAAAGAGGCTGAGAGAAAGAGGACAATAAATTGATATAATAAGTACAATCGATTAAAGTCGAATCTTGAACCCTTTATAGCGGATCGAGGGCAATGTCATTACATTAAATCTCATTCAACTAATGCTAATGATGAGGAGCTACTACACGAGGAAAGGATTTGAGACCTTTTCGAAGGGGACGGAGCCTTCCATATTTGCAAAAAATTGTTACTCATTAAAAAATTATTTCCATATTTAACTCGTGGTTAAAGTACAACACATTGTCATCTTACAATGTTAATATAAACAAGCATGTAAGATGTTCTCTTAATGAAACTCTAAAAATTTCAAAATCTTTTTAAAAATAACTGAATTTTATTAATATGTAACATTACGTGATACACTCATTATACATAAGATTTTATCATTTCATTGAGATTTCATTGGAGAAACCCTTAAATTAATTTCAAGATTTTCTTCTCCAGTTTCATAAAAATTTTAATATAAGTTGTAAAAGGAAAAAATTCTTATATGGTCCAGTCTCACAATAACGTGATGAGAAAGAATCAATCAAATTACTTTGATTAATATTAGTTATGATAACTATTCAAGTGATTAACACTAATTTATTCATCTATCACATTTTAATTGGTGTTTTCTTAAACTACATGACAAGATAGGATCACATCAGAATTTCTCAAAAGGAAAAAATCTTAGAAAGTAAAGGGTAGAGATAAAGGGAAAGATTATTATCGTATGAGGAAGTAGTTTTAGTGCAGTCACACAAAATTTTGATTCACAATTAAAAGTTCTGATCTCGATCTTCATTGTAAGAGTTATATGACCTTTTATATCTCTTTATTTCGTTTCTTGTATTAGACTCATGACTTTTTCACTGAGAAAAATATAAATATGGCATACCATAGACCAATCACATAGTTTACTAGATTGCATACCTCGATGAAATACCTGTATTAATAATGTATTTACAAGTTTAGTGAATCGATTAATAGAAAAATAAATCAAGTGAAAATATTAAGATGATAGCAAATAAATATTTAAAAATTTCAAAGATTTCGACTGGTACATCAAATAAATACGATCTTATTTCTAATTGAAGGAAAAATTGTTATAATGGATATATTGCATAATATATTCCAAGCTAATTAGTGAATAATGTATCGGAAAAAATAATTGTAAATTTATTACTGGTTATTAGTATCAACTGATGTGCTAAATATCCATTAACTCAATATATATTTGCATAGAAAACTCTAGTACCGAAGGACATGCTTATAAGAAAATTGCATAAGAGTGGCATATCTTTGGACCGTCCGATCATAGTAGCATTATTAGTTGACCGGGAAACATCAAGAAACTCATCCAAATGGCGAAACTTAACGGATATGTAGGAGAACAAGTTCATGGCCCGATGTAAAGTATTTTTGATATAAAAAATTAAATGAAATTTTATATAATATTTTATAAAATTTCTCGAATTTAGAGGAGTGATCGCCCGCCACATCCCCGAATCCGTTCCTGCTAGTGGAAGAATCGTGAATGGTACTACATTCCCTATGAAACATCTTTGGAAATAATTGGTCCGCACCAACTTAAATAGGTTTCCATCCCATGATCAATAAAGTCTTTGAATCAAGTCTTATTAATAAAAATAAATCAATTATAGGATACTTTTGAAATTATTGAGCCGATCCAATTCATGTTTAGAATTTCAAATATTCTAAAAATTGAGGAAAATGATTAGACTCTTTTATCTTCGCATTAACTCGGTCAAACATGAGGCTTCTGCTTGCTAGTATGATTCCGCCCATGTAAGTACACGAATGTCTGATTCTTTAACGTTAGTCGGCCGAGAATCTGACCTTTATGCTAATGATCAATCAATGATATCCAAAACCAATAATATATATATATATATGTACGATAAAACTTTTTTTCCGACGATAAGAAAGACTCATTAGCCTTATATAATGATGGGAAATAAAGAGAAATAAATCAAGAACACATAACTTTCATGACAAGAATCGAACTTAGAACGTAAACCTCTTAGTTGTGAAACAGACTCCTGTGTCACCCCAGCAAGACCACTTCCACCGTATATGAGGAAACTTACCTACACATTCGGACGGAAGTGATGCGTCCTTTACTTGTAAGCCTTCTGACTGATTCAACATATTCTGCATAGACGGCAAGACCTCTTCCTCGTTTCCTCTTTCTTATCAATTTTCAATCGTAGATTACTGTCTGAGACTTGCATATAAATGGGCAACTCCTTCCAGCATTTCGCCACACAACCAGCTCCCAAACTTGCTCTTAATACACACACTCTATTACTCACTGTTTGGCTCTCAGCAATCATAGCTTTTACACACGCAGAGAGAAAACACACGAAGGAGATGAAGATTGTATCGGTGATCAGTTTGCTGGCAGTTGTAGCCTTGAGCATCAATGGAGCAGCTGCTGAGCCATTACAGGATTTCTGTGTTGCCGATCTCACCAGCTCAGGTATTTTCAAACTATAACATGCCACTAAGAACAGTATCCGGCAGAAAAAAGGGTAGACAGTAAACTACAGAAGGGATACCGTGGACCATAGAATCTAGGACAATGTTAGGAATGGATAATCCTTAAAGCAGACAGTCCCAGAGTACTTTTTTGGTTGTCTGTTCACTAATGTTATCTTTCAATGGTTGTATTTCCCTTAAAGTAGTCCCACCACCTTACTGATTATTCATATAACATCCATGGTTTCAGCTCGGGTAAATGGCTTTCTGTGCATCGACTCCAAGCAAGCACAGGCCAGCCACTTCTCCTTCAGCGGGCTCCACGTACCAATGAACACGGCGAATGCAGTTGGCTCAGCTGTGACTCCTGTATTCGTTACAACGCTCCCTGGGCTGAACACTCTCGGAATTTCCATGGCTCGCATTGACTACGCCCCAAAGGGAGTTGTCCCACCCCACACCCATCCTCGAGCCTCCGAGATCATTACCGTCTTGGAAGGCACTCTCAATGTGGGATTCATCACTTCGAATCCAGAGAACAGGCTCATCAGCAAGACGCTCCAGAAGGGTGATGCCTTTGTGTTTCCGGAGGGGCTTGTTCACTCCGTGCAGAACGTGGGCACCAGAAGCGCTGTTTCGATCTCTGCCTTGAGCAGCGAGAATCCCGGTGTCATTCTTGTTGCCAACTCTGTCTTCGGATCTACTCCGTCCATCGCAAATGACCTTCTCGCCAAGGCGTTCCAGACAGACAAGACAGTAATTGATCAACTCCAAGCAAAGTTTTAAGAATCCTTATTTCGCAGGAAAAAGTAATGAATTTGGAGAGGAAGTATTTAGCTCTAAAAATGTCTTGTCTATCCTTAATTTGTGATTGCCCCCATGTCTTGTGTCTTATGTTTGCATTAGTTTGAAAGGTCGTCATGCATATCAAATCTGTGTGAAAATTTCAGCATTTGCCGTTCAAATAATTGATTAATGGTGGTTGCTAAAGCTAAGGTTACCGAAATTCTTCTCTCTCGTTTGGCCAGCTAAATCAATGTCAATATATTGCAATCTCTCCTTCCCGTCTCGAATCTGAAAATAATGACGAATAAAGAACAAATATCAGTCAGATTAAGGCTGTCAGTGACAACTGCCCGACTCGCCGAAAACTGACTGCCAGACTCACCCACAATCAGGAACGGTGTTGCAGTTGTGACACCATGTGTGTTCATATGTCAGAAAGAGCACTCCTTCCAATGTTGTCCCTTATCTCTAGCTCGTTTTGTCGATCCGATGAACTAGAGAATACATAGAGAAAGATGATACTTTACAGCTCCGTGGTTGATTTCTGTTTATGTCAAATCAAGTAAAACCGGGTTGACTCGCATTCAGCTCAATGACTCCTTTTTATTTTGAATATGGTTGAATGCTGTTTATGTCAAATCATGTAAAATTAATTGGGATTCCCACATTCGAATGAGCCAATCCTGCATTTTAAATAAGATATCTTGTTTTTATGTTGAAACGCCTTCATAAAAGAGGCGGACGAGCTTCTGTCTCTTCCTTTACTCTCCATAGAAATAATGAAGGTTCTATCAACTGACAACTTGTAAGTCATTTATTGTCATATACTTTTTTGAGGCTTGGTAGTAATGAGAATTTCATTCATAACTCTGAAAGAAAGGGAAAATGCTCGAGAAAATTAGAAGTTCAGATAATAATCGGATCCTTCTAAGCTAAAAATAGGAAATAGAATAGATACCACGATACATTTGCAGCCAACCCACTATAGTCTTCGGCTAAATTTTCTGTTGGCTACAAGGAACCTGGTAAAGACTGGACTGGAGAGTCCTCGGGTCCATTAATCTGTCTCAGCCTTGGGAAATCTGATCTGATTCTTCACGGGGAATTTTTGTAGCAGAGCTAAACAATAGGGTCCTGAGTGTACCTTAAAGCTAATTGGTTTACTACACTTTAGGAGGAGGCGTTGGTCGTGGGGAGCTGATAAAAGGCCGGTTTTGGACTGCAACAGATGCAATCTGACCTGAACTTCGAAAATTTATGTAGATCTAACAATATTGGCCATAGATTTACAAAGATCCAGAGAGGACTGTCCCCACCGACACATCCAAAAGGTCAATATGCCCGTATTGGAAAGAGTGGAAGTGAGGTTCATAGCCGAGCACACCAAATGTATGGAGAAGAGTAAGCCGTGATCTCGACATTTGAGATGATAAGAGAAAGGAGACCAGACTCGACCAGTCGGGACAGAAGCCACCAAGAGCTATGGTGGAGTGTGTTGACAATAATTCAAAATTGTCCTGTTAGCTATATCACATTTTGGCTTCGTTTGATGCCACTTTAAATGGTTATGTTTTATATGTTTGTCAGATCTCTGAAAATAGTTGATGTTTCATTAGAGGATGCTGATGAAAGAATAGACAATACCATTGATAGAAGTCCACGTAGGCTTGGGAATCGAGGATGTACTGTTGTATTTCAGATCCTTGTTGGAACTGGCACGAGAACTATGAGAATAATCAAGATCAAGTCATTGAATGATGATTGTGTTTTCGAGTTCTTTGAGTAGTATGTCTTGCCATGCACTACAAGAATTCCTCCAAATTTCAAAGGACAATTCGGTCGGAGAGTGGTCAAATTCTCGTCAAAAATTGTGAAAAACCAACACCTTTTCATGAAAAAAGCTCCCTCGATAAAGGCCTTGTCACATTTTTCGACTCCCAGGGATAGAAGTCAGATAGTTCGTGAGTTGTTCGAGAGACTAGTTTATCTCGCTTAATTCGAGAGGAAGCCAATACAATTCTATCGCTTGGTAAATTTGTGGAGCAACCGAGAAATATTGTCTGTCGGTTGATTCGAGAGAAAACCGTGAGAAAATTGTCCGTCGGTCATCTCATCAAAAAATTGAGGAAATCTTATTTGCTAGGAAAATTCATGAGAAAATCAAGAGAATATTAACTGTCGGTAATATCATGGAAAACAACTCTCTTTTTGTGAATTTGTGAGGAAATCGAGAATACATGGTCCCTCGGTAGATTCACGAGAAAATCGAGAACATACTATCCCTTGGTAAATTCAGAGAAAATCGAGAACATATTGTCCCTCGGTAAATTCGTGAGGAAATCGAGAACATATTGGTCGTCGTTAAATTCGTGAGGAAATCGAGAACATATTGTCATTGATAAGTTCAGAAGAAAATCGATTGTATTTTTTCCGTCAATTATATAGTGAAAAAAATGAGAATATTGCCTATTGGATTAGAACTATCAACTGGATTGAAATTGAGAGTAGACCGATGGGATTGCCTCTCAATAGAGAAATACACTTTTGGGACTCTGCTCCTGTTGTATATTCTCAAATGATTTATGTATTTTTTGCATTTTTTTTGAGCTATTCAATTTTAAGATTAAAACAAATATGACACATATATATAATTTGTATTACAACTGAATATGACAAACAATTAAATTTATCATATGCAAAAACATTACATTGTGGTGTATACAAATACATATTATAATAGTATTACTAAAAAGATCATTTGACAAATGGTTCTTGGCAGCCTCTTACTTGCTAAGGCTTGGTGGCTGCCAATCCTTCTCCGATCGTCAGCGGAGTCGGTGATTACTCACATAGCAATTCCTCTTTCTCTAGAAAGAAGATAGAAGAGAAAAGGAAACAAAAAAAATGGTAATTTTGGCCTCATCTTTCATTGAATGCAAGCTTGAATATTCAATCTCTTAGCTGCTTCCCTTGATCATCACCAACTCTTTCCTCCTACTCATCATCATAAGATAAGTACGATCCAAAATTCAAAAGCTTATAAGAATAAATATATTGAAATATGAATAACAAGATTAACCTAAAATATGCCATTAATCTCCACTTCAATCCAAACTCTTTCCTCCAAACAAGATGTGTATATACCTAAAAAAAGAATTAAAAAAAAAAGAATAAATGTTAACTGTGGGGAACATAGAAAAATAAGGGAGATGAAAACTTGGGATGCAAAACATTCACCCTTCAAATGAAGAAAAGAACATATGATAGAAAAAGAGAGAACGTAGGTTCTTATAAGAGAGAATGGAGGGAGATTTAGTGGGAAAATTAAAATTTTCGGCAAATTTTGTCGCTATTAGGATATTCAAGAGAATGTTATTGAATTTCTGTCAAAAAGTTTGCAAAAAAATCCGGGAGGCAAATTTTATCGATGTTCCCGTGGAGCCGAAAATTAAAATTTGTGAGAAATCTCTTGGTTTTTTCTCAAAGGAATGGAGGGAGATTTAGGCGGGCAAATTTTGGCGCTAAGGATATTCGAGAGAATGTTATTGAATTTCTGTTGAAAAGTTCGTGAAAAAATTCAAGAGACAAATTCTACCGATGTTCTCATGGAATCGAAAATTAGAATTCGGGAGAAATCTCTAGGTTTTTTCTCAGAAAAATACCCAATTTGATACCATATTTATGTCCATGTTGTACAAATTGCTCCCTTGGTTTAAAGTTTAAACGTGCATAGTAATAATAAATACGAAGTAATTGTCACATAGATAAAAATATTTTACAATACAACTAAACTTCCCCGACGATCCAAACAAAGAAAACTTACGAAACTTCCTGCCAAAGAAAACTTAGAAAAACTACAATAATAACTGTCATTCCTTCACCAAACGATCCAGACAATAAGTACGGTCACTCCCCAGCAAATGATTCGGACAACAAGCATAGTCACTCCTCATCTGATGATCCGGACGACAAGCACTGTCACTCCTCATCAGATGATCCAAAAATGTGCTCTTCATCGCTCGAAGAATTTTCTTTGTCATGCTCTCTTATATTGCCCAAGTCATTTCGAGAAGCCACATTTCTTGGACAATGTAAGTTGGCGAATGCTGGAATGAAAGGCTGCTACTGCCAAAGTTGTGACTACATGGATTGTTGAGGAAAATTATTGATGTGCTGCATCATGAGCATATGTGATTGTTGTAAGGCTTGTTGTACCACTTGCATTAAATGGACTTGTTGTTCATGTAAGCTTAACTGTTGTCGCACAACATTGACCTCATGCGAGACACTAGCTCTTGCATCTTCATTCAATTTGGTGATGTATGAACGCATCTCGTCAATTTGCTCTGCCCAAGCAGTCGACGACCCTATATTTTCATAATTACATAATGCAATCTCTGATTATGGATAGTATCCTATCCCATAAATCTGACCTTTCTTGCAGCCTCCAACTGCATTTTTCCAAGCACTCAAGATCGATTGTTGGGATAGTGGGCTCGTTTTGTCACCTTGTGATTGATCGTGATCCCTCATTATATTCTACTACGTAAATATGCACATGTTAATGATCAGCTTACTATGAAAATATACTATAATTACTTATTATAGCATAAATACTATATCAAAATTCTATTACTTACGACAGTTTCCTTTGCTCATTATTCTACCCAAGTTCCATCTTTCTTACGACGTATTCTACAAAATAATTCATAGATCGTGGGTTCTCTCCCCAATTCCTTAGTCTACATTGAATTTTTTGTCATAAATATTTTTTAAATTGAGCTATTTCTCATCGATGTATAATAAAATAAATAATCAAATATAAGAATAATAACAATATTGTAGTTAATTTACCATGCGTGCTTGAATGATGACTCCATAATGGCATCCAATCGTATGTAGAGAACTTCTTCTCTTAGATTTCCTGTTCTTCTTGTTCTGCTAGACAATTTTAATGTATTCTTCCAACTGCCAATGTTCGTTAAGGTCGTCCCATAACTTGGCCCCCATCCAAGATGCAGGGTTATCCTTCTTTTTACACCAATGATACATATCGCTCAACCGAGCTGTTTCCTTTTTGTTAAATACTTTCCACATAAATTCTTCATTATCTGGTTCCCATGTTACAAATTTTTAGGACAAAATTGGAAAAGTTTAATTTGTTACATAATAGTATATTTCAATAAAATTTGCCTATTTAATAAACTAATTTCATATTCATAAGTGTGTTTGTATATATATATAATTGCGATAATATCTTCCACTCTTGAAACCAATCACGACGCTAATTGTAAGGAATTTCCCCCAGCTGCTATAAAAAGTAGTCCTCTTATTACGAATGACTTCAGATATACAAGCAATAACATCCTTGTTAAGAAAGAACCTAGAAGTAATAGATATTCATTATTTTATTACATAAAGTTTAATAGTTTTATGACTTTCTTTTAATAGAATGAAGAAATATAATTTAACATCTTACCCTTGGGTTCCCTCATGGTGCAAAAATATTTTGCCATCTCTTTGACCTTGATTTACAGATTCTTAGAAGGATTGCCTATTGATAGTATTCTCCCATTGAGATTGTGCAGTTGTTTTTGTTGATGGCCTTGTTGACAGTGAAGGAGAATGTATTGGTGGAGCATCCATTTTAGTTCCTTGCGAGGGAATGTTCTGTTGGACAGCTTCAGTGAAAGGATATTGCAATGGTTGGGAAGAAGGCGGTGAAAAACATTGTGCAGTAAACTCTCCAATATTTGCTTGAACAAATTTCCAATGAAGGATTTAAAGTGTTTGGTGCAGGTGATATAAATCTAGGCATAGACATGATTTGACTGTCACCAAACAATAAGTCATACATGCTTATTAATGGGTCTGTATTTCTGTTGGCAGGGTTGCCATATGTGTAGAACTCGATGTATCACCCCGATGGGTCGTTCGACTTTTTCCCTTATTCTTTTTGGAGTTGTTTGATTGAGACATCTATAAAACAATTAACATTACATTAAGTAAAGATATATAATATATAATTATAAAAAAATTGCTAAAGAGTTTTGCATAACCTTCAGATGAAAAAGTGGTGGAACTTGGCATATGTTAAACGAGTAGGAATGTGTTAATATTTATAGCATTAAAAATATAAAATAAAAAAAATATTTTATAAATATATAATGAGTGTAACTGAGAAAATATGACCATATCTTTTACACATCTTATCAGAAAATGTGTAAATATCATTTATTTGATTGACTACACACATTTTACAAATTAACTACAAATATTTTTCGACAGAAATCCAATGTATATCTCTCGAATAAGGAATCCAAATAAAACTCCTACCCTCATCATTTCATTCACAAAATCATCATTTCATTCAGAAAATACAGGACGAATTGTATCTTTGGAGCATACCGAGAGATGACTAGTTCATGGATTTCTCTCGAATTTCTCTCGGACAAGATATTTAACGAATTTCTCTTAGACAGTCCTAGAGAAATCTGATGTATGTCTCTCGGATGAGGAATCTGAATAAAATCTGTCGTATTTGTGGTTTCATGCAGAAAATCCAAGTGACTCATTTTGAATGACTACACCTAATTTACAGATAACTTGTTTGACTACACATGCAATTCGAGACAAATTGCCTCGGATATTTAATGGATTTCTCTTGAACACATCAACAGATGGATAGTTAACGGATTTCCCACGAACAAATTTGAGAGAAATTCGATGTATATCTCTCAAAGAATGAATCTGAACAAAATCTCCTGCCCTCATCATTTCATTCAAAAAATCCGGTCAGAATTACATCTTTGGAACATACTGAGAGATGGATAGTTGACGGTTTTCTCTCGAATAATTCGAGAGAAATCCGATACATATCTCTCGGACAAGGAATCTCAACAAAATCCCATCGGATTTAACGAATTTCTCATGAATGTTCGAGAGATATCCAGTGTATGTCTCTCGGATGAGAAATCCAAATAAAATCTGCCATATTTGTGATTTCGTGCAAAAAATTCGAGTCATTCATTTGATTGACAACACCTAATTTACAAATAACTTGTTTAACTATACATGTAAATATTTCTCAAATAAGGAATCCGAATAAAATCTCTCGGGTTCATAATTCCATAGAAAAAACATAGGATAAATTGCATCGGATAATTAATGAACTCTCTTAAACATTTCAGGATAAATAGGATGCATGTCTCTCAAACAAGGAATCTGAAAAAAATCTACTGCCTTCATGATTTTATTTAGAAAATTCAAGACAAATTGCATCAGATATCGAATGAATCTATATTAAACAGGCCGAGAGATGGACAAGTACAAATGTTTCAATATTGCTATTAACTAAAACATTACATATTAAATAGTTTATTTGACTTTTTAGAATTTTCTTTAATATTTTCATTATCTTCACCATCTTCATCTTCACTGTCTTTATCTTCATCTATTTCATCTTTATTGTCTTCCTCTTCTTCCTCTAATGCGCAATCGAGTAGTACATCACAAGTTCCAATGAGATGCATATTTTCCCCAGATTATTGTTATCAACCAAAGGTTCAAGTATATCATCATATACTAATGGACATACATGTGATGGTAAGACATTTTAATATGCCACTTCAAATGAGTCTTCAATTTCGACACGTCCAGTTGCCTTTAATTGAATAAACGCCAACTAATTTACTTTACTCTTCATATTTCCTAGATGCGGAAAATAATAAACTTTTCAACACTTATGTGCAATAATAAAAAAGTTATACTTTCTGTACCTGCGGGCTTGATGAACTTTAGTAATCTTATACTCTGGATACACAATACGCGTACCATGACTTGGAGTGGGGTTGAACCGATCACAGGGAAATAAAACTACCTGTTTCTCAGATACTCCACCATATTGTAGTTCGAGAATCTCTTGCAACATCCCGTAAAAATTTTGTTCTCCCTCTTCATCAAGATTTCCTTTCACATTGTCTTTCTCCTGTAGCCCCATTCTTCGGTATGAAGTTTGAAACCATTTACAAAATATGTTGGCCACATCTCAACTTATCTATTTGGACCATAGGCCAACTCATACAATATGGGATCAGTGATTCCATTGCCATGTCATGAACCTAAGGCAAATAAAAAATTGTCAACATAAATGCAATATATAAATTTAAAAAATTATTATATTAACATTTATATGATAATTAATTGCTTGACTAGCATGAACGGTTTCGATATTGTTACTTTGAAGGAATATACTAACAAATGATACGAGTGATTAGAATGTATAACTAAAAATTGAAGAAAATTATTGTATGTGGAATATTAAAATTTGAGATACTTACTCAATGAACGGTTTAATCTCATGGCAATTCAATAAAGCATGCATGAAGTGTTGTAGACTTTAACTCATTATCTGTTAGCCACCTTTTGTACAAGCTCCGGACGCGCAACTGGTTTCATTGAAAATGGATAATGTTATTCGAATCAATGTATTCACACCACCATCATAATGTCGAGGAACCCTCCTTCGTGATGTGAGAACATCAGGATGGAAATAAAAGGAACAACAATTTATTATCTCTCGCCATAGATAAGCCTCACAAATTGATCATTCCACTTGTACCTTCTGTTTGATTAACTTCTTTATCTTGCCAAGGTACCTATATAAAATGCAATTGAAATATTATTATTCTAAAATATTGATATATTTATATTTTTAATTCAATCAATATATATAATATATGAGTAGTACCATGAATTTAAATTTGCCTCTCAAACGGGTACATCCATCAAAATTGTACGGGTCCACCATTGCAAGCTTCTTGCACCAAATGGATTGCAAGATGCTCATTGAATCGAAGAAACCTGGTGGGAAGATCCTTTCTAACTTGCACAAAATAATCAGGATTTTTTTCTCCATTCGCTCCAAATCTTCATGATGAACCGTAATTGAACCAAGATCCTTGAAAATTTTGTTAAGTTCCGCTAGTGGTTTCCAAATGCTATCAGGAAGTTCTTTAATTGCAATTGGTTATAGTTGCTCCATGAAAATATAACAATCGTGGCTCTTCCAATCGGAGAATTTACCCTAAACAACATCAACACGTCTTGTAGATTAGATTAATATCCATCTAGCATTCACAAAACACTTACCCATTTACAAATTCTTCTTCTCTGATCAACTGAAACAACATACTTAACTTTTGGCTTTAACCAACGACCATTACCTCTATCGATAAGTTCAAGCTCTAACTGCCTGCAAAACTCTTGCAAATCTCTACAAGCTTTAATATTGTCATTGATCTTGTTATTGATATCTATAACTATGTTAAATATGTTATCAAAGAAATTCTTTTCAATGTGCATGACATCTAAATTATGTCACAAGAAGTTATCCTTCCAATAGGTCAACTCCCAAAAAATTGATTGCTTCTTCTAATTGTAGTAGGGGCCATATCCTGAAATAATAGGTAGTTGACCATTTTCATGAACTTTGAGCAAATTACTCACCATGTGAAACACTTCGTAAGACTTTACTGATAGAGGTGGAGGGTCCAATTCTATCCTTCCCTTAATGAAGTTATATGAGTTACTCCTATATGGATGCCCAAGATCTAAAACTTGACGATGACAATCAAACCAACTACACTTTCCACCATATCTCAATCTAAAAGTTTTACTGTGTCCCATGTAATATGGGCATGCCAATCGTCCAACAGTCATCCAACCTGACAATATGCCATATGCTAGAAAATCATTCACAGTCCATATCAAAACTGCTCTCATTTGAATTTTTTTTTTGGTTGTTACATCATATGTAGTCTCTCCAGCATCCCATAATTGCTTCAATTCATCGACCAATGGTTGTAGGTAAATAGCTTTGCCTTGCTTTGGATTCTTCGGACCAGAAATGATGCATGCTAAGAACATATAAGGTGATGTCATGCACATATGTGGTGGAAAGTTGTACGGAGTAACAATGATAGGCCAACATGAATATGGGATAGACCCACAATGAAAAGGATTAAATCCATTGGCACACAATCCTAGTCTGACATTTCTAGGCTCAGTTGCAAAATTAGGATGGTGCAATCAAATTCCTTCCACGCATTTCCATCTAATGGATGACACATCACCCCATCCATTCTTTGATTTTTATGATGCTATGTTTTTTCAAATGAGTAATGATGGGTAAGTAATGCATTCTCTTATTTGGTATTGGCTTACCATTATTCTTTCTATGAGAATGTGCCTTGTATCTTGGAGCATCACAAAACTTGCAATTATCTCTATCATAGTCATGCTTATAGTACAACATGCAACCATTCATATAATAGTCAATTTTCATCGTGCCAAGGCCCAATCGCGACACTAACTTCTTGGCTTCATAGTAATTTGTTGGGACATTATTTCTCTCAAGTGTGCATTCTAATATCGGTCTGCATACCTCAACCAAAGCATCATGAGATAAATTCCAATCTGATTTAATATTCATTAGCCCAATTGCTACGAATAATACAGATTGTTTTGTACAACCTTGTCATAATGGTTGGTTACACTCTTCTAGCATAGCATAGAACTTTTGTGCTTCTGCGTTGGGCAATTCTTCTTCATCATTGACACATTGCTCATGAGAAGACATCCCATTATATGGAATGTACTATGATGATCTTCATATGCATCTTCAAATATACCAAAATCGGTACCTAACTCATGCCTAGCCGTATCAATGATAACCTCTTGGTATATATTGGGATGTGTACTATCCTCTAAAGGTGGAAACTCTCCATGATCAGTCCAATACCAATATTGAGGTTTGAATCCTGACTTATACAAATGCATTCTAATATCATTCGGTTCCAAAAGACTTCCCTTATGTCGACACTTCACACAAGGACACCTAGTCGTTCCCCCTTGCAAGAATTGTGTTAAACTACATGCATAATTTATAAAACCCTTAACACCATCTAAGAACTCCTGTCCAATTCCAGCTTGACCAGGATATAGTCTATCATCATCCATACCTATGGGAAGGGATACTCATTTGTGATATGCAATATCAGAATCTGCTATCAACAATCAATATTAAAAAAAATATAATACATATTTGTTATTGTAAATTTCTACAGTATTAGTTGGAAAACTTACCCTTAAGTATCAAACAACCGATCTACACCAAGATAATTACAATGTCATCTAAAGTAAGATGTGTCTAAATAATTTAGTCAGGAGAATTACATCATCATTCTAAGGGATGTGTATGAAGATGAAGAATAGCCAAACATGTGCAATATATTAAAATAAGGAATGAGATGGTGATAGTTGGAAAATAAATATGTGGGAGTAAGAGGTGAAGCAATATGCTCTCTCTCTCTATATATCATTAGTTATCAAATTTTTCAAAACATTTTTCAATTAATTTTTGTGAAAAAATCTTTTGAAATCTTATTGAAAAGCCAATAGTAAAGCATTTTATCATGAAAAGCTGAAATAAGTTATCATTACAGCCTGTCATTTACAACACATTTTGATATTTTGCGAGAGTTTTCTCTTAGATTTATCTCAAAATAGTCTGAGAGAAAACTCTCAAAAACTCATCAATGCATATGTCCCTTGATGTTCTCTTGGAGTTGTAAGAAAGTTCTCTCAGGCACAAGGTGAAATAATGTGACATGTACATATTGTTAAGAGTGAAAAGGGTATGCCTCTCAATTAATTTTTTGCCGAGTTCCGCTCTTCATCAAAAAAAGACATGTCTCTCAAATGCTACGAAATATTTATTGAAAAATAATATAAAATTACTTTTATCATGAAAAATTGAAAACAACATAAACAAAATATATGATACTACATTTTTGACATATTTCGAAGGTTTTTTTCCGATATTTCTCGGATATATTCGAGATACATCCGAGAGAATGCTCTCGAAAACTAATTGAGAACCTCACATATAAAAGCTCTCGGTAATTATTTGTCGGATTTATTCTAGACTTTGTGAAAGCCTCTCGATGGCCTCTCGAATAAAGCGAGAGACTTGCAACAAAACTCATGTGCGCACCTTTCTCCCACTTCCGAGAGCTCCCCTCACGATAAGTCATTGGACTATTCAACTGACTTTTTATTGATGTCTCTTGAATTCCAATTAGACGAATTTTTCGTTGATCATCTCTCGCATCTCTCTCAAATTGTATTTTAACTGACTGCGCTCTCTCGAATTTCCATCGCTGCTTGTTCGACCTCCTTCTCTCTCGAAGATTTTCTCTCAGTAATTAATGGAATTCTTGTAGTGATGGTCCATCCCTCTTACCAAAAAAAGAAAACTATGCACATTCAAGAAGCAATTGCTGCACAATTTTGGGGAGATAATTACACAAAGAGTCCTATATGTTTGTTGATTATTGCAAGTGAGTCCTAAGTGTTTCAAAGTGTTAAATCAAGTCCTATGTATTGTTTGCGTCGCAATATCGCATCTTTTCTATCACTTATCGTTATTTTAAGCTGACATGGCACTAATACACTTTAGCTTAAAGTAACGGTAGGTGATGAAAAAGACTCAATATTATAACGCAAATAACACATAGGACTTAATTGAACACTTTGAAATATTTAAAACTCACTTGTAAGAATTGACAAATATATAAGAGTCTCAGTGTCATTACCTCTAATTTTGAGTATTACACATTGAATATTTACTCGAAGTTTCAGATTGTATGCCGAATCTATAAACCTAGTTTGAGAGCCAGCTAGTTCCATTAGTCAGGTATAGGAGTCGGTTCTTCGCTCCATTTATATGGCGCTTTCTTTATTTTTTATTTTTTAAGAGTCAACAACTCATCTCCTTGTTGTCATCTTCATTATTACTAATACTACATCATTTTTTATCAGTAAAAGGAGTGTTGCAGTAATGCTCACTCAGCCACTCCTTTTACGTAATGTTTGGGCTTTTATGTTTAACCGTGAACATATCAGACAAACTGAGCAGTCAGTTCTAACACTGACCTGTCAACGTGGCACCACCAAGGGCCAATTAGTTCAAGAAGTGAAGTGTTGACACGGTGCAACCAAAGACCTAGTATAGTTCAAAAAGCCGATGCCCACTGGACCTCAAATTTAAAAACTCTCTTCTAACAATTTTACTTAGAGAGAGACTCGAACCCAAATCTATACTTTTTTTTTTGGATGTGAGATTAATTTCTCAATATCCGCTCTTCCATCCTCAACAACTGATTTCGAACTGGGCATTTGTCTTATGGCTTCGGGCTAGGAGAAACTATCACAAGAAGGGCCTCCTCCTCCTCCATCCTTGGGCTAACATGCGAGTTGACTCTGACACTATGTAAATATCCATATAGTCAATAAGACGTTGAGTTCATGTTTAACCCAAAAGTTTAAGTGGATAGGCTAGTAGTATCCACTCCACTTTCTTATAAATCATGTTGCGATATCTTATTTGTCTAATGTGGTACTGACTTCTCAACAAAAAGATGCCCATAGGTCTGTAAGAGATAGAATAGTTAAAAAATAAAAGAGTACAAAGAGTCTCACTGATGAAAAATTAAACTTAGGCACTCTTGGTCCCAAGTTAAAGGCAATACCGACCATACCAATTCCCATGGCAGTGTTTAATAAGTTTTAACGAATTGATTGTGGACCACTAGTTGGACCTGGAGATTTCATCAGATGCAACTTCCAAGAAATTACCCAGCAAAGGGAATAAACTTTGTTGAATGGCACAAGCAAGAAATGTCAAATCCGATGTTCAATCGTGATTCCGTGGTTTTAGACTAATGGTCACTGTCGCAGTAATGTACAAAAATGAAAGAAATTAACATGTAACAGAAAAAGAAAATTAAAATGAAATTGTAACGCAATTGAAAGTACGTAGAACATGACGGGAATTGGAGGGGTTTCTTAAATTTTTTTAGTATTTTATTTATCTTCTGGGGGCATTTGTTTCTGTTAAAAAAATTTGAATATCTATTTTACCATCCAATTTCTCACTCGTCAATTTATATGTGTATAATTTTTATTAACTTATAATATCACTAAACATTGTTAATCGAGTATGCTCGTAACTTACAATACTTCATTGGCTGGGTATGCAACTGTGGACAGCCCTGTCAGTTTCCCATGGTGCATAACATCCGGTTCCTGGTCGTCCAAGGATCTGCCAGCTCCATTGAAGCATGTTATGTGATCAAAATTCCAATATTTTTAGTAATCTTAATAGAATTTGGAGCAAACACGTCCTCTTGAAGGAATCCCAAATTTAACTTGCAGGATGCCTCTGCGAGGAAATCTCTAGTACATCATCGGCTATACCACCGATAAAGTTAATCTAATATATCTGTCCAATCAGAATTTAACATATAATCAATATTTATATTATTACAATTATCAAAATCTAAAAAAACCCAAAGATAAATAAAAAGTCTGACAAATATTAAACGCCAATTGAGCAGATATGCGATATTACGTCAGTATCGTTTGTCATATAATCAATTGAACCTCAATTTGGAGATTAGAGAAATTGGCTTCTAGAAGAGGAATGGAGGTAAAAATTACAACAAAGTAAGGTGAAAAATTCACCCCCTTTGGCCCTTCCCCTCCCTTCAACTTATTTCCCTCCATCTAAATAAGGGATAAAAGTATCTAAATTGAAATAATTTATCGCATCTTTTATTTAAGTTTTAGAATTTGAAACATGTAAGAAAACAAATTTTATGGTCAACAGGTCTTTTAATTTAATTAATTAGTTCGACTCAAATTTAAATTAATCGAACTGATTATACTTCTGCTTATGAGATGGAAAGATCCAAAGATTAACAGGTGAAAAAGTTGCAGAAGGCAAAAGGAACAAGGTTATGATATTCACTTTGGCTTGCAAAAAGTAGATGAAATAGTAACTACGAATAAAATCAATTATTAATATAAAAAAACTCACATTTTTTTTAACGAATCAGGCAAGCAGGGAAATAGCTATGGAACTTCTCCCTTGACATTGACAATGGGACACGTCCGCCGTAGCGTCGGTGACGCATATGAGTGCGCAATAGACATTGACGTTAGAGTCATCCCCTCAACGTCGATGTAGTTTAGAAAGTCTTGTGCGTGATGGTATTATGATATGGAGTAAGTCTTTTATATAACAATTTTATCACATAGTTATGTTTACGTGAACGTACTACCGCTAACTAATAAAATTTATTTTTTAATTTTTTATAAATCCCTAAAAAAAATGACCAATTGAATTTGATTAGTTGGCATACAAGACTTTTTCCACCGTGTGACATTATTTCTATGGTGATACCAAATAATAAAATCCAATTATTTCTAATTTTTCTTATTTTTAAGATTTTCAACCTAATTTTATTTGTTGGTGTCACTGTAAAAATATTATAATCGAATCATTACAATAAAAGTCCTATATGCTTCTTATTTCTTACAGCTGAGTCCTATTAAATTGAAAATTGCTAATTCGGTCTAGGAAGGTTGGTTCTCCTATACTTTTAGTCCGAGTTGTTACTATTTTACTGACGTAGACTCCACACTAGTTGTAATTCTGTTAATAGAACAGTGGCATTTTGGACTGAAACTGTAACAAAATTGAGAATTGGATTAGCCATTTTCAAGTTTATAAAACTCAACTGTCCAAAATAATAAATATGTAGAACTTTTGATATCATTTTTTCATACTGTAGTACAGTGACACCGTTACATAGATGACTTGTTGGTCTACGTTCTAGGTGTTGGTTCGGCAAGAGAGGACATTAGATCCCTTCTTACCCAAAAAAATCAAAATTTTACACCAAAAAAAAAATTCAAAGTTTTGAGTTCTAAGTAATTTCGGGACCGATTTCTATGAAAGAGTCGTGTCTTGACCCCAAAATCCAACTGTCGATCCAAAAAGAAATTAATTAATATAATATACCTTAAATTAACAATATATTTGAAAAGGAAAATTCCCATTTACTGCTTCCCCACACCACCTCTGAAATTCTCAAATTCAATTCGATTTCCGATATCTCATTGTTATTGATGTATTTGGTAGATAGTATTTGAGTTCTTATATTCAGGATAACACCATCTCCAGAATTGTGTGAGTCATCAAGGAAATTCTGTGAAGAAGTAAGTCATCAAACCAAGTCTCTGACATTTTGTCATTGCTTAGCAATACTTATTGTTAATTTTTCTTTTCATGATCATACGATTCCGGTCACATATAATATCGTATGTGAACTTTTAAAAAATTCCTTCTATCGCCTGCATAAATTTCATTTAGCTCATTAAATTTTCACGTATCACCCAGTTTACTGTTCACTCATTGAAAAATTATGCTCACCGCGCGTAGCACGGGTCACGTGGATAATATTATTTTTAATAAATAATTTCTAATTTCGGACCCAAGAAACCGCGGCAAATAAGATTGACTTTTCAACACACTAAATAATTACCTCATTATTTTTAAAGCATATTTTCTTATTAATAATTAAGTAGTTTTTCTTTTATGAGTATTCAAACCAATGTAAAATAAATAAATAAAACCCAATTTTCTTTTATTACACTTTCGGAATTAATTTCGATTTAACTCGTATACATTCACGATGAATAAGTAACATATATGTATTTTTATAAATAATATGTAACACATAAATGATAACTAACACATATTAATATACTCTCTAAGTTGCACCTTTTTTACTTGTTAAGTATAATAGTGTAACTTCCGAATTGATAAGAAATAAATCTTAAATGATCATACCTCACATGAAGTGGTAAGAAAAAATAAATTAAATTACTTTGAATAGTAATAATTATAGCAACTGCTCGGGTAATTTATACTAATTTATCTGTTTGCCACAACATTGTGATTAGTGTTTTCTCACATTACGTGGTGAGATGGGATCACCTAAAAGTTTCTCGTTGATAATATGATCTTATCTACTAATTAAACAAAGAATTGAAACTTAATGAACTAGATTACGAGTTTGTCAAACTTTCCCGATTACAGAGGATGCTTATACAACTAAAACAATTAGGAGAAAATGGGAGTAAAGCGTGCATATAATAATTATATTATAATTTTAATAGTGAATTTTTAGCTGAATAATTATTAATTAGTGATTAATCGCAATCTCAGAAATTAATAAGCAAAAATGACCTTCGGTTCCCCATATAAAAACTCAAAGGCTTCCATTCGCCCCGCTTCCCCCCTCTTCTCTTCCCTCATCAAAGCATAAAGGACAGAGTAATCCCCCAAGACCCTCCATAAAACACATATACACAGGTCATCATGCAAAAAGCCATCCCGCACAAGCCAACAACAGCCTCCGCCGACGACTCCTCCGGCCCCCAGTCTCTGCCTGCCGGAGATGGCCATGGAAGAAGAAAACCCAACAGCACAAAGGGCAACAACATACAGAGAATGGTCGTGGAGAATCCGGTGGTGGTCTTGGGTCGCCGAGACTGCTGCATGTCCCATGTCATCACGAGGCTGCTTCTAGGGCTCGGGGTTAACCCGACATCGTGCGAGGTTGTGGAAGACGACGAGGCTGCTGTCTTGGCAGAGTTATCGACGGCAATTGTTGATCCCGAGATGGAAGCTCGGGAAAATAATAACAATACCCGCAGCAGTATACAGTTTCCTGCAGTTTTTGTGGGAGGGAAGCTTTTCGGAGGCTTGGACAGGGTCATGGCAACTCATATTTCTGGTGAATTGGTCCCCATATTGAGAGATGCCGGTGCTTTGTGGCTTTGAGATGTAAAATTTCTCAACAATCCTTCCAATGAAACTTCGTTTATCACATAGACAGGGGTTATTTAGTACAATTGGTACTATACTCGATTGAAACCGATATGAAACCAAGAAGTTTGTGTTAAATTCTCATTAGTAGAAATCTTGTGTCCATTCATCCCTCTTTTTTCTATTTCCTTTTAGCTCTATATGACTCTTTTATACAACTTAAAAAAGTTTATATATTAAATCAGTTGATCGTACATAATGGTTAATTCACTCTTTTTTTTCAGTGAGAAAGTAGGATTGTCGGTCCAAAAGGATTAAATTGAAGATGAGAATAAAGAGTACGAGAAGGTCTACAGGACGAGAATCCAACACCGCTTTCAGTCTTGATTGAAGATGATTGTCAGTTGGTCACCACATCATACTCCCACTCTGGCAACTTCCTTGTCTTTTCTTATGGCGAATATTTAGTTTTTTTTATTAATAATATGATAGTAACAGTCATGACGATCCAGCCACCTCGCTACCTAATATTTGGATTTTTATTTTCAACTGTAAATATATCACACGAACTGAATAACCAATCAACATGGTATCACGAAAGGTCCAGTATATTTAGTCTACGAAGCCGGTGTCCGCCAAGGAAAAAATTCATGAGTCTCTTTCTGGCCATATCGCTCAGAGCAAGACTTGAACCTATGACGTCGACCTCATTAAATCACATGGAAGTGAATTTTATGCCACGAGTAAATTTATTTGCTGGTTAGAAAATCGTATTACAGTGATTTTGCTTGCCATTCTAATAAAGTTTGACGTAGACAGTGATGTCGGTGGGGGGAAATCACCATGACTTGATCACAGTTGCTTGTCTGTAAATCAAATTTTGGTTTGTTGGACAAGTGATGCAACAAAAGTCCAACAAACCAACTCTCGACTCTTGGGTGGAGATGGAGAAAGTATTTTGTGCATCAATACCTACCAATTTAACTTTTAAAGAGTTTTTAGGGAGATTTTTTAAAATTTTATAGGTTATTATTAAAATTATCATTATCTGTCAGTCCATCATATCTCTTTTTTCATATGTATTATTTTATGTATTATTTAAAGTGGAAGTTGTCACATTATCATGCCACCGTTACATGAGAAGGGAGGTGAGGTGCCACACCGAAAAATGGCCACCTTCTTTCTCGAAAATCCTGCGAGAAAATCGTGACCGTCGAAATTCAACCTGTCTCAAGTTTTATTATTTACTTGAGAAGACATGAATGTGTCTTAGAAAACGTCAAATTCTGTTTGAAAATTTCACTGTTTCGGACCTGTTCGATTGAAGGATATCAAAGAACTATGCAATGGGCTTAGGAAATGAGTTTAAAAGGATCAACAATTCGGGATTAAGAGATGGATATTGGATCTTGAATGTAGTATGAGAACAGCACTCGTTCAGACCAAGCTTACATTGACCTCACTACATTCCCATCTCGTATAAATCTTAGATTAGTTCATTGAGTGCAATTATGTACAATCGCCCAATTAAATCATCATGCAACAAATAATTAACAATTTCAGGAAAAATTGTTGGGTTATCCGATCTCATGAATGGCGTGGTGAACTTAATTAGTGAATATTTGACACAGAAGTGAATATTTCAAATCATGGATAACGTGATCAGCTTAACTCACAAAGAATCTCTCCAATCTCAGATAGTATTAACTCCAGCTAATCACATTACATCAAGCAGCGTATTGTTCTAATGCCATACAGGAAATTGCAAATCCTATCATAAAAAAAGTAGTAAATAGAGTCTTTTACTATCATGACTTTAACAAAGGTGCCTTTGAACGATTGCACTCTTAGGAGCCATGTCCACCTTCAAGCTAGGAGTAAAACAGAGGTGTCCTCGTGAACCGGTGACACTTTTTAGCTTCTTCTTCTTCTTCTTCTTTTCCTTGCTGAATGAAAAAGGAGGGTAGTAGCAGTACTGGCCTAAACACCCCATTACAAAATGTTCGGATTTTAGTATTCAATAACGAACATATCATATGAACTGAACAATCAATACTAATACTAATCTCGTCAACATAATACTGTCAAGGCACAAGTTCAAAATCCTCTTTTGGCAATATTTTATAGAGTAAGATTCAAATCTATGATCTTGACTTTAGCAAACCGTATGAAAGTGAGTTTTAGACCGCTAGACTACTGCTTTTGGTGGTTCCACTTCAACATTATGAGGTATTCTCATAAGAGCCTTTGGGCAAGTCTAGGGAAACATTCAACTTCAAACATTGACCAGGGAAAGCTCCGGTGCTACCTCCCCTCATAGTATCAGAGATTCGCCATATGCATTACATTAGTAATAAAGATTAATTGGAACCATAACTTCGGGGTTGGATCATTATCCACTCGTGAAATCTTGATTTCATCCTCAAAAGGCTATGGAGGGGTCTAATGAAGATTATGATCTAATAGTTAGGAAGACGAGAGTAGTGAGGTCGATCTAAGTCGGGGCTGATCAGGGTATTATTTACGATACTTGTCATGATCTGTAAACACTTTCCTTCTAGAATCTGTGTATCATTGGAAAAGTGAGAGATATTGAGTGGACGGCTTATCGGATGGGTTGAAAATTTTTCATTGGAAGCAGTGGTAAAGTGCTTAGCAAAGTTGGTATTCCCAC
Source organism: Lagerstroemia speciosa (assembly GCA_037672795.1). Taxonomy (NCBI): domain Eukaryota; kingdom Viridiplantae; phylum Streptophyta; class Magnoliopsida; order Myrtales; family Lythraceae; genus Lagerstroemia; species Lagerstroemia speciosa. Next base: position 10,029,908 of record CM075296.1, on the reverse strand, counting down.
ATCATCTCTTTGGATCACCTGAAGAAAGTGGTGGAGCAAAGAAGCTATCCAACCTCTGGAGGAATGTTGCCTTGGAGGTTATCAGGTTCCCTTAGTCGCCAACCAAGACCTGTTGCTTGGTGTTGGGCAGCCAAAGAGGTGAACATACAGACCATCGATAGTACCTGGAGTGCTGGTTCATCGGCCGGCTTGGTTCTGGATAAAAAATCAGCAAACACATTTTGTTTGCCTTTGATGTGCTTTACGTCAAACGAATACTTAGAAAACCTTGCACCAGTTCTTCATTGGTGATCCTCAAGATCTTAAAGAACTCAAAAGAAGAGAGTTTTTTCAAAGGAGATGCTGCTCTTTCCGAACAAAGGACCTTGACCGACATTTCCAGTACATGGTCAAAATCTTCTATGAGCTTGGTGCTAATATCTCTCTAAAACAAGTTTTCCTCTCTTCAGTACCACCTCTATTAGTAAATGTTGCTGAGACACGGACACTGCATATATTTTGTCTCATCCAGGTTCAGAGCCTGTCAAGATGGCACAGACAGTTCCTCATGTGAAATAGTATACCAGGCATCCATTATCCTTGAATGAATGGACAGGTGGCATGTCGGCAGGGTCTTCGCGATTAGAATACCAAGGGCTCTTGTGATGAGAAGGCATTCAGGGAAAAAATGGATCTTGAGTGGATAGCTTATTAGATGGGTTGAAAATATTTCATTGGAAGTAGTGGTAAAGTGCTTGACGTGGGGCTACCAGCAATTTTCTAGGAGGATGTCACCTTGCAGGTTACCAAGTGCCCTTAGTCATCAATCAAGACCCGCTGCTTAGTGTTGGGCAGCCAGAGAGGTGAACATACAGACCATCGGTAGTACCTGGAGTGCTGGTTCATTGGCTGGCTTGGTTCTAGATAAAAAAATCATCAAACAAATTGTGTTTGCCTTTGATGTGCTTTACGTCAAACAAATACTTGGAAAACCAATCGGCCCACGGGACAGTTTCCCTCTTCTAACCGACACCTTGATCCAATCTTCCCATCCTTATTCGAGAGCACTGTGTCCTCCCCTCACCAAGGATCGTCACTTTTCTCTCTTCCAAAAGAGAAAAGCGGAGCCAGCATGTTCGAGAATGAAGACATGTCTATCTCCACCAGGAATTGATAGCCAATGAGATGGAACTCAAACCTCTACATCCCATACTCCTGTGAGTCTGCCTATATCTTCTACCATGAGCAGCTGCAGGCTTCTGGTGAGTCACTGTGACCTCTACTATGCTGTTCTTCTCGGTTTTGGGGAGTACTTATCCACCCAATACTAACAGTCACACTCATCCCAGTAACAATGTTCAAATCCATCAGGATCTTTGAAATAGATTAGCGAGGGAACTCTGGAGGGACCTGTAAGGTGATGAATTGCTCCGCCTCCGACGCACCGATGGGATCTTGGTCAAATCGTGTTGACTGGAATACTCCTTTATGGCTTTTGAGGAATGGCTAATAAGGGAATGAATACTTTAGATGGGAGAAAAGTAGGATGGTTTAGCAAAGGCAGTATAGGGATTAACAAGAGGGAGAAATTCAGGATGAAACACCCCATCCTACTTTCAACACCACTTGGAACAAAAGGAGATCCATAAAACTTGGAGAGAGGCCTAATAACCTCCACAGGCAACTTCGGATATATCGCTTCCCATTATCATTCCATTGGCTCATGGTTAAGGTTATTCACCGACCGAATCTAATATGGAAAAATAACTATTCTAAATTAAGATTTTTGTAATAAGCCATGACACTTTACCATTCGTTTCCTTTCTTTTCTCATCTAGACAACCGATTTGAATTTCAATAGTCTAGTCATGATGGTATTTCCTGGAATCAAAGATCACGTCGAAATATTTTTGCAAGCCAAGCATCCACAAAGTATTGCACGAATCGTTTCTCTTGTAATAGTTAATTAAAATATAAGGAAGATGGTGTGATATATTGGTGTGATGGGATAAGATTCCGACTCACAATCTAGAGGTTCTAAGTTTGATTCTGACTTTAAGAGTTACGTATCATTTTATTTCTATTTATTTCCTGTCATTGTGTTAGGTCCATCGCCATGGTGTTGGATATATTTCAATATCCAAATAAGGAATTAAATCTCTATTGAATTTGATTCAGTATTCAAGTGAGATTTTCCATATCTTGTAGTTAAATAGTATCTTTTGATGAAATGATATATATAGTAACACTATTTTGAGATTTTGAGATATCTCTAACTCTGTGTATTTAAAGGGTCAGTGTCATCATTTTGACATCCCATTTTGCGAGATGAAGAGTTAGAAGATCTTTTCAGTTTTATTTGTTTGTTTCTCTATTTCAGGTTATAATATTCATCGGCGTTCAAGATCGCGATTGATCAAGTGAGGCCAATTAAACCGCACATCAATTGGAATTGATCCATGTAAGTTTCTGATAAAGTAATTTTAATCTCGTAATGAGTTCATTAGAAATGATCCTGGGTATTATTCGGTTTAAATTTCTAAGATATGAGTCTCCCTTATCATTGAATTATATATATATTTATATATATATAAAGAATTCTCGCTACATGTAACCTATGCATATGCTAGAGAGCTACATGCAATAGGTACATGTTGGCTCTTGAGACAATCTGAGTCTTGCTTAACTTCGATCCATTAAAAGTGCTCGAAGGATTTGGCAGCACGTAATGGGATGTCTCCACCACCACTGCTTTTCTTGGTGCACCACGAGTTTGCTTTGCCAACAACAGAAGGTGGGTTCGCCCGTCCTTTATAGTTTACTTTCACAATTCTATTTCTTTGCATAGAAAATCTTAACATCATCTTATTTTATAATAGTGTGAAGAGAAAATATTATTAAAATTATTGTAAGTAATAATAGTTATGATTAACACTTCATTTACTCATTTATTACAATTTGATTGGTACTCACAGCATATGATGAGATAAAATCTCCGAAGGTTTTCTCCTTTGACAATGAGCTCATGCCTGACCTGTGCATGAAAATTAAAATTTAGTGGCTTCCACTGCTGATTGATTTAATTTTCGGACGACGTAAGTCACGTAATCATGTAGTATGTTGAGAATTAAATCTCTCACATATTATGTTAGAGAATAAATTCATATTTATAAGAGAATTGAGCACCACCATCTAACTGTTTAGACTTTTAGGTGGATATGGACTCAACCTCCTATAGAATCAATCGAAAATTTTTACATGGTATTAGAGGCAGTTATCACACGAGAGCACTCCTCACCAAACCCGAGTGTAGAACCCACAATTCATAAGCCCAAGACTGAATGTCCAACTTGTACTTAATTGTTGAACCTGAGTGTAGAGTATGTGTTAAGTGAATGGAATCGTAATAAAAGGCCTAATTCAAATTAATAGTAAATCCAATGATGAAAAAGAAAGTTGCCCGTCTCGCGATTAGTTATACTGTAGTATTTACACGATTCAAAGTTGGCGATTAGATCCTTGGGTAATGAACGGATTGGGATTAAAAAACCAAGATCAATGCGATCCACTTTATACAATGCATGCGGCTCTTCTTAAATTTTCATTGTCTGTATAAGGGTTTAAGCCTATATTTATTTAAAAATTTAAATTAATAAGTGATAATATTTATTTCTTCTATATTTTCAAGATTTTCATTATATTTTTCCCAGGTAAAATTGTGTTCTATTAATTCTTGGGCATTATGTTTTGCCCGTTGATTTCTTTTTATATAGATTTAGGAAGAGTTCACCCTGAATGACTAATAGCTGAATGGAATTAAAAATTTCTTAATTAAAAGGTTGTCCCTTCAATCACCAAGAATAGTAATCTAATGGTTTAAAACTCATTCCCATACGGTTTTGAGAGATTGAGATCACAAGTTCGAGAACATAAGCAATATTGCTAGAAGAGGTTTTTGAGTGCACCTTGGAGGACACTAACTTCTTAAACTACACTAGATCTTTGGTGGTGATAGATTAATGAGAATTATATTAGTACTAGTTATTCTATATCAAAATGAATTAGTTGAGATGGTACGTTACACTTTCTCTTTAAATAAGGATGCTCAGCGAGCATATAAGGATGGTGATGGTTACAAGGAGGAAGAAGAAGGAGGAGGAGGGTGAGGACTACTAGAAGGGCCAGAGATCCCTCAGCATAGACCGTAGCTCCCCGATAAGCAAACAAAGATAGAGATATGTTTGTCAAATAAATCCCACATCTGAAATCTTATAAAAGAGATCTTAACTTATAAGAGTAATTGGATAGTGGATACCACAATCTATAAGTTTAAACTTTCAGGTGAACATGGGCCCTACTTTACTAGGTAAACTTACATGATATTGTTAATTCTGTGAAAGATTTATTATTTGTATGCTTTTCAGGCCTAAATTTAAACAAAATAATCGAGTTTGACTTGGTTTATGTGCTTGATTATGCAATCTTTCCTTATTAAATATAGCGGAGTTGGAATTGAACAAGTGTTAAAAGTCGAGTTTATTTTAAGAATGTTGATACTCCTGAGATATTTTGTGATACAGATACATATTGGAAGATCAACAGAGCCTCGAAGATGAATCCCGACTAAAGACATGTAGCCAATTAGAGGAGCAGAGCAGTGGGGTCGCGGCATAGGATGGTGGCACCAATGGAGACAGTGAAGAGGACCGCGGCATAGGACTGTGGTCCCAGACAGTTCAGCTGTGAACTCCAGAGATTTATAGCCGAATCGAAATCAGTCAACCCCAAATATTACACAACATATTTCTGGGCTGAATTAGAAATATTTAGGGGACAAAAAGATTTCGATGCAATTCAGCCGAGAGAGAATCTTTCAAGATTTGAAGAAAGATACAATATCTTGCAAAGATATTTTGTCAATCTTTTAAAAAGAGATCAGCAAGCAAGTTCCAGGGGGACAATTCAATTCATTCAACAATTAGTTCCAGAATTCTTTTGCTACTTCGAAGATCAAGTGAAGCTTGTGATCAAGAGAAAAGAAGAGGAGTACTTCAAGATGGCTCGAGACTTGAGAGATCGGCATCGGCTTACTTAGAGTTTTCTCTTTCCCTTTTCTTTTCTATTAACTCACAATGTATTCCAACTTCTTCTTGGTAGTTATTTTCAATTCCATCATGAACTAATTCCTTTATTCCTAAGGCAACTAATGGAACTCTTTTCTACTTTCTAGATTCATCTCTTTTCTCGAGTATATGATCAACTACATCCGTATTACTTATACTATTATCTTCCTTAATGCTTTCTTATTGACTACCACCAATTACATCGAATAGGAGAAATCGACAAACTCAAGAGACGTAGTCGAAATCACGCCGAAGATAGTATAACTTGGGATAATTCACGCTGAGAAGTCGGGATTATTTGTGAGAAGCATCGAGAGGTTAGCTGATCACCCTAGGTATCCATATTATGGTTCAAACTTAATGGGTTTCTTAATATTAATTGTTTAGAGATAGAGTGATTAGTATCATCCTAGAAACACGTTCTTGTTAAACCGAGAGGTAGGCAATGAGACACAAAACCCTAGGATAGTAATACCATAATTGATTACATATAGAGATTGGGAGTAGATTTAGAAGTAGGATCGAGGGAAGTTGTGAGCCTTAGGACCATTCAAACTAATTAATTTCTTTTAATTACTTTCAATTCACTTTTCTTTTTTAATTGAATTCCTATCCAATTTTGAATTGCCTAACTTGGCTTGATTGCTTGGTTTATTGTTTAGTATTGATTGAATTAGATTCTCATGGGAACGATCTTGTATTCATTCATTATATTACTTGAAGCGATACGTATACTTACGTGCTTGCTTTACTTGCTTATTAGTTTTCGTTGCAACAGATATCAAAACAAGTTATCATGTGAGCCTATGTCATACTAGTCCCAAGTGTGAAAGTCCTGACCAGTTAAACACATAAATAGAAAAACAATATCTAATTTGTGGCAAGTTTGCCAAGTTCATATGAGAAGGCCCACCTTGTAGCATCTGCCCCTTACTCGAGTATGGAAGAAAAATATATAGCCCGTGACCAGTTTGTTGAGTTCGAAAGAGAGAACGCGAGTCCCATTAGTTGTTATAGCTAGAGGATGGAAGAGAAGGCCCGTCTTTTGGTCATGTGTCCCATTGCATAAGTATGGAAAAAAAACACTCAAGTCGATGTCAGTTGTCGAGGGTGAATGTTTAAGACCACATGACAAGTAAGTCATATTAATTATCACGTGAGAGTGGGTGTTGAGAAATATCTCCAACACCAAAAAGATCATAAAAGAGATCTAATTTATAAGAGTAATTGGATATCACCATTTATAAATATAAAGTTTTAGTTGGATATAAACTCAAATAGGCAATTGAAAATTTTGTAAGGCATAATTTAGTTTTGTAAACAAAGCCACACTACCTCTCATTTAATTTTTTGTTTATGTTTTAATTTTATTCTCTTGTGCCATAGAAATAGATATTAAGAACTGCAAAAATATGGGGGTTCACTTCTCAAAAAGAAAAAAAATCCTTATTAACACGAAAAAAGTTTCACAAATTATAAAAATACCTTGGTAACCCTCGTTTATAAAAGCAAAGGGACCTCAAACCCTTTAAGTTCTTAATTGAAAATTAAAAAGTAAACTACCATCATGGAAAATGAAATCTTTGCAGTTCTACATTCGATTTTTAATCCGACTAATATGGTCCAACAATATATAATTGATTGAATATCTATAATATTCTAATAGTTCACCCAAGCAAGTAATCTAATTAAATTTAATAACGGACCTTAAATGACTTCTTGTAAAGTGTGGGGACCAAATACCACAAGAGAATCTCTGATTCTATAATTGGTGGAATTAAAAATTACTAAAATATCGGGCACTAATATGCAATTGAGAAGTTATAGTTCCTAGATAACACGTTGTATATTCGTCTCTCTGATATCAAATTAGTTAGAGTATGAGAAAAGAGAGATCACGCACCCTCTTGAGTGTGCGTGCAGACCTAGAAGATCCAAACTCGGAATCTGACTTCATGACTACCGCTGTTGATTCAGATATGTTTCTGCTTTACATTTATGCGTAATCTCTTAGAACATATGTTTTTAGATTTTATTCAGTATAGAAATCCTTCACTATAGAGCAACACTAATTAACTCTATAATCACCTGTTCTCATTTATAATGTGGCTATTACTAATATCCCAAAAATAATCACAAATAAACTCTATCAAATAATGAAAATTTTGAGAAAGTAAACTTGATACTTTTGATACCACTCTCGCCATATAACCTATAGGTTTTGGGTTTAATCTCATCAATGAGATTTATCGTGCTCATTTTATCTATTTTTTCTTTTATTTTTTCAGGCCTATGTGTCTAGTTGGGAGTGGCAAGACACATTAGACAATATTTTTACTTCGATATGCTGGGACAAGATACACATGGCCAAGGGAATAGGAGGTCTAGGTTTTCGATGTGCAACATTTTTTTCCTGATTTATAGTACTAGTATCCGAAATTCCAATAGGCTCTGACTAATCAAGTTTGAGACAGGACCTACTACAAGGTAATGTTCTTCTAAAATGAATTCTCTCCATTAACAATATTCGAACTTGAGATTTTATTTAAGAAGAATAGATATTTTACTACCTAAACCAATCCACTTTGGTATGAGTAACATAGTTAAGTAAAGTCATCATTTCCAAAACAGTATGGGTACTAATATGTAACCCAAATCATTAATTAGCTTATTAACTGATTCAAAATAAGGGATTTGTTGAGGTTGTTGGAGAGCTCTGTGCAAGATTTTGATATGGAACATGCTTTCGTGCTTCCGTGGATCCTACAAATTATTGCTGCATGAGCTTTAAGGCTTTTGGAACTTGATAGCTCTATAATTTATGTAAAGCTAGATCAATCTGAGTCTCATTATGATCATCTTATCAGAGAAGACATGGTTAATTTATTATTCAAGCCTGAGAACCTTGGTCCTTGAATACATTTTAGGGGAACACTTCTCCGATTTGAAAACCTTAAGTTTCTATCTTGGGATGTAACAGATGTTACAGTGGCCCGGCAGTCGGGGATGGATTTATGATCAATAGATGCCATTTACATGGTGGCTGCTCTTTCTTGTACCAATTCGTGATTTTTAATGGCTTGTATAGCGATACAATTGTGCTTGAATTGATGTCAGAATTTACTAGTATCTTTTTTGGGCTCAAGATTTCTTGAGTGTCATGAGCACAAATTGGTGATGTGCCTTTTTTGACTCTCCTAGGAGCCAAACTTGATGTTTGGTAAGGCTCCAGTTTTGTTGGAGATTGAAAAGTACTTCAAAGTATGAGCAGAAGTTTGCTTTTGATAAGTTCAATACTAATGCAAGCGAAGTTTGATTTTCTTGAGATGAGTATCTCCGAGCTCGAGTAGTTTGGCTCAATCGCGAGTCAACTTTTGATTGCTTCCATGTGCAAAAACCTGAGCTGAAACCTACAGTCCTCAGGACTAAGGAAGTCAAGCTACCCATGGGAAACCAAAGCACGTACCCGAAAGAGAAACTCGGGGAAGTCAGTAATGGATGAAAGTCAAACAAATGAGGAAGTGCAGGCCGGGATCGAAGCAGAGGAAGGAAGTGGCAGAACAGGAAAGAAGAATACAAGCAGCTCAAGGTAGCAAATGCTATGTTCGGGGCCCGTGGACGGTGAGGAAGAGGAGAGCATAGAACAAGGTTGCGGAGCAGACATCATTAGGATACATGGGTGCATACCCAGTTGAAGTGGGCTCAAGAAGATTGAACCAGGTCTGGACCCACAAGCCAAGGCATCTGGTTTGTGTCAATGAAGCTTTAATGAACAGCGACAGTGCAGAGTACGATGGGAATGAGAATGGGAATGAGGCAGTGGTGGGGTATGATATTGAGGAGAGTCGGAGAGAAGGATTTGCTGGGAGTTCATAAGGTTGGAATGAGAATTCCATGGAGGAGGCTGGTGAAGAGTAGGAGGAAGAGGATGGTGGTGTGTCCGAGGAGGAAGAGGTATATAACGAGCTCGAGGAAGAAACGTGGGAGAGGAGTTTGAGGCAATGTGGGGGTATTGTTGAAGTCATTTAATTTCATGTTTTTTAATTAAGTCCTAGAATTTAGGTGTTGGTTAATTTCTTTAATTAGTGAGCAAGAAATGACTTAGTGGGAAGTTAATTTGTTTTGAATGTTGAGTGGTGCATTATTTCCTCTTTTCATGCTAATAGTTTCTAAAATTAGCTCTACATAAAGAGTTTCAAGTTGCAAGGTTAGGTTATTGCATTTTTCCAACAACTAATACAAATATTCCCTTCCATATTTCCTATCCTTTTACCTTCTATAATATCATAACAGTGGTATCATAGCCACATAGTAAAAAAATTGGCCGCTGAAAATTTCGTGTAGTCAGCTATCCCTCACTTTGATGGCCATTATGATCATTGGAGCATGTTGTTGGAGAATTTCTTTAGGTCCAAAGAACACTGGCAAGTTGTTGAATCTGGAGTAGCAAAACTGGCAGCTGGAGTCATGCTGTCAGATGCTCAAAGTGCTGAGCTAGATGCTTTGAAGCTAAAGGATATCAAGGCTAAGAACTACCTTTTTCAAGCCATTGATCGATCAACCTTGGAGACAATTCTTTGCAAAGATACCTCCAAGCACATCTAGGATGCGATGAAGAAGAAGTTCCAAGGGAATGTGAAGGCAAGGCATGTGAAACTTCAAAGTCTTTGAACCAAGTTCAAGAATTTGTGGATGAAGTTGGAAGAGTCGATTTCTGATTATTTATCAAGAAAGATGACTATTGCAAACAAGATGCAGATCCATGGCAAAAGGATGGAAGATGTCACCATCATCAAGAAGATTCTTCTATCAATAATTTTCTTGTTTGCTCTATAGAAGAATCGAAAGATATTGATGCACTTTCAATTTATGAGTTGCAGAGCTCTTTGATGGTTCATGAGTAAAAAATTGTCCAATAGGATAAGGAGAACAAGCATTGAAGGCAATAGCAAACATAAAAGGTCCTGGTCGTGGGAAACGAGGATGGAAGGACAAAGAAATACATAAATATTCAGATCATGCTATTTGGAAAGAAAAAGACCGTGACATCAACCATTCAAATGGTTACAAGCCAAAGTCTGTAGACAAGTCAAATGTCGAATGTTACATATGTCATAGGTATGACCATTACAAGTCTGAATGTTGAACTAATCTCAGTAGAAATCGTGGTTTGAAATTGAATTTTGCAGAGTAAGAAGAAGAAATTTCTTGCTTGTTGGCCTGTCATGTGAAGGAAGAAGCTCATCAAAATTTGTGGTATTTGATACTAGCTGTAACAATCATATTTATGAAGACAAATCCATATTTTCATATATGGATGAATGATTTCGCAACACTGTAACCTTTGGAGACAACTTGAAAGTTTCAGTCATGGGTATTGGGAGTGTGAAAATTCACACGAAAGAAAACTCCAATTAGGTTATTTCTAATGTTTTCTTTGTTCTATATCTGAAAATGAATTTATTGAGTATTGGGCAGCTCTAGGAGAAAGGATATGAGATTTCTATCAAAGATGGAGTTTGTCGCATTCAAGATGCCAAATTGGGATTGATAGCTCGAGCCAACATGACAACAAATCGGATGATTCCACTATATCTTGACAATGCAGCTCAATCCTGTTTCACTGCAAGACTGAAAGCATGGTTATGGCATTTTTGCTACGTGCATTTGAATTTTGCTGGCCTGCTGTAGTGGAAAAATATGGTGAATGGTCTTCCAAAAATTTAAAATCCTGTTGAAGTATGTGAAGATTGTGTTGTCGGCAAACAAAAACAAGGCAATTTTTTTGAAAGGAAAATCATGGAGAGCGAAGATGGTGCTAGAGCTGGTTCACTCTGATATCTACGGGCCCATTAATCTGACATCAAATGGTGGCAAACGTTATTTTATAACGTTCATGAATGATTTTAATTTGAAAATTTGGGTTTATTTTCTGCAGGAGAAATCTGAAATCTTTTTGGCATTCAAAAATTTTAAGGCACTTGTTGAAAAAGAAGCAGGCATGCCAATAAAGAATCTTCACAGTGATCGTGGTGGAGAATACAACTCATAAGAATTTATAAATTTTTGTGAGGAGTATGAGACTCAAAGGCAGCTTTCAACAGCTTATACCCCATAACAAAATGGCGTTTCGAAGAGGAAGAATTCCACCATCATGAATATGGTCACAAGAAGCAGAACCCTAAGAAGTTTTTGGCCTGAAGATGTCAAAAGCATCCACTTATTGGATAGAAGTCCTACACTTGATGCTCAGAACATGACGCCTGAAGAAGCCTAGAGTGGACAAAGGCCGAGTGTTGACCATTTCAGAATCTTCGACTGCATTGCATATGCCCATGTTCCCGATTAGAAAAGAAGAAAAATTGATGACAAAGGTGATAAATGTATTTTTCTTGGCATTAATGAGCAATCAAAATCATACAAATTATATAATCATATTACCAAGAAAATTGTCATCAGTTGTGATGTAGTGTTTGATGAAGGAAGATTTTGGATTTGGGAAGAAAATAATGTTGAAAAGCAAATTCATGCTGATTTTGGTGGAGAAATTGTAGAGGAAATAACAGCCCTTGGAGAGTGCTCGACCTATGGAATATGTGCAACAACACATTTCGGCATTGAAATAAAGGATGAACAGCGACCTTGGTGAGTTAGAAGAGGGCTGGATTGGATGGCTGATTATGAGGCAATCGGGATTGATAATACTGAAGATTCCCTTACTCATTTTTGCTCTATTTTCAAATTGTGATCCAGTGATTTTCGAAGATGCCGTTAAGGAAGCAAAATGGTGAAAGGCGATGGATGCCAAAATTACAACCATTGAAAAAAGTAATACTTGGGGGCTGACAGATTTTCCAAAAGAGCAAAAAACTATTGGAGTGAAGTTGCTTTACAAGACGAAGCTGAAGGAGAATGGTGAAGTTGACAAGTACAAGGCACTTTGGTAGCGAAAGGCTAGAAACAAGAATTCGGTATCAATTATGAAGTTTTTGCTCCAGTTGCAAGACAAGATACAATCATATTGGTGATTGCTCTAGCTGCACAAAATTCATGGCCTGTCTTCCAGCTAGATATGAAGTCAGCATTCTTGTACAGAGACTTGGAAGAACATGCATTCATTGATCAACCTCCCGGTTATGTTAAGGTTGGAAATGAGCATAAAGTGTATAAATTAAAAAAAAAGCTCTTAATGGATTAAAACAAGGTCTACGGGGTTGGTATGTATTGAAGCATATTCTTTAAAGGATTCCAGAAATATCCATATGAGCAAACACTTTTTACTAAGTTCGAAGATGGAGGAAAATTACTCGTTGTTTGCTTATATGTGGATGATCTAATTTATACTGGAAAGGATAGTGCCATGTTTGAGAAATTTAAGCACTCCATGATGCTTGAATTTGATATGTCTGATTTGGGAATGATGCATTATTTTCTGGGCATAGAAGTGGTGCAGACTTCATCTGGTATTTTCATTTTTCAAAGGAAGTATGTGCAAGAAATTTCAGGCAGGTTTCAGATGCAAAATTACAGTTCTATTGGCACACCAATTGAGTTTGGTTTGAAACTTGCGAAAAAATATTGAAGGAAGAAAGGTTGATGGCACTCTATACAAACAAATTGTGGGAAGCTTGATGTATTTGACTGCTCCAAGGCCTGATATAATACTTTTTGTAAGTCTCATTAGTAGGTATATGGAATGTCCAAGGGAGATACATCTTTTTTCTCCAAAAAGAACTTTTCGGTACTTTCAAGGTACAATAGATTTTGGATAATTCTATCAGAAGGGAGAAAATGCAGGTTTAATGAGCTTTACAGACATTGATTATGCAAGAGATCCAGATGATAGAAGAAGCACATCTGGATATGTTTTTGTAATGGGTTCAAGAGCTGTTTCATGATCTTTGAAAAAGCAAGAAATTGTTACTTTATCAATAACTGAAGCAGAGTTCATTACCACAACAGCTTGTGCCTGTCAAGCTGTCTGGTTGAGGAATATTCTTGAAGAGCTTCATTTCAAGCAAGAAAGAGCCACTGCAATTTATTGTGACAACAATTCAGTAATCAAACTCTTGAAAAATCCTATTCAGCACGGAAGAAGCAAGCATATAGATGTGAAGTTTCATTTCTTAAGGAATCTCATGAAGGAATGTAATTAATCTCATCCATTGCAGAAGTGAAGATAAATTGCTAATATTTTTATGATGTCCCTCAAATTGGCTGCATTTTAGAAGTTTTGCAAGTTTCTCGAAGTTCTCGCATTGGATTAAACTGAATGTTTGCAAACTTTTAGTTTAAGGGAGGGAATGTTGAAGTTATTTAATTTCATGTTTTTTTAATTAAGTCCTATTGTTAATTTCTTTAATTAGTGAGCAAGAAATGAAAGTTAATTTATTTTGAATGTTGCCCTTTATCTAGGACTTAGTGGTGCATTATTTCCTCTTTTCATGCTAGTAGTTTTTAAAATTAGCTCTGTACGTCAAGTTGTAAGTTCAAATTATTGCATTTTTCCAACATTTAATACAAATATTCGCTTCCATATTTCTTGTCCCCTTCTCTTCTATAATATCATAACAAGTATAGGGGCTGATGTCGGGTTTGGAGGGTCAGAAGATGAGGATGAGGAAGTTCAAATATGGCTATGTCAGAAGACTACAGCGAATGAGAAGAATGATATGTATTTCATGGTTACAGGTGTAAATATTTACTCCCCAGATTAAGTTTTTCTTCAAATTTGATCTCCTGAGATACTTAAAAGATGGAGAGCGTTTGTCAAGTGATGCGAGCTTGTTGTAGCATCTGCAGTACAAAATTCACATTGTAGACTTTGAATGGATGCCCAGCTATTGGTTTCTGTCCTTAATAGATAGATAGATTGTCAAGAATTACTAACCTAAGAAATGAAAGGGACTCTTGGTACATGTAGTAGATTTCTTCATGTTCACTAATCTCTTAGAATACTCTCACTTGTGTCAAGTTTGACCGCTTTGTCTATTTAAATTTTTACCATAGCCATTTCCTCTCCGCTTGTGAATTGGATGTGTTGGATCCAACATTGGTAATATAAGACTACGATAATAGATTTATAAGATAATTGGATACTACTATTTAATAACTTAGGTTTTCAGGTGGATATGGATCCAGTCGTTTATAAAGCTCATTATTAATAGCACTGTATGAGCAGATGATCACATCATAATTTGTGACGTAAAATCGGATCCAACTTCAGCAGTCCACTCTCACTAACAATACAAAATTCTACAAGATGTACATATGAAAATTAAAGTACATGTCCTCCTTTAAGTCACAATGCATGAGCTGGCATTGCCACCAACAACAGTGGTCTGTTAGTTCAAAACTCACTCACATGCAAGGCAATGAGTTCAAGGTCCCATATTAGAATTTATTATGCACATTTGTCAAAACATCTGCTACAAATGTGAGATATAGGTCTAAGTTTGGATGACATTTGCTTCTAAAATTATACTAAATGTTTAGTGATGTTGTGTTCATGAGGTAGTACCGAGTATTGTTTGCTCAATTTGTTGACCATGAAAGTTCAAAAATTAGTTAGGGATGATGGTTAAGTTATCACTATTGCTGCCCCTCTTTTTACTGAAGGGCATGTTGTCTCCGAGATAGCCATATTCTCCAGCGTACTTGTCATACGCTAATGAAATGGACACTTTAAATAGACATTAAAATTTCGTGCTGGGCTTTCGACTTTCCACAGTCGCATGGCCCAATGCTCTACAGCCGAGAGTTGCATTCATTCACATTGAAAAGTCGATTGATAAGAGAATCCTCCCATGGAAAATGAGAAATTTTTAGGTGAGCTAAGTCTACTGATAATGTGGTCAATTCAACCAATGATTATTTGACACATCAGTAAATAAATGTTATATTACTAATGAAGAGAGAAAGACGATATAACAATTTTTGTTAATATGTTAAACAACTACTGATGAAGTTTAAGGATGATATGACGAGTTCTAATAGTTTTTATTATTTTTCTAATGATAAATAAAATAATTATGTATCAAATTTTGCACAAGATTAATCTTTGCAAGGCTGTGGCGAAATCAAGTCATAGAAACATGGTTTATTATATTATCGTAATTAATTATCATCCAATTTTGCAATAAAAACAGGTAAGAATCATTCCACAAATCCACTTACAATTAATTAAAAAAAAAAACCTGCTATTGGGATTGGCATTTCATAAATCTACTTTGACACAAGCCATGAAAAACCTACAACCCTATTTCTTCATTGAGGACCTAACACATTTGAAGTTCATGGACGACATCTAGTCACATCGAACGGTTTATACGGTTATCTCGATCTGCACTTTCCTGATCCATGATTTTTGCCCTTTTTGCAACCGGGAAAAGCAACTTCCATACTGCACGAAATAGCAAGTATTCAATATGTAAGCTGAATTTCCTGTAACTTGTTAGTGAATCCATCACTGCACTGGAGATATGGGAATTTTCGTAGACATGAGTTGGTTCAAGTGGTAAGATATTTGTTCGCTTCAATTAAAGGTCTCGGATGCACTGGGAAACCTTTATCCCTCAATTGGTCAATCAAGTTCAAACTGTATTAGTCAGTAATTTAAATAACTTTCCTGATACCAGTGGTATATACCAAAGAGAGAGAGAGAGATTGTCATGGAGGAAGATTATAGTCGAACGATCAAGTGATGGTTATAAGGTAAGGAGCGAGAAAATTCAGACAGAAGCAGATGGGTAGTCGGAGTTTACAGTGTAGCACACGTACCGTATATAGTTGCCGCGAGCCACTCATTGATGATCTTCACCCAAGTGCTTGCCCACCCAACATCAATAACCCACCTGTTACCAATGTACCATCAAATTAACACAATAATGTAATTGAGGCTGCATGTAGGTTTAGGGACGGATCCAGGACACCGAGTCAAGCGGTGAAATTAAAAGAAGAGATAATAGGCAGATTTTATAATAGTAAAATAAGATAATTTAATAAAAAATATAGTTAAAATCAATTAATTTTACATAAGATTTTACGAATTTTCTCGAATTCATGGATCATCCCCGCACGACTCACACCCCTAAATTTATTCCTATGAATATTGATATAGACACCGCTAAGGGTCATATGACAACGGACTCATGCTACCTACGGTCATCCAATCCGATTATCATCCTCATCCGACTCCACCCACCTCATCCGACTAAGTGATCCAAGTGCAACGCAGTCAACCCTCCGATCTACACACCGAGTCAGGCACCTATGACATCCTGATCATGACCCATGACCAGCGTGTGCAGGAAACTGTGCCATATTAGCTCCAAGTCAAGCAAGGTTAAGTCAGATGATTTTTAGAGATCACAATGTTTGAATTTGACTTTTTTTGCAGGGCATCGAAGCCACACCAGACCCCTATCGAAGTCGAAGGCGACACTAGTGTATTGACATGCCGGAGGCCCGGTGAGAGAACCCGAGACTCTTATCATATAAATACAGTAAAACTGTAATTAATGATTAGAAGAAGAGAAGATTGCATACTTCCTGGTCGTATTTTCAAGGTTCCAGCTTATGAACAGCATTGCAAAATACATAGCCCCCAAGGAGAACACCAGGTGAAAGAACTCGTACTTGTACGGCACATCATCCTCTTCCTTAATATCATCTTTTCGGAACTGAAAATGAAAAGACGCAAATTAATTTTAATAAAGTATTTTTATACCAATAAATAGATTACTTATATAAAGGTGTGGAATATATGTCAAATTCCTATCCCTTCAATACTTTTTTATTAAACAAATAATTTTCTATTAATTAGGAAATAGAATATCCAAAAATAAAGCCCTATCAATCAAATATATTGATTTGTATCTTTAAAATATTTTAAAAATCGATTTGATTTATTTTCAATATATTTGGTTCATATATTAACTGCATCTTTAAGCCTATAAATAGGCTAGCTATTATTCTGTATAATTCACTCAACTGCACATTACAATAAAGTTTGTAGTCAGAGAACTTTGCCTAAAAAATTATTAATTATTATCAAATTTCTTATTCTACTATTAACTATTTTTTCATTTAAAAATCATAACTTACGCTCTGCTTTTTTCAATCTACCACCAAGTCAATTTCGATCATTAACAGCTAACATGTAACATTAATTTTACTAATGGTGCAAGCGTGACCAAAACAATATTAAGCCCATTTTAATGTTGCACACTCAAGAGAACATAACTAGAGAAAAAAAGGAGATATTTTTAACATGATATATTTTATTGAGAAAGTTCTTTGATATATAACCTTTTTTTCCTAATTTCTACTAATTTATAATCGAATAAATTAAGTTTTATTTTATTTATTATTATACCTACATTATATATATATATATATAGTCCATTTGGTCTTGTCTACAAGGCTTGATCCCATATTATTGCTTTCATAAAATTTTTATATTTTTTTCGTAGCATGAAATTAGTTATTTCATTAATATAATCTAGCCAATCAATGTTTGTGTATAAATTATTTTATTTATGAATTGTTTTTATATTGGAGTTAGGGTTTATGTTGAATATGAATAGCTGGTATTATAAATTTATTTTAAAAAGAAGATATTGAATGTGTTTGTACCTTTCCAAGAAGTTATCTAAGTTGTGCATTTTCACTCGTGTTTGACACTTTTATTAATATTCTTTAATTTCTTATGAATTTTGATAAATTAATTTCCCTCTACAACTGTTCAAAAAACGAAATGATTATCATCAAATCTACATTTAATATGTCTCTATGTAATTTTATTTATTTATTTTTTTAATTTTGAGCTCTCATGTGCAATGCACGTGGATTAATACTAATAAATAAAAAAAGCAAGTGCTTGTGTGCGAGATCTCCGCATCAAATTGATAATTATAGTCGTCCTTTCTTTCGCTTGAACAAGCATTAACTATGTGCAAGTAAAAATGCATTAAAATCACGAGCAGTATCATGGAAGTAATGACGGGTCTCATACCGTGCAATGCACCGTCTTGTAAATTAGTCGATTGTTACGATAACGGACACTATTAATATTTAAAAATGTATTAAAATAATACCTGAAAGGATTCTGAATCGATCCCAGTGGAGAAAGTTGCCACGACAATCGCAAATATTGCGATCAGGAAGCTCTGCGGGATACAACCCAAATATATAAACATCCAACATTATGAAATCAACTAGAAGCGAAAATAAAGAATTGATAGGAAAAAAAAAATCTTAACTGATCCTACCTCACGGTGCCATAGTGGAAAACAATCAATGGAATTGCTAATAGTAATTAAGATAAATGGTTGGAGTTATTAACATTAATTTGTTTATTTTTCACAATTATTTAATTTATATTTTCTCACAAAACGTGATAAGATAAGATTATCCAAAAATTTCTCATAATTAACTGAGATAGAACTGCAATTTTAGGCTACTGAAAAACTTTTATTTGCCAGTTCGGAAGAGATTATTCCGGTCTAGTTTTCACCTCTATTTGGATTGAGAGATTAGGAATGATTTGAAAGGGAGTGTATGCAGGGTGTTGTATGTAACGGGCATTCTACGTATCAGTACTTATGCAGTACTATAAATTAATAAAATCACACTTTAAAATATTTTTTAATAAAACCTTAAGAAAATAGAAATAATAAAATCCTATTAATTTATAACACTACATTAATACTACCATACTTATTACATACAAAACAATCTCGATTTGAAGGGGAGTGGATGGATTTAGAGAGATGAGCTTCATTGAGCTACCCCTCCAAATCCATTATTGGAATAATATTAATGAAGAAGGGGATGGAGGAATAAAAAGGTAAATTTACCTCCAACAAGCCAACTCAACCCTTTTTAATGGCCAGCTCGAGGCATTAATATCCAGTTTGGACCTTTAATTTGTCCGTTCATGACTCCAATTGTCCGGTTCGTGGCTTTAAGTGGCTGGTTTTAGCCTTTAATTCACGGTTTAGTGCTATTAAACCAGCAGCCTCCTCCTTCACTATAAATAGGGGACAACATTTTTGAGCTATCTCTTCTTCCTCTGCTTTCTTCATGCATTTTTTTAAGTGGTGACGCCCTACCTTTGCTCAATTTGCTCAAAAGTTCAAAGTTTGGTGATGTTTCAAGCTCTATCGTTATTGCATTTTAAAAGATGAATGTCCACGCTTCCTCAGCACAACTGAGAGAGGACAAATTAATTTTAACTTTTAAGGACACTGTAACCACCACAACATCAACATTCAATAAATTTTATAGTTTGCAATTTAATTCAGTTCGGTTATTTTATTTTATATTATTATAACATGTATCACGGATTTGTGTCAAAAAAAATTTTATTTTCACTTGTAATAGTGGGAATTCAAGACTATTATATATTATTTTGTTTATCAATATCTTGAATAAAAATTTAGGATTAAAATCAAAATAAATAGTATGAGATTGAAGATTAAAGACACTGTCCCAGAACTTACTAAAATAGTCGACCAATCATGATGATTTGCTGGTTGGTCCGTGTTGCTTCTCTGAATTGCAGGCTCACTGCACATAACTTCGCCCGTATCAATACGTACACCAGTAGAACAAGACAGTTCAAAGCCAAACAATTAAACGACATTGTTCGGTCGATCTATTCTTAAGGGTAATCTCTCAAAAATCAAGACAATACATCACCAAAAAAAAATCGTTTCACCAAAAATAGAAAAAATAGAGAAAATTCCCGTAGCTGTAGTTAGACCTGGCCACGGTTCAGGAACTCGGCGGTTCAGGTTCCATGGCCCCCGGAACCAGCCCTGAACCTTCCTTTGGACGGTTCAGGGATGGTTCCAATTCCAAACCGCGGTTTTATCTAGTTCCGAACCAGCGGTCCAGAACCGGCGGTTCGGACCCCTGCCAGCTGGGGGCTGGGCAAATTTTTTTTATTTCTCTACAGTTTCGGTTTGGAACCGTCGGTTCCTGGCCGGTTCAGGTTTCAGTTCGAAACCGGCGGTTCCAGTTTTTAAGGCAGGTGGAACTGGCCTTGAACCTTAGCCCTCACGGTTCGAGGACGGTTCTGGGCCCAAACCGACCCATGGCTAGCACTAGCTATAGTTTTTGTTTTTTCATTTCCTTCTTTATGTTTTACCTTGTCTAACTTAAATATGAAAATATTTCGGATAGCATCGTATTTGCCAAAATGACGAGAAAGTCTTTGGTGGAGCGGTGGTACCACGTGGCAGCGCCCACGTGGCGCAGCCGCCCACTAAAGTGCGGACATGTGTCAGCGCCGCTGATGTGGCCGCCCGCGTGGCGACGCAGCGCTGACACATGTCAGCACTTCAGTGGACGGCTGCACCACGTGGTGCTGCCACGTGGTACCACCACTCCACCAAAGAGTTTCTCCAAAATGACATAGAATGGCTAAGATTATGTGTCGGATTCGGATATATTGGTTTGAATAAGGTTTGAAATTGATAATAATAAAATATACAAATTGTATAGAGAAAAGAAGTGTTCGTGGATGGTTTATTAGATCAAATTTCTTTCGATAAAAAAACTGAATGAATTTTCTATTATAAAAAAAAAGAAGGATTTTGATTTCCAAAATGTAATTAGTAAATAAGAAAAAATATTTTAGGGGGAAATTTTATTTTTAATCTATTTATCTAATCAAATAAGTGAAACTTGTAATTTTGTCTCTTTAGTGGGCAGGACACTGACCTTCTAATAGCAGACCAGCAGAGGAAAACAACGTAAGACCCCATAATTCCAGAAGACAACAGACCCGTATTTACCTGTCAATCATCAATTTGTGGCACAAAAATAAAGTGATCAGAAAAGAATTTTATGAATATTGTTAATTTCTTAGGTTTTACGAGAACCGTGTTTGATCTCTGATTACGTAACTGGGACACCCATGTACGACTTTTACCTACCATTACCCACCGCTAAAATTAATCGTAATTAATCTTTTAGGTGAACGTGGGGCCTAAGCTGGAATTACAATCAATTACCTATTTCAATTGTTTAAAATTTAGTGTTTCATTCCCAAAATCCCACATCAATTATACAACAAGGATATATCGATTACATTTGTAAGGATATGTAATCTCAAAAATACAAAAATTAGCACTTTTGGATTGTGAACGTATGGTGTTATAGATGATATCGGAACCGATTCTAGCACACAATCATGGGGATTGCGGGTGGTTTATATTTGAGTGTAGCCAAATGGGGCTTATGAGCAGAGTTTGTCAGGATTGTGCAATGAGAAGGTCTCGAATATACTACTTGCAAAGCCTGTGGTCTCAAGAGTACCAAAACAACACTTATAAGTGAAGGGCTTTTATTGTTACACACTGTTTTTGATTGATTCATTGAGTTAGCTTATAACCCCTTACTAAAGGTTAGCATCTAGTGAAAACTAGCAAAGGAGCCAACGTGAGTTGATTTAAGTGATAAGATACTTATTCCTCTTAAGTAAAGGTCTCGAATTTGAATCTTTTTGAATAAAGAAGACTCATGCTGAAAGAGTTTTACCCATTAATAGACGGATCCAACTCGAACTGGAAGAACTTTTGCATGCCAGTGGTACACACGGTGTCAAACACATGAATTATTCAATAAATTAGAAATTTCAATGTTTTATGCTTATATTATGTTATCTAGTATGAACTTTAATATCTTCTTGAGAGGGACAGCAACTGCCTGAGATAAAAGACATTACGTAATCCACAATTACATAATTAGGAAGTTGAAGATAATGGAGAGGAGTGTGGGATATGGACCGTTAAAGGGGAGAAATCCTTCTATATAACGAGTATACCATATATCAGTATTAACGTGGTATCACAAATCAATTAAATCAAGTTATTTTTAGAATTTTTTTCTTTAGGATTTATTTTTTATTTTAGATTTTATTAAAAACATCTTAAAAATAACTAAATTTTATTAACTCGTAATACTACATCAATATTACCACTTGATATACCCATTACAAATAAAACTCTCTCCTTAAAAGGGGATGTGATTGTTGAAAATGGAAACGGGAATTTTTTTTTTATAGGGAGAATGTGATTGTGGGAAATGGATAGTGCGGTTTAACTTCGCTAATATTTAATAAAAATTACTTAATTATTTTTTCGATTTGAATCACTGATATTCAGAAATTCAATTGACCATAACTAATTCAATTCGAGTTAGGAAGACCCACTGAGGTAAAACTCTCTCAATATAAAAAAAATTACTTAACAATTTCTTGCGTATCTAATTAACTAAAAAATGCATACTTAGAACATTTTTAAAAAGAAAAAAGCAACATCAAAAGGGAACTCTTACAATAGTAATAGATACATACGAGAGTGTTGAGAGATATAATAAAATAATCAGAAAGTTAATAAGAAAATTTGAGCATAAGGGAGTTGGATGTCAATATCTAATCAGTTTAATAAGATTTTTGGAATATAGGAGAGTCAGATACAATCAGATTAGACTTTTGCTCTTGATATCTGTTCAACCTGTGTTATTAATGTGCATGGTAACAATTATCGTCTACGTGGAGGCGTACCTTGGAGTGCAGAGACACGACCATCATCACTATGAGGAGGATGGCGGTCCAGGCGATGAAGAATATGTTGAGGGGTTGTCCAGCGGAGTAGGTCTTGGCAAGCACTGCAATGCCACATAATGATGCAATGTAGGACAAGGTGGACAGCACCAATCCAATGGAGCAACTGCACATGTCGGATCAAAACTATGAATAAGCCATGAGATCCTTGGAAACATTTGTGACAGCACGTCAGCATTATCACGTGGCGTACTCGTTGCACACAGTGCTGCTCTCTCAGGTGAGTGACTGTGCATTTGAATTTTCTCTTGGAAAAAGTGGTGGGCAAATTTGGTAACTCAAAATCTTATTTAATTTTCAGGTGCATACTACTGGTATCCGAATAGTCATTTATTAAACTACTGACCAATTTAGTTCGAGTTTGGTCGGTCCTTAAGGGTAAAGCTCTCTTGTATGAGTTTTTTCCATTTAAAAAGATTCGAACTCAAGACATTACCTATGCACCAACCTAAATGGTAGTTTCAGTCTAGATCGGTTCGTAACAGGGGTTATACTCATTTTGGCTGCCAAACGGTCCATAAAAATTTAAATTTGAGGAGTATTTCACAAATATTCAAACCCGAAACATTACCTATACACTAACCTAGATAGTAGCTTCTATCTAGATCAATTCGTAATAGGGCTTATACTCATTCTTGGCCACCAAACTGTCCATAAAATTTAAGATTGAGGAGTATTTCAATTGCCTCAATCTTGAAGAAATATAGGAAACTTGCAAAATGGGTACATGACTTGTCAATCATGGTAAGAGAACTGTACCTTCGCTTTGTTTCCTCGTTAGGCATCCAGTGATTGTTCCACCATGCAATGAATTGGATTACACTGACAAGCTGAAGGACCAAAAAAATCCTTCCCAAAAAAAAAGGACAAGTGATGCAAACTTTAGTAAGCAGAATATATACACACACACACTTACTTCTAAATTACCAGATGAGCACATTTGCTAATCTTCAACCACAATGTTTTTACAAAGTTTTTCCCTTCTTTCATTCCAAAAATCGCGCGGCTAACACCCCAGGGTTTCGGTGTCTAGGGTTGCCCGACAGGGACATATTTAAAAATTTTTTCTAAGTGGACGAAATTCAAAGGAAGTAAAATGAGGAGTAAAAGGAATGAGTTTAGTAGAACGAAATGAAATATTTTAATTAAAAATAGAGAAAATCATTAAAAATTATATAATTTTTCGTAAATTTTTAGACTACAAAAGGGTGGCTGCTCCCCGCCCTCCTTGAATCTATCCACGCCACCCAGATGCATGCAAGTGCGGGCCGGTCGCCTTCCCGGGATCCAACCCAGGTCATCGAAAGAGCAAAGAAGTTGCACTTCTATTTTCGTATGGCATTTCATTTTCTATCTTGTGGTAAAAGATTGAAAGTCACCCAAGTAAAAAAAAAAAAAAAACACAGCGAGAGAGATTGAGACAGTCATTAGGAGGGACATGAAATTTACCCTGCACCTACACGAGCAAATTCACCTGCAGGAAGCCACCGAGACACTGTTACATGCGTATTAGTCAGAGAAAATATAATGAGTTCTTCCAAAAATGTGCAAAATTCGTAAGTTAAATTGTTAAGAATTATGATAAAAAAATAAATAAAACGTAAATTTTCGGGAAGAGCACATGCTTAGACCCTTTTTCCATTTATATTATATTTGGTATTCAGAAGTTCAGTAAATTATGACTGATCTAAATTCGAATTGAATAAATCTATTGAAGGGTAAAAGTCTCCCAATTATGAATTTTCTCCATTCACAAGACTTGAACCAGAACTTCGCTTGAAAAAAAAAGATGTCGAAACAGCCCACTGTTAACTTATATCAGTATAATTTGGCGTTTAAATACTATGATACAATTGCCCTTTTCCCCCACTCTGAGAAGTTTATTCTTCGGATTGCTGAATGGCTCATTAACTAGTAAACTCATGTAAGTTAATAAGTAAGCACATGTATGAACTAGGGATCGGTCCTGCAATGCAAGCCTGCTCCGCCCCACCTGATTTGGTGAGTATGGGTCTATTTGCTTACCCGCCCCGCCTTGACCTATCTGCCCCAATATTATACTATAATATATTATAAAATTAATTTTTAATTTATGAGCAGTTTTATTCAATAAATTAGATAATAATTATTGTATTTTATACAAATTATGTGAACTTTAAATTATTATAAATTAATTTAACCGCATTATTATAAATATTTAAATTTATATTATATAACGTCAAGGGAGCAGGGCGAACCCAAGTATTCAAATATCCACCCTTTCCATCCATTGCCATTCTTAGAATAACAGACCTCATAAAAACTATATATGCTAAGAGGGTGCAGGACGGGTCCGACTATTCAAATACCCGCTCGCCATGCCGCATTGCCATTCGTAATATGAATGGCCTCATAAAATCTATCTGCAATTAAAAATAAACCTAAGACATCGCTAATTACTAAAATTGCATACTCGCATCCTATCCACCCGAATTAATACTTGGAGTTGAACAATTTTTTCTTAAAAAAACTACGGGCACTAATAATAATATAGAAGCAGTCACAATGTGAAAAGTCTTTTACGTAACGAGTATGTCACATGACATATATCAGAAGCAGTGATAATGTGTGATGGGTTACCGTATAAATGAACGAAACCTGAGGGGAAGAGTAGAGGGATGGCCATTGATACAACAAAGATGAAATGCTTGAGAGCCCACCATTGAGAGTGCCAAATGCTTCGGGCTTCATTTAACTTTCTTGTATTGAAGGAAGTCACAAACATCAATGAGAAGAACATCTGACATGAATGTCAAGGGCATCCATATCCATGCCGTAAAAGTGTCGAGAGAGTCATAATCTCACATCATAAAATTATATATATATATATATATATATATTAAAAATATAAGAGATTCAAATACCAATACTTATTAGTTTAAATATTTGTTTCGGAGATATACTTATACTATTATAAGTTCGGTGAAGATAATGCATATAAATATATTTGTATGCTTGCAAAAATGAAGTAAAAGTCGGATTTTTCGATAGAGTATTGTATGTAATAGATACACCACATGGTTATACTGATATGGTATCACAATCAATAAGATTCAATCATCTTAATATGTTTTTTTAATAATTCATAAAATAAAAAATTCAAAAATAATTTAATTCTATTAATTTGTGTTACCATATCAATACTATCACATGATATATTCGGTATATGTGAGACTTTCCTAGAATTTTAGGCTAGCATTACTTTACAAACCCGATTAAACGGCTACGTTGATATAGAAATGAATGATCACATCTTGCCTCGTGCTTTTGAGACAACCTTGTATGTAAGGAGAATACCTTATAACACATGTTCATAGGTTAATGAATATTTAATATATCAACATGCATGGTATCCGTGACATGTTAAATATTCATAAGTATCTTTGCTGATATGTTAAACACTCATTTATTCGGTGACATATATTATGTGATATATTCATTACGTTATATGTTTTTTTTCCAAAAGTGTAAATAATATAAAGAAAATTCTGTGGAATAAGAAATAAGATGGCATTATATTACAAATAAAAAGATACGAAGCATCCTAAACTCACGCGAAGAACTCCTATTGTTTGAGAACATCCAAGTCCTTCCATCCCACAAGACCTTACATCTGCAAAAGCCAAAAAAAAAAAATTAATTAAAAATTCAAAAAGTAATGTTAATTATTAAAATATATTATTACTATGTCAAGTGAAAGTTTACTGAATGAAAACTAGAGAAGCAAAGCAATGCGTTAGTACGAGAACTTCTACTCACTCACGTACGTCGGAGTATCGGCAACATCTTCTGCCCGTAGTCACGAACGAACCACGCGGCAAGATTCGTGAACAGGAAGATCATTCCATAGTAATATCTCGCTCGTAACGATCGCCTTCTTTCTGACAAAAAGTCGAACGATTCTTGTCCCTGCATCAGCCTCGACAGCGCACCATTCATACGATCACAAATCGCTGTATCGTTCGGCACAGCGGCCTCTGCTGATGCTGCCTTGGTTGCTCCTGCAGGCTCTCCCATCCTGAAATTTGTAAATTAGAATATTGTAATTGATGATATTAATCGAACCCTAAGCTTCTTGGCCTTAGGTCGAAGGTGGAGGCACTGAATCTCCTCTCGTAGAGAAACATGAAAATGTGCTACCAGGAAAATATTATCGTATCAGGGCCTCATTTCCTGCAAGAATTAAAGGCCAATCGCAAAGCCAACGGGATGGCGGATCTGCGTATGTTTCACCGTTGTGACTGCTTTCGTGTAACGGGAGATCGGCAAATCATGAACTAGGATCAGAGGTGAGGTGAACTCCTAAAAGAGCATTCGAAAGATAAAGAAGGAAAGGACGAGATGGGAGAAAGAGGATGATCGAGAAAGGAAATCAATGTATGTCTAGTCTAACCTTGTTGATGGAGAGTGCAATAATAGAGAGCTCAGGTCAGATGTATTGCTAAGTGACATATAGGTATTTCTTTATACTAGGTTGGAGCGGGCTGGAGCACGCTTTGCAGAACCTCTTTACCCTTCTCTTTCTGTTTTTTTTTTTATCAGGAGAAAAAATCCAACGGTAGAAAAATAGAGTTTGTCATAGTTAGTAGCACTCTCATCATGTAATTTAGATGTCATAGGTTCGGTCTCATCGGTGGGACTTCTCGTACCCCTATTATCTCCTTTTTCTTCTACTCTTTTTAGATTTTTACCGAAGAAAATTTACCCAACGGTAGTGGTAATCTTGCCACCCTGCTATATTACATTTAGACTTTTCTCTTTAATTGCAAACGTATCAGATAAAATGAGTACAACCAATGTATCTATTGGCGTGTTGTTGCAATACCACAAAAGGGAGTACATTACACAATATATTGCTTGCGTCCTTCGAGCTAATTCATGTCCAAAGATCACGCTCTTTAGCAAATACTTTTGCGCAAACGCTTCGAGCGAGTTCGAATTTAGGACAAGCTTAACCCACTAGATCACTTCCTTCAATATACTCTTTCTATTTTTTATATGAAAGGTTTGTGGTTTAGTACGGGAACAGAAACATAATAAAGGGACACATGGCTCACTGTCATGGATTTGTTGAGATAGTTTAACTCATCTTTTCTTTAAATAAAATCTTAAATTCGAATATTTTGAATAGAGAAAATATATGATTGAGAGAGCTTTTCACCTCAGTAGACCTGTAATTATGATCCGTCCATTTAACCTTTCGATACTTCATACCAAACAATGATAAAAGCAAAAAAGGAAAGCGTGAGTCTTACAAATGGAGATCATATTCGAGACATCTTATTTTTGAGTTAGGGACTTGTACCAATGCACTAAACACTTTCCTCCAAATTGCAAGAAAGGGGAGATCAAAACTACGGGGCAAAAGACAGAGAGAGAGAGAGAGTTTGGTAGCAAATCATAGAGAGAGAGCAGTTTGGAGGGGTTAATTGACCATGTAATATTGTATTAAAATGGGTAGGAGGGATTAGTATCATTCAAACTACTACTGGGGTCCTAGCCGTTGTACCCTACCCATAAAATCCATATGCAAACTTCCAAAGTATTTTGTTTACGTTACCCACCAACGCGGTTTTATCATTTCACGTTCAAGTAGTCTAGAAAGGAACGACTTCGACAATGAAAAAGAAAAAAGAAAGATTCGATATAAGGGGATCAAATATAGGTTTTAGGTAGATGTGACTCTTCGGCGTAGCTTCATGACTATGGCTGGTCGGCGCTAAAAGTAAGGTTCTTGCAAAACATGAAAAACCCTCTTCTTGAGCACTCAACTGTTTCATTTAAGACTTTTCATGAGTAGCATAAACGGCTGTATAGTTAAGCGTTATAATAAATTTTTAACTTACTGAGTAATTCGTTGTTAGACAGTAGAAATATCTTGTTAAACATTACATATTTGAAATATGTCGGTGTTAAGTGTGCAATGTATCGGCCACAGGCAACTCTTTTGTACTTCAATCACAAGACAAATAAGAGCAGTTCCTTCAACATCACCTTCCCACACCTCCTTCCAAATTGGTTAGGTATATATATCAGCATATGCATGTGAGTATCATATTGCCTTGCTTATAAAAAGTAGTCGTGTTACCTTTCTCGATCTGACCTGACCCCGCATCGAACTTTTGGATTATAAAGGAGATCTATGAGTGTAGTACAAAAATAGTAAAAGGATAAATGAAGGTTAAGGAAATCTCATTAATAGAAATCAAATATAAATTTCAAATCAAAATACACGCCATTGTATGAAATCTCAAATGAACAACATAGCCAAATGGTTAAGAGCCCTTGAAAACGAGAAAGTTTTCAATGGAGCAATCATACCACGTAGGTAATCTTGACCTGATATATCAATCCAATCAGAATCCACTATATTTATATACTTGTCCAATTATTGTTCACCATTTATTATGAGTTTTACATTTTTTTAGAAAAGTTTATGATTTATTAATGATATCTACATAATTATTGATTACATGTCAATTTCTAATTGAACAGATGTACTACATTGTTATTAACATGTGATACAACCGTTTCACCGAAGACTTTCTCCTTAAAAACGCTCTCTTAGTCATTTTTCTTTCTAATTGGATTTGTTAGTATAATCAGTGGATTCTCCTTCAAAATCTGTATGAGATTTTATTGTGTATAAAAGAGGCATATATACTTAGAAAATGATAGAAAAATAAATGAATAAAAGGGCATAAAGAGTCCTATCGATAAGAATCAAATCGGGAACTCTTGGTCTCATATCGTTATCCCATTTGTCAATATAGTCCCTCCATCAATATTGGTAATGGAGCCGTGACTGAAAGTTATTGCTGTAACATTTTTGTCTACTTGATCCTTAAATCTTCAAAGTGCCACACGAACTTTGCTATCAAAATTGACTTAATGATCCTCATGTATAGTTTTCTCCTTCTTGTTCTATATACAATAAGTGGATGATGGTTACCATTGGGATAAAACCCGTATCAGGATGTTGGAAGTGAGTAGAGGAATACGAAAACTAAAATTATATAGCAAAACCTTCTCCTGTGAGAAATGTTTATGGCACAAAGCAAATAATCTACTACGTTAAAGTGGACGTTACAATATCACAAAGATTCCCAATCACGTATTCAAACTCTGTTAAGAACCCTTTTAGAAACGAGTTTTTTAAACTTGATCTCTCAAGTTCTTACGTCTTAACATTATTGAAAATTTTATCAGAAAGATCATTCACAAAATTTCTCGCATACACTTTATAAGCCTGGTAATTTTCACATGACACCGACATGACAGGACACATATTAGAGGGTTTGGATCTAGTTTATTTAGACACGAATCCGTTTGGATATGAATCTATTCAAGCATGATAAATAAATATATTTAAGTGAGTTGAACCTGTATAATCCAATAAGACACGTTTAAACATATTTATTAAATGTATTTCACTATTTTTAACCTGTTTAATAGATTTATATATAAAAATTTTATGATATATAAAATATTACATATTTTCCATACTTCATTATCGTCAAATATAACGTTACTTGGTCAATGATCTTATCTATTGATGTACTATTTGTCTATAAATATTATTATTTTAGCAGTCGTTTTATATATTATTAAATTATAATTATATATTGTAGCCATTTTATATTAAATAGGTGAATCCGATTTAGATACGGTATAAACACGAACCAGTTTAGATATGAAAAATAAATGTGTTATATCCAAATCATTGAGATTTGTAACCTGAACACGTTTACATACGACACATTTAAACACGACACAACGCAATTTACCATGCCCATCCTTTATAACAATTTAATATCAGATATTTTCTAATTATTTTTATGAAATATCCCGATTTGATTTCAAATGACATTATAAGAAGTTGGAATATTTAAATTTTAAAATTAGAATGTATCTTTTCTCTTCACAATTTCCATTTTGAGTCCTACTATCTGGTTTGATATGAGGCATTCTCAAGCGCTGCCGTGTACCAACAATCCAACATGGTATGTCGTGGTGGACCACAATGAAATTCCCGAGAAACCAAAAATGAAAATATCATTTACATATTCACTATTTTTAGTTACAAAGAAGATACGTAAGCATAGGAAAGGATAGGAGAAATGACAAATAAAGAAGCCCATGAAATCTCAATAACAAAAATTCAAAATCTCTTAACATTATTTTGAAACTAATATTAATTGCATTTTTTTTCAATCTGAACTGCATGTATCTAATTTAAAGTTCAACAGGTACTAACTAATTCAGTTCAAACTAGGAGGGTCCACATGGGTAAAATTCTCTCAAAGTAAGTTCTCTCCATTCATAAAATTCAAACCCGAGATCTTATTAAAGAGGAAGAGGTGTCCTGCCACCTCAACCAATTCGCTTCGGTGAAAACTGCTTTATTTTTCATATATTTACTTTTTACATATATATTTATGAGAAATTCTATATAATTCAACCACTGAACAATTCAGCATCCAGAATTAATTACAGTCTATTTGATTCTTTCTAATATATATTATCGATTATGATCTATTTAATTAAATCCCTAGAAAGTATCTAACAGCTCAGCCCATCATATATAATTAATCAATCAATGTATGTCTTACTTTTTCTCCAATTTTCCTCCGGCTTTTATGAGAAAATGTAGAAGCCGACAAAACCTACCGAGGAATTTGTCTAACTTCGAGATTTTCCCCCCCAAGAAATCGCGTTGAACGAATATAAGAAGAGGAGGAGAAGAGGGAATACAATAAGTAACCTCGAAATCCTTATAGGTCAAACTTGAATAGAGTGTGGGACTTCTTATTGGATTTTATATGCGAGACAAGTTGTTGTAGATTTACTAACAACTAATCCATACTATTATATATAAATATTTTAAAATTTTGGTATCTTTTTTATTTTTATATTCGTCTTTAATTTAATTCACATGTTAAAATATATTATATGATTATACATTTAAAAAAATTCTCCAAATCAAGGGTAAAATAGTAATTTTTATCATTTTCCTCTCACTCCGGATATATAATCTTAACATTAAAAATCTTTTATTAACAGTTTAGATTATCCGTTTTCGTTCCATATCTATAATTTTAGGAACAAAATATGTTATATTTTTGAACAAATGATTTTAAATTGCAAACTTGAAAAATGTAAAATTGACAAGTATATTAAGGTAAAATTGATACAATATACTAATGATAACTAAAAATATTCTATCTAATATTGTAAGTTAATAAATTTCAAACATATTAAATTGCATTATATTATAAATAAACGATCTAATTTTACAAGTTCATCACAATATTTCACATTTATTTATTTTTATTTTTTTCCGTGCACAGCACGGGTTGATATCGCGTTCATATTATTGAATGACCCGTAAAATTTCTGTTTCACACTATTGATATTTCACATAAATTTTTTTGTAAGAAACCCATTTATATTTGCTATGTGAGTAAGTTTCATTATTTTCTTTCCAAAAGTTAATGAAGGTACGCAAGCAACGGAAATAGGGTTTGATGATACATTATTTTTGTTGGGATGTTTCGCAATAGGTCAGAACTTGGAATCAGAAGTTGTAAAAAAGGGGTTTAAAATCCGAATCAAACTAAGTAAAGTTCATATTTGATCTTCAACTTTTTCTTATTTTATCATTTTCCCCGTAAACCTTTTTTTGGGCATATTTGGTTATCAACATTTTTGTAAAAGGATGGAATTTTAATTTTTTTAGATTGTTTTAAATTAAGATATTGATTAAATGACAAGCATAGTAATAATAATAAAATAATTATTTATTTAAAAAAGAGAGAAATTGAATGGAAAGACTTATCGGTAATCACCATTTTCTGCCAAGTTTCCCAATTACCATAATGGGAGATGTGACCATGAGTGAGAAATTAAGGATTAGATGTGCGAGTGAGAAATTAAGAATTAGATGTGCAAGTGAAAAATTGAAAAAATCGGTCATAAACAACCTAGAAAAATCAATTTATATGGTGCTATATAAACTCAAAGTGGTTTTCAAGACTTACAAAATTGGTTTATGTGCTCTAGGGACCCAAGACTGATCGAATTGATGCAAAAATAAAATAAATCTCGGAGATGTCCCTTTCTCCATTTTTTTTTCTATATTTTTGTTGAGGTATCATTATTTGATTATCATTCTTGCTATTTAATATTTTTTATATTAAAAAAATAAAAGAAATTAACAGTGTCTTTATATAAAAAGGTTAATGACAAATCTATTCTAAAAAAGATTCATGATAAAAATGACAAAGGAAGAAATGGTTAAAGATCAGAAATATATTTTTCCCGATCAAAATACAAGAGAGATGCTAGCAATGGTCATGGAAGAGATTGCGATTAGAAGCACAAAATATCTTGGACAAAAATCTTTATGGGTATTTAAAAGACTTTGGGATATTAGTTACTCGTTTGAATAAAATTTTATTTAAATCTTGTAATTTATTTGTTTAAAAAATACATATGAGAGAATATTTTCTGGGAGGTCAAATAGTAGGTCTTATATTATAAATAGGATCTTGTACGAGTTGAAAAATAATTCAATAGAGCGAAATTCTGAAGACGTGGGGCCTGGCGAGTGAATGTAATTCCGAGGGCGAGTTGATATAATACTAGGACGTGATAAATTGAAGAGTGGATTTGAACTTTTTTGTGTGGGATTTGAAATGAAGTTTAGAATTGGATGATATTCTTGAGAGCTGTAATTATCCCGTCTAGATCTAGTGAAATCTTCTACTTAACCGTGATTGTTTCCCTACACATTGAGGGATTTCCCATGCATGTCTAGTGTCATGCCTAAAATTTCTTGTTTTATTGTCTTGTTCGGGATGTGTCAAGGACCCAACAAGTAGTATCAAAGCAATCTTGGTCTCAACAATTTTGAATTATAAATTATCAATATTATTTTGGTAAAACTTCAAGAGAGAATTTTAAAAATCGAACTTGATCGATCATACGAACCTGTTTCCCACCAGATCTAGATTTCTTTCTAACTCTCTCTATATTTGCAACCTTATCGGACCGTACAGATATGGACCGTCCTATTTTACAAAATCTCACTAAATAGATCCGAAAAAGTGGTTTAAAACAGTCCAGTTAAAAGAGAAAATTCATCACTGATAGACTTTATTTTTCAGTGAATTAATTAAATTCTTTTAATTTTTGAATTTCAGTTGGTGGCATTTGTTAACATAGTCAAACTAAAAATTGAAAGATGACGAAATCTAATTGATTGAGATAATATGGCACATTTTCCCCTTAAGTAAAGTCTTGGGAAGTATGAAGAAAATTAACTATAGGAGAGTTTTATCTCTAATAGGCCAATTCGGCTCAAACTAAATTAGTCAGTGCTTGTTTAATTTCTGAATACGAGTAGTACAAATAGAAAAAAATTAAAAGATGAGAAAATGAGTGAGAAGGAAGACAGAGTAGAGGCCAGGCTGTCTCCAACAAGTAGCACCACTGTTCAAACAAAGACATTGATATACTCTTATATAAGTTGAGCTCACCATTTTATCCGTGAACTCGTCTAATGACTGTTTGACATAATAACAAAAAGTATGACATTATCTATTTACTTTTTCAATATGAACTACTAATATATAGAAATTTAACAGTTTAAACTATTTAACATTTTTCACTAAAATAGCATATAAAATTATATACATAGTATGAAAAAATTCTAAAAAGTTTTAAAAATTCTAAAAAAAATTAGAAGTCTTTTTTTTAAAATTAATAAAAGTATACAAAAAATTTTAAAATCAAGAATATTATACAAAAATTTATCAAAAATCTGTAAAAACTTTTAAAAATTTAATTTTCATATAATTTTAGAAATATATATATATTTAAAATAAATAAATAATAATAATTCAATAAACTTGCTCATAAGTTCCACTAATAAGTGAATGGCACGCATCATAATTAGGTTCACCTACATATAGAAAACCATTATGAAATGAAAGTTTTTATACCAAAATTGTGAAATAACAAAATCTCAAATGACCAATTTTTTCTTTATTTCAATTATTTATCTAATTTTTCAAGAAAAATTTAAGAAGTTTTTAAAGATTTTTCATAAATTTTTATATATTTTTCTAAAGTTTTGAAATATTTTGTATACTTTTGTCCCTTTCTTTTTTTTTCCTTTATTATTTTTATTTTTAAGACTTTTCATATTTTGTGAATTATTTTTATATGTTATTTCAATGAAAAATATTAAATGGTTTAACACATAAGCAAAGAAGCACATGTGGCGTCAACATTGGTTGTCACGTAAGCAAAAATTAATAGCGTTAAATAAAATTTAACGGAATGTATTGTGAAGGAACAATTTTAAAATTTCTTGTACTCGTTAGGTACAAAAATTTCTTTTTGTATTAGTTAGAAACTTTTCTGAACTTTTTGTACTAATGATGCGATTTCCCCGAGAATTTCCTCCCATTTGTAAGACTCGAACTTAAAATTTTAGTTAAGGTAAATTCTTTTTTTTTTGTGAGGATGGAGGACCTAAGCCGTGAAAGGAAAAATTACAATAAACAGTAATGGGATATATCGGCCCCAGCATTATATCCGAAGAGCAAGTAATGGATTTAAATATAACATGTCACTTTATCACTGTGTCAAACAATTATTGGTCAAGTTTATCATGTTATTTATGAGACCGACTTGCCCAAGAATTTCTCACAAAGAGACCAACAGTAAGTCGTTGGTGCCTTGCCTTGTCTGGCTAGGACTATGCCGGCCACCGCCTAGATTCACCTTCTCTCTTTTGCTACGGAGAAAGAACATGCCGGATGGACAGGTGGTTAGCAACATTACTTGAGGGCTATGACCCGCTTCACTAAAGACTTTCTAATGTTATAGAGCAATAACTTCCTTTCGAAAAAGTCGAAGAAAAATTTAGTATCAACTGCTTCCCACATCCGCGAGAAGATGACCTTGGCCTCTTGCAACCACCTAGACATTCATCAAAACTGGATTTACCTAGTCTTTCGATGTGGTTGGCTCCAAGCCTCATAGAAGACTTTGAGTTTACAGTCAAATAGATATATCACGTAACAGTACTACCATAAAAATGTATAGAAAGATAAAATACATATGTCGGATTTTTATATTTAATGTTGGAGTTCAAACACACACACATATATACTATGAAAGAAATGCATATTCACACATAGCAAAATATCGAGATGGGTGATGCGAGCTCTTGAGTTTAATTGAACTTTTGATATTTCTTGAGTATTTTGTGATGCTTCAATTGCAAATGTTTAATTCATGCTTATTTGATTGTAGGAAGTCACAGGAACCAAGAATCGAAGTATGGTAAAATCCCAGAGAGATGCGCCAAGGCATGCGCCCAGGCACACAAGGGCAGAAGACTTCGGAGCACGACTTGCCAAGGCATGTGTCGAGGCGTACCTTCACAGTATGCATTCTGATGCTTTGTGCCAAGGCGTGTGCTGCGGCAGGGAGCGGGATTATGGACACCAAGATTTTAAAGACCGAGACTTTCGTGATATTTTGGATAAGATTGATTCTGAAGAAGAAAAGGGAAAAGAAGAATATCTCGAGATCTCAGGGAGCAACAAAAAGATATTATTGGAATATCTTGAGAGATATGGAGGAAAACAAATCAATCTATATATTGGAGTATTTTGACAATTTGAATGACATATGGAATTTAGTTCTATCTCTTTTCTTTTAGAGAGACAACACCGGCATCAAGGAAGAAAAAAGTCGACAACAAGTGAAAGGAGAGATCTTGAAGACGAGATTGCAACTTGCTACCGGATTAGAGTTTTCTTCTCTTTTCTCTTTAGTTTACTTCATGTATTCCTTGATTTTGTTGATGGTTGACTCAATTTCCATTATGAACTAATCATATTTTGCCTAAGGTGATTAATGGATCTTATTTCTCAATCTTGATTGTTAGCTTACTTCTCCTATGTCTATGGATTTGATTGAGTTGTTTATACTTGTCCCGGACTTAATGCGATTTAATTGACTGGCCACCAATTAAGTTGATCCGATAATCTAGTTGAACTCGACAGAGGAATTCTAGGTTAAGTTAGGGAAAGCATAGCTTGGGTTAATCCACATCGAAAGACGGGATTTTAAGTGAAAAGGATAGACATATACCTGATCACCCTAAGTAGCCAATTAGGTTTGATCTTTAATGGGTCCTAAGTTGTTGATCGCCTAGACATAGAGTGGATTGACTAGTTAAGGATACGGTCTTATTACAAGCGACACTTGCGTAAGACGATAGTGAACCCTAAACGAAATCAAATTCAAGGCATAGGTAGAAGGGAACTATAATTGGGATTGAGAATAAGTGAAGCTGTGATCCTTAGGGCCTTTAATTCTAATCGATTGAAATTTTATTGTCTACTGTTCTCGTTTTAATTTTCTTGCTTCTAATCATAATCGATTGTTTGGATAAGAGAGAGTTATTATAATTTCAGTAATTAATTGAATTCTTATAAGGTCTATGTGGGACGACACTCATTCTCATCACTATAGTACTCGTTCAACACATGCACTTGCGTTTGGACGATAATTAATCGCGAACAATGGGTTATCAACATACCTTTAATTATTCATCTACCGAATACCTTTACGAACACTAACGAACTAGTGGTGGATCCCCACTATGTCATCAAGTGAGAACAAAACATGATTCATAGCATAAGAACTCTCTAACTCGATCTTTAATATGAGTAACACATACCCTGAATTCACTCACTTTCTCTCTTAAATATATTCCTCGTACGACAAAAATTAATGTATTAGTGTCTGCTATTCTTTTCTTTTTTATTGGTAGCTGAAGAGGATGAGGAGTCGTGGCCTTTCACAACGAACATGATCCCTCAGTGAGGCAACACAACCATTCAAAGTTAGAGGGAACAATTTTTTACTGAGTCAAGTTCAAGTTAAGTTGACATGGGTTGATCATGTTTTCTCACATCTCCCATCCGCATTTAGGAAACTGTCTTGATACTGTGTTGCTTACAACTATTAGATAAATATTCATACAAGTAAATATGTCGTGCGATCGCCGAACACAGGAAAAAGCAAGAAAATTAATTCAATCAACAAAATCTCCCACTAAGTATAACATGCAATAACTTATTAGATACACATATTTATTTTAAATTATTCTGAATTTTTATATTACTATAATATTTTTCTTTAATCAATCAAACAGTAATATGCAATTAAAATTAAAAAATATTAAACACTGTGGAAAAAAAATTAAAAATCACTCCCAAACATTTCTAACATATTTATGGTACTCATGAAAATGTACGATTTTCACAATTAACCTTGGACTTCAAACACATACATATATCATATAGAAGAAATCTATATCACACATATCAAAATACCGAGATGGATTATCGCTTATTCAAGATCATTATGTGGGATTGAATCACGTACCAATTACCTTCACGAATACGAATGCACTAGCAGTATATCCTCAATACGTCATCAAGTGAGAACCAAACACGATTCACCACACAAGAACTCTCTCATTCAATCTCTAATGGGAGTAATATATAACCTGAGCTCACTCATTTTTTCTCTCTCAAAATATTCCTCTTACGCCAAAATTAATGTATTAGTATTTGCTATTCTTTTCTTGTTTATTGGTAGTTGAAGAGGAGGAGGAGTCGTGGCATTTCACAATGAACATGACCTCTCTTTGGAGCAACGCAACTATTAGAAGTTAGAGAGAACACTTTCTGACTGAATCAAGTTCAGGTTAAGTCGATTGCATTCACATGGATAGATCATATTTTCTTACACATTTTTTCAATTATGTTGAAATTAAATGAGGGGTATTCAATTCATCTTTGAAAAGTTTTACTCTTAATGGGCAGGTTAAATTTCTGGATGTAAGTAGTACAAATGAAAAAAATGAGAGGTATTCTTGGTCAGTTAACTCCCTAGATTTGCAAGAAAGAATTTATTTTTCATGGAGGAGGTAGTATTGCAATGCACACGAGCAGGTTCTGTTCAAAGGAAAAGGGAATAAAAGAAAATTGCGAAGTGCTGGCATCTCATTGAGGAGCTCAATTCCTCGGTGGGCATGGGAATGGGGGTAGTCGAAGGTGCAACACGTAAGTCATCGATTTATTAAAAAATAAATAAATAAAAATAATTTAAGTCATTGTTTTAGGAACTCTCCTATTTATATTTTATCGAGTATTACACCTATAGATATAATATTTCCTGAATTTCCAACATTATTATGATCTTTTATAATAATAAAAATTGATATGTGCTTTACCTTATTGTTCATAAACTGTCACTAGTGTCAGCACTCTTATATTTTCTCTGTTAAGTTATGACGTGGCGTGACCTGACAAGAGCATAAATATGGAGTATCCCATCATCAATTCTTTAAAAATGGAAAAAAAAACTAAAAACTCTAAAATTAAAAAAATGATACAAAAAATGAAAGATAAAGATAAAAATTAATAAGAATTAAAAAGAATTATTATAAACGAAACTTAGATAAATAAAGAAAAAGAAAAAAAAGAAAAAAAAAGAATATGAAAATTAATTTAGGCAAAATGAAAATAGATTAAAAATAAAAAAAGAAACTATGAAAATAAAATAAATACAAGTGTAAAATTTGAAAATAAAAGCCTGAAATGGATATTTAGGCACATTTATAGATATGTAGGAACATACATAAGTAATAATAGATTTATGAAAACAGCTTTCATAAAAAATAATAGATTTATGAACTTACTTAATTTTCAATCTCCATTTTCTAGGCAAATTGTTTAGGGTGGTGTACTCTTTTTGCTATCATTGGTGTCCAGCACTGTAAAAATTAACTAATATATTGGACGGTTTATTATATGGCTTGGGGTCGCCATTAATCCCATGGGAGTCGAACATTGAACATGACCTACTACATGTTTTTCGCTTACTAGCGAGTCCGTCCTCTCGGACGCAATGGTGGTGTACTTATTAACTTGATAATAAAGTCTTTCGTAAATTCAAAGATCTTTTATAATATTCTAATATACCTGATAAAGTTTACTTTGTATTCATTTGTTGGAGGCCAAGTAATGCAATAGTTATGTATAACCCATTAGACATCACTTCTTGTGTCAATAAGTGAGAAAATTGCACCGTTGATATAAAATTTCAGGTAAATATAACGTTTTGGTTCAAAAGTTTTTATGTAATTATGTACTATAAAATGTTTTTAAAATATAACACTTTAATATAAACTATCAATTTTTCTCTAACACCGTTAAATTTGCTAACATGATAGTGATTAGTACTTCACGTGTCAATTGTGTTGAGGTGTCATAAAAAATAATTTAAATAATAAATATTTAAAAATAAATATAATAAAAAAATATCTTGCTCTCATTCTCAACCATCCGATCACCTCTTTGTTCTTCTCTCTCTTCAACCCTCCCTCAACCAACCAATCACCTCAATCTCATCCCCAAATTCCTCCCGTTCCTCTCTCTCTCTCTCTCTCTCTCTCTCTCTCTCTCTCTCTCTGCCTCCAACCATCCCTCAACCAATTTAATTAAAAATAAACTTTAATAAGTTGGTTTCACTTACGGAGCAACCTCTCTCTTAAGTTTAGAGAGAGAAAATCCTCTCTAAGTTGTAGCATAATATCCTCCCTCAATTGGAGCATCCCTCTTCTTTTGGCTCACCTTACATCCTCAAACTCACTCAAATTGCTTACATTTACCAATGGCTTGCACTTCTCATTAAAGTTTCAACTACCCAATCGTCCTCAGTTGTACCCTTCATCCATGCAAGACGACAGCCAAGAAAATCTGCCAATAAAGACAGGATCCAGAAAAGGTCAGAGTCTTGAATGCAGATCTTTACTTCCTACCAAAACAGATACGGCCAACGCAGAGGAAGGAAGTTACTTACTTAACAGAGGAGGACTGGATCACAACCATTGCATTACATCGCCACAAGATACTCCACCTCCAAAATCCTCTCTAGAGCTCCTTCAAACAAGAATGGAAGAAAGCGAGCTGGAAGTCTCATTAGAAGAACTATTCAAAGCTCAAATAGCACTGCAAGAAAAAGAAAAACCCATGGAGCTGCCAACAAATGCTAACCAAGATCTGAAGGGAAAAATGTTGGCTCCACTTGCAAAACCCTATGGCTTCCGAACGCCACCAACAAGGGTAGTGGCCTCACACCTACAGAAAGCATGGCAGTTCACCAAGGGAGTCATGATCATGCCAAATGTTGGTTTGCTGCTTCAATGACCAAGCTAATATGAAGAAGGTAGAGGAGGCGGGAGCCTGGTCAATAAGGGGATCTCACATATTAATCGGCAAATGGGCCATAGATGTCTCAATGGAGGATGTCGCTCTAGATTCTCTAAACTTTTGGGTACAAATAAGAGGCATTCCTCCAGCTCTCCTATCAGAATACAATATTAACAAGGCGGCAGCAAAGATAGGAGAAGTACTCCAAGTGGAATGAAAGGACTCACAGATCCCAAAATGGTTCTCTATCCCAAAGGCCCTAGTAAAGGTAAAAGTATCGGAACCACTGTGCCCAGGATTCCAATTAAAAAGAAAAAATGGAGAGGTAACCTGGGTCAGTTTCAAGTATGAAAAACTAGCAACGTTCTATTATGATTGTGGCCTAATAGGTCATGACAGAGGTGCATGCTCATCGGAGGATCCAGTAGACCTTTACGGGCCATGGATAAAATATGACAAGAAGGAAGACATCCCAGCTCCGAAACAAAAAACTACCGTTGCAACAACCAAAATACCAAGAACGAGCCAGCAAGAAGAGCAAAATGTTCAAGGAAAAAACAAGAAAAGGAAAGGGAATGTCAGATGGAAGAACAGGGAGAAAACAGCTGCACAACTCCCGATGAAGGAAAATTTAAAATCGTGGACAATGTCCCAGAGGAACTGCAGGAATTAATTATTGAAAAGAAAAGAAGGGAGCTGCAGAAAGATTGCCTAGAACATTTAAGCCCCCAGCAATTAAATGAAGCTGCTGGAGAGTCAGGAGAAAGTACCATCAGGAGAAAGATTACGGTTGCAAAAGGCAAGAAAGCTGTAGGCCAAAGAATAGACAAAGGAATAAATCTTGGCCCATCTAAAATTCCGGCCCAGGCCCCAGGAATTAACATCATAGAGATTTCCATGGATCAGCCCTTGTTAATGAGTACAAAAAAAAAAGATGCGAAATCAGCACAGAAAAGCTCAGGAAAAGCCTTGTCGACTTCAAGAAGTACTACCAAGCACAAGAGTATGGATTTAATGAAGCAAGGCCCTACCTGATAGAATCAGCACAGGAAGTAAAGAATCAAAAGCAAGAAGGTTACTACATCGAGGAACCAATGGATACAAACGAGCCTAGACAGATCCAAATGGCCGGGGTGGCGGGCCTTATCATGCCCCCACCCTCACCATGAGCATCATCGCCTAGAAATGTCGGGGAATAGGAGGGAACCTGACAGTTCTTCAGCTGAAATCTCTCCAAAATAAGCATCACCCAAGTGTCATATTTCTTGCAGAAACAAAAGTGAAAGAAAAGCGATGCATCGAACTAAGCAGAAGACTCAAAATGGAGGGCCACAGTATCATAGAAGCTCAAAACAATGCAGGGGGACTACTATTGCTATGGACTACTGATAGGAGATTTCAGGGGGACTACTGAAAAAAGATTTCTGGACAAATATAGAAGAGTTGGCTAAAAAAATAACAGATCCATGGCTACTGATAGGAGACTTCAATGAGATTTGTGATGAAAATGATAAGTTGGGAGGTAGACATATTGCTGGGTCTTCACACAGCTACTTAGAGAACTTTATCACTAAGTGGGGCTGCATTGACTTGGGATTCTCGGGAAACAAGTTTACATGGAGAAACAAAGGAGCTGGCCTAGCACACATCAGACAAAGATTGGACAGAGCCATGGCAAATGATAGTTGGAGGTTACTATACCCTAAGGCTGGTGTCCAGCATTTGCTAGCAGCAAATTCTGACCACAACTCTATTTTACTCAAACTATGGAGCGAAAATGAATCGAGACCAAAACCATTTAGGTTTGAGGCCATGTGGACGAGGGAGGAAAAAAGCAAAGATATAGTTAAAAAAGCTTGGGCATGCAGAACACATGGGTCAAAACAACACAAGTTCTCAAGTAAGTTAAAGCATACAAAGAAAGAATTGAAGAAATGGAACAAAAACACCTTTGGATGTTGCAACCTGAAAATTGACCAACTTGTGCAAGACCTTGACCAGATTTAGCAAACAGAACCCACAACAGAGAACATATAGAAGGAGGCAGCTATACAAGAGGAACTAGATGAGCTACTCGAGAGAAAGGACTTACAATGGAAACAAAAATCTAGAGAGCTATGGATGCGAGAAGGTGATAGAAATACTAGATTTTTCCATCTATCTACAGTAATCAGAAGAAGAAAAAATCACATTAATGCAATCAAAAAATAAAATCAGGAATGGGAAAATAGATATGAAGCAATAGGACAATACTTTCTAGAGAATTTCCAAGAACTTTATACTTCCAAACAGCCACAGTACCCAGAAGACTTGGAAGGACTTTTTCCAGCAATCATCACTAAGGAGGAAAACCAA
Source organism: Lagerstroemia speciosa (assembly GCA_037672795.1). Taxonomy (NCBI): domain Eukaryota; kingdom Viridiplantae; phylum Streptophyta; class Magnoliopsida; order Myrtales; family Lythraceae; genus Lagerstroemia; species Lagerstroemia speciosa. The sequence continues at coordinate 9,986,469 of CM075296.1, read as the reverse complement.
AGGTTGATTCAAATACTATCAAAAGAAGAGATCTACATAGTAGTAAGGTCAATGGAAGCTCTAAAAGCCCCTGGCCCCGATGGTATGTCCCCTATCTTCTATAAATTTTATTGGAATACTATCAAAACAGATTTCATAGGGGCTGTCCAAAACTTCTTCCAAATATCAAAACAGTGGAACAACACTTTCACAACATTGATTCCAAAAACCAAAGGGGCATGTATTTTCAGTGAATTCAGACCTATCAGCCTAAGCAATGTATGTTACAAAGTTATTTCAAAAATCATTGCCAACAGAATTAAGCCTTTTTTGGAAAAAATAATTGCTCCTAATCAGACGGCCTTTGTAGAGGGAAGATGGATCAATGAAAATAGTTTATTGGCACACGAAATCATGCACTTCATGAAAAAATCCAGGGCTAGAAAGGGATGGGCCGCTATGAAAATTGATCTTTCACGAGCCTTTGATAGGGTCGAATGGAGTTTTCTATTAAAAATTTTGGACAAACTGGGATTTAGTCAAACTTTATCCAATGGATTAATCAGTGTATAGCCACTACCTTTATGTCTATATTACTCAATGGCTCCCCATATGGATTTTTCCATCCTACAAGAGGACTAAGACAAGGTGACCCCCCATCCCCATATCTTTTTATAATTGTCATGGAAACCCTTTCTAAACTACTGTATAGAGCTGAACAAAGAAAGGAAGTGAAAGGAATCAAAATAAGTAGAACTGGCCCCATAATCTCTCATCTATTCTTCGTAGATGATTTACTAGTTTTGAGTAGGGCTGGTCTGAAGGAGATCTCCAACTGTAGAGCCATACTAGATAAATTATGTGCATGGAGTGGGCAGGAAATTAACCTCCAAAAATTAGGGGTGCACTTTTCAAAAAACACCAGAGCTGACACCAGAAGAGAAACAAAAAGAATCTTGGGAATGAGAAAGTTGAAAATTGATGCCAAATATTTGGGGAATCCATTATTTCTAAAAAAGAAAAAAGCTGAATCCTTCCACTTCATTATTGAGAAAATGAAAGCAAAACTTGCAACATGGAAGGCTAAATCTTTATCTTGGGTAGGAAGAGCTACTCTAGTCAGGACCACTCTAAATTCAATCCCAAATTACCAAATGTCTCTATTTAAATTACCCAAGAAAACATGTCAGCAAATAGATCAGCTCCGTTGTAAATTTTGGTGGGGAGTTACAGAGGAAAAAAGACACTACTTCGCCCCCAAAAGCTGGGACTCCCTGTGCACACCAAAAAAAATTAGAGGATTGGGATTTAGGAGGGCTGAGGATCAAAACAAGGCACTACTCTCAAAAACAGCCTAGGCTCTAACAAAGAACAAAACTACTCTTTCCGCACACACTATGAAGGCCAGGTATGGAAACTTCCTACATCTCTCAAATAGACATAGAAGCAATCCCTCTATTATTTGGAAAGGTTTGCAGGACTGCAAAAACACATTATAGGAGAACACCACACAAAGAATAGGGGATGGAAAAGACACAAGGGCATGGATGGATAACTGGATCCCAGGTTTTCCAGACCCAACAGTAGTAGCTGCAGATAACCAAATCACTAACCCAGGTCTACGAGTCAGTGAGTTAATGCTAAACGACCCAAGGAGATGGAACATAGGAATTATAGACCAGATTTTTCCAGGGGAAGCAGTAGAGACAATCAAAAGGATTCAACTACAGCAGCAAGATGCTAAAGATGAATACACCTGGGAACCCACTACATCAGGATCACCCTCGGTGAAATCCTTCTACTTGAAAGATCAGCAGTTTAGATTCCAAAACATCAATACAAGTCTTTGGAAAAAACTCTGGAGTTTAAAAATCCATGAAAGATACAAAATTTTTCTATGGAGATTGGTGAACCAGTGCCTCCCCTGGTTTGCAGATAAGGATAAGGAGGCAACATGCCCTATCTGTAAAACAGGCTCTGACCAACCCGGACACTTGTTTCATGAGTGTCCCTTCTATAGGTTCAGTTGGAGGGAATCACCGTGGAAGATCTGGACTATCCCTCACCCAGTAGACTCACTAGTGAATCTAGTGGAGTTTATTATAAACCCTCCCAGAGATTTTACACTTGATTTGATCAATCCTGATAATTTTACTTGCTTTGGGTCTATATTTTGCTACTATATATGGGAATTGCGTAACAAATCTATGCATGACTCAGTTGCTCCTAACTTATATACATTCATAACAAAAATAAACAGAATCTACTCGGAGCACAGCAGAACATCACGAAGAAAACACGCAGAACAAGATCCAAAAACTCTTACCATGCCTTGTGCTCCGGGGAAAATGCTGGTGTACTTCGACGCCTCTTGGATGAATGGAAGCGCTGGATTGGCGGGATTTGCTGTCGACAACCAAAACAACATAAGCAGTGCCTGGATCGAGAGAAGAAATTGCATCAGTCCACTGCATGCAGAAGAAGAAGCCCTACTTAACTCCATCAGAGTCGCAACTGCCAATTCCTAGAGAAGAGTGATATTCTACTCGGATTCCCTAACCCTAATCGAAGCCATCAACGGGAATAACCAGGCTAAAGCTCAAATCAAAGATATCGTCAAGGAAATAGAGAGTTACCTGCAACAAATTGATGCTTGGGAATGCATCTGGCTAGAGAGGAAGTCGAATCTTCTGGCAGATGAATTATCAAAGCTTGGGCGGAAAGGGAGCACCACAGACCTCTGCTTTCTTGATGAAGTAGATCTCTGTCTTTTGGATATGTATGCCCGAACCCTAGTTAACAAAACGCGAGATGTAATAACGTTTTGACTATATTATTATATAATATTATTATTTACCCAGCAAAAAAAAATAAACTTTAATTAAAATATCTAAAAAAGAGTTCTTGGGGGCTTTCAAGAATTTTGGATCTTACTATAGTTCATTTTAAAAGCATGTCGAACGTGCCATTTACTTTTTTTATTTTTTTTATCTTGATTGGTACATAGCCATAGCTTGAAGATGTGGTTGTTCAATAGTACCATTCAACTATTCTGGACTTTATGCCTTATTCTATGGGTAAATATTTAATGTGCAATATATAACAAGTTTGTTTTAGAAATCTCTCTCAAATCTTTATATACGTAAAATTTGACAACTTTTAAGAACAAATTTTACAAGTGTCAATACTTGAACGGTAATTTTATACAACGAATTCATGTGTATAGTGCCAACTTCATCATAGAATTTGAGTTTTATTTTCAAGGTGATGTAAAAAGTTGCAAATTGCTTATCCATGTCTATCATCATTTTCCAATTTTATCCACACATTTTTTCTCAATTACATTAGCATTATTGCTATCCAAATTCGCAATTTGTCTCCCCATATCCAAATCAAGGAGTTCAAGAAGGTCAAGTACCACCTTCTTATTTTCTTATTTTCATCAGCCAATCTTTATTTTTCTTAAGTTCAATTTTTATTTTATTTTATTTTTGTTCATAAATGAAAATTAATTTAATGGTGAAAAGGAGGGAAAATAGGAAGGGAAAGGTAGAAGGAATGGAATTGGCCGGAGCAAGGAAGAGGGTGGGGAGAGAGGGAAAATGTCTATATGAGTGCGCGTTGTGGGTATGTATATATGTGGGTGTCAGTGATGAGTGATGTGAGAGTTTGAGAGATGTACAACGTGGGTGAGTGTGCTTGTGTGTGAGTAATGATAAGAGAGACAAGTGTTAGGGTGTGTAAGGGGCATGCGTGAGAGATGAGAAGAGAGAAATATTTATTTTTTATTTTTTTATTATTTTATTATACATATTTTTATATTTTTACTTTATATGACACCTCAGCATAATTGGCACGCGGAGTCTTAATCACTGCCATGTCACGGTGCCACATCAGTAAACTCAATGATATTAGAGGAAAATTGACAGTTTATATAAAAGTATTACATTTTGAAAATGTTTTGTAGTATGTAATTACAAAAAAAAAATTGTACTAAAATGTTACATTTACCAAAGATTTTGTACCAACTGTGCAATTTTTCCATCAATAAATACATTGAATTCCTTTATTAGAACCCAATTTGAACTTACTAAGATAAAATAAGACATGGAGTAAGAGTAAGGTCGTTATTGACCTTTACGAATATAGAACTTGAAATGAGAAAAACTTGCACTGGAGATTTTGTTATTTCATATATGAGAAACCAAATGTTTTGGAAGCATGAGATGGAGGGAAAACGAGATTAAAATCGAAGAGTGTGCATCTTAGTCGCTGACGAGCAAGATCGCAAGTAATAATATTATAATATGTCTGATTTATATATCCAAACAAACCTTCAGGAATTGTTTTTCTATCTTCGAGATTTTGCGAAAGCGGTGAACTGTATGAAATGTTCATCCTAAAATAGCGAGTAACCCCTTGTAAAGTTAGTGATGCCTACAGTATGATTATTTAGGAAATAGAAAATCTGCCACAAACCCATTATAGGGTTGGGATGTGTGGAGGGGAGGAAATACAAGGGAAATATTAAATTTTTTACCTAAATGTACAAGAGTCTCGAGTCTGTTTCCACCTGAAAGTTTAACCTCATAGGTGGTGGTACCTAATTCTCTTATAAACCCAAATTTCTTTTTCAATCTGGTCGATGTGGGATTCTAATCTCAACACCTGCATTCATGTGGTAACGCGCTCACACTTGACATGTGCCTTTAAACACCCGCCCTCAACAACTGACCTTGATCCGGACATTTTTCTTCCAATCGCAGGTAAGGGGGATAAACTATTACGAGGCGGGCATTCTCTTCCGTCCTCGGACTAACACATGAGTCAGAATTTTTCCGTACTTGACAAACTAACGATGAGCCAGACATTTTTCTTCTGGTCTAGGGTCTAACGAGTCACGAGTTCCACACTTGAGTTTGGAGTAATATGAGTCTAGGATCGACCCGCTCTGATACTATATTAAATTTTTTACCTGAGCTTACGAGAGTCTTAAGCCCATTTCCACCTAAAAGTCTAAGCTAATAGATGGTGGTACTCATTTGTCTTATAAACCCAGGTTTCTTTCTCGATCTGGCCGATGTGGAATTCTCACCTTAACAGGAAAGGAGGGAACATGAGGAGAAATATTTACCAGTCGGAGGGAAAAATGAATCTTGTATGTATATAAATTATTAATTCATAGATAAACGTACCATTGTCTTTATATTTCTCGTCCAAATTCATTTTAGGAAAAAAAAAAGTTAAATTCTACATATCACACAGCACATAATCACATAAATAAGACATGCATTTGTGGGGCAAGTCAATCCGATCCAAACAGGAGAACTTGCCATCACAAGTGAGAAGAAAAAGGGGATGGAGCAGTGTGAGGACATATCTAAGGAAATCTTTGATTGTAAATGGCGACTTCTTCTTGGAATGTGCTCAGCCCGAGAATGAATGACAGCCGCTCCCAATTGACACATTCCGAGTGGAAAGTGGAAGTATTTTTGTATATTCCTTTTAATGAGGTTGAAATGAAGATGGATATTAGAGGGATATATCGGTAATTAAATCTTGGTTATTCTCTCTCATTTCCTTTAAAATTGTACAACGAAATAAGGAAACTTGTTCCTCCTCCTTTCCATAACAACTTTCAAATCTCACATCGTAACGGATTATGGAAGATGCTAAGCATTTTTAATTGAAATTTTCTGCTCAATTCTTGAATTCTGAGAGATGATGACAAGTCTGTTGTCCTATATGAGATACGTATGGGACGAAGTATTGAGTTTGCTTCTTTTTTTTTTTCCTATTTTCTCTTTGGCCGAAAAAAATTTTATTTCTATTTTTAGAATCTTATTTTATATTTTATAATTTTATAATTTATTTTAATCTCTTATTGTATTTTTCAATTATATTTTATATTTTATTTTTGTGGATTAAATTTTAATTTTTCATATTTGTAATTTTTCTATTTTTATCTTTCTTTCTTTATTTTTTTTTACAATTGGTCTGATTTTTACTGTATAAATATTATTTATTTTTACATTTATTATTTTAAAATTTTCATGTTATTTTTAATATTTTCCTATATTTTATTTTATTTTTTCAAACTTGCTTAATTTTTTCTTCATTTTTAAGAAATTAATGATATGGCAGTTCATATGTATGCCACGTATCAAGGCATATCACATGAATTGTCATGTCATGACCTATTGTAGAAAATATAACAATATTAACACGGGTAAAGTTCGCAAACATTCAGATAAAAAAGTTGTCGATTTTAGCTATTATTGAATAACATGATAATATAGAGAATTTAAGAAAATATCATATTTCTAGGCTATTTTAAGGTTCTATCTCCCATAATTTATTTCTCTTTTCAAAATATGAGTTGGTTGAGATGATTTAACCTTATTTTTTGTTCATTTAAAAGAGGACAGTAGTAGTGGCAACCCAACAACCCTCAGTTACGTAATATTCATGCTTTTGTTTTCAACCACGAATATATCGGACGCACTGAATAACCTGTATCAGCACTAACCTGCCAACGTTTCACTGCCAAAAAGGTATATTATAGCTTAAAAAGCCAGTGTTTGCTAATGCACAAGTTTAAAAGTCTCTTCTGTCCACATTGTTTAGATTAAGAATCGAATTCATGATATTAATCTCACTAAACCACATGGGAGTTAATAAATAAAAATCGTGATAGAAAATTAATAAAAATCAAAATATTTTTTTTTATTTCGCAAAATAAAATCTTGGATCAAACTTAGATTTTTACTGAAACCTGAATTTTTTGAGTAACTTACAAAGAGTGGAGGTGAACCGCGCTGCCTGACTATCCCACAATCTAATATTATATTGTATTTTAAAATTAATTTTTATATAATTTATGTGCTTATATTTTAATACATTTAAAAATAATTCTTTTATTTTATTAAAATTGATAATTTATTTTACAATTCAGGTGGATCCGCCCGTGAAGGGTGCGGGGCAGGTCTGAGTCTTCAAATACTCACTACGTCCCACACATTGCCATTCCTGGACAGCACCATGGTTTAGAGTCGAATGCTAATTAAATTTTCAACAAGAAAATATCGAAACACTTAATTTCTTTCATAGTTGATCCTTTTAATTGCGAATAGAAGGCCTAAAAGGTAAAAACACGATGGGAAACTAATCCACCGCCAATGGTTCGATTTGACTTGTAGATATAAAATTATAAAGGGAAATATATCAATATCTTAAAATATGTATCTCGTACTTGACGTGAATAGGTATTTATATAGAGGAGAGGAGTCAAGCCGATCGTTAGAGATTATATCGATTTATAACGATAGGTCAGAGGGTAAAAATACGGTTTTAACCTTGGAAGTTTGTTTCCTGATCAGTTCCTCGACTGGAAATGTACTAACCTTTTGATTGAACTGGTTGAGGAAAACACTATGGCTGGGCAAGCTGTTGGATGTAAAGTCTAGTTGCTACAAGACGGAAAGTTTAGGGACCAAAATGTGAAACTTTTCTCAACAGTGGCGATCTGTTCATCAATTACCATCGCACCCCTTCTCAACCGTCGGATTCGGATAAGCCAGCACTCCTCTTTCGATACCCAAGTTAATGGACATCGAGGGAAGGAAACTAAGTTAAAGAGAATTGAGTTAAAATAGGGTAGTTTTTGAAAATAATTCGTAAAAAATGGTTCTTTTGAAAATAATTATGAAAGTAGTGATTAGATGCGGTTTTGAAATTTAATGAACCGCATCTTCAAGATGCGGTTTTATTTTTATTTTTATGGGAACCGCATCTTGAAGATGCGGCTCCCTCCTTTTTTTTTCGAACGGGGAGAAAAGATTAATTAAATATTTAATGTGTAATATGTAACGAATTCGTTTTAAAAATTTATGTCAGATCATTATATATATAATTTTTATAAAATTTTATAAGTATGAATACTTAAATGATAATTTATATAACAAATTCTTGTATATCATAATACCTACTAAAGATTTCAATAAGCGGAAGGCTTTGACGTAACTTTTCAACGTATAACATATAAAAATTCGTTATATAAATTACTATTTACATATTAATACTTATAAAATTTACTATTAAAATTTTACAAAAATTTTACACATGTAAATATTTGAAAAAGATTTACAAAATAAGCTTGTAGTAAAATTAATGTGTAATATATAACGAGCTCATTTTATAAATCTTTATCAGATTTTTACATATGTAAAATTTTTTTAAAATTTTAATATTAAATTTTATAAGTATTAATATGTAAATTATAATTTATACAACGAATTCTTATGTGTTATACGTTGAAAAGTTACGTGAAAGGTTTCAAGTTATTGAAATCTTTAGTACGTATTATGATATATAAGAATTCGTTATATAAATTATCATTTAAGCATTCATACTTATAAAATTTTATAAAAATTATATATATAAATATCTGACATAAATTTTTAAAACGAATTCGTTACATATTACACATTAAATATTTAATTAATCTTTTCTCCTCGTTCGTCAAAAAAAAAAAAAAGAGGGAGCCGCATCTTCAAGATGCGGTTCCCATCAAAACAAAAATAAAACCGCATCTTGAAGATGCGGTTCATTAAGTTTCAAAACCGTATTTTCAAAATGCGGTTTTAAATCACTACTTTCGTAATTATTTTCAAAAGAACCATTTTTCACGAATTATTTTCAAAAACTACCCTATTTTGACTAAATTCTCCTAAGTTAAACCACTAGCAAGGAGTAAATATTTAATGCACGTTATTTAATGTGTATTATATAAATTACTATTTAAATCTTCATAAGTATAAAGTTAAATCTCGAAAATTGTGAAAACATAATTTCAAAATCTGATAGAAATTTATATAACGAATTTATCATGTACTACACACTGAATATCTATTAACTAGCCGGACCGACTAATGTAGTTTGATACCTTGTCCGTTATGTAAATGTTTCAATTCAAGTCTTTTAAATAAATAAAATCGGTGTTGAAAAACATTATCCATCGCTTAACTAATATGAGTCATCGGTAGAAAAGGAGAACATTAGTGATGACTACCTAATCGTCCCGCAACATAATATCTGGACTTCTTATTCAACTGCGAACATATCGGACGAACCAAACAACTAATCTTAATATTGGTCTCACAAATATAACGGCACCAAATGCATAATATAGTATAAGAAGTTAATGTCCGTTAAGATTTAGAGTCTACGCCTCAAAGTCCCTTTTGACAATTTTGCTTGGAGTCGAAATCGAATTTGAAAACTTGATTTTACCAAATTTACATGGGAGTGAATTTTTAAATATTAGACGTGAAACTCGTGTTATACACTGTATGTATTATATCAATAAAAGTAATTAATCACAAATTCATACATAAATAAAGAGAGTGAATAATTATAATTAATACATATAAAAAAGAACTAGACAGGGACCCTTACTAAAATAAATAAATATAAAATACTGTAACAAATTCGTATATGAGAGTCTAAGCAGTTAATGAGAAATCTTTACGATTAATATTGTAGATGTGAAATGAGAGATAAATAAATGAAATTATTATTTTGTTATTGATAGTTAGAAATAGTTGTATCAGAAATTGAAATTTAAAAATATTATGGATAAACGCGCCGCATTTATGGGAGGACGCGAGTAGTCAAGCCGGAGGTCTCATTTGTTCTTACGTAGACCTGCCCGCACCATACCTCTTCCCGCGACTCGAAAGTCGAAAGACTCCTCAACAAAAGAAAGAATCTATCACTGGGCCGCACTGGGCCATGTATTCCTGCATCCTCATCTTCTCTCGCCCTGACAACCGTTCAGTGTGTTTCCTTCACTCACCTCTTCTCCACCTTCGTCCTCGCTGGGAGCTGCCTTGCTCTTGAAGCAACATTTGCATCCCTTTCTTCTTCGTCTTGCCGTGATACAGCACCAACCTCTTCCTCTCGCATGTAAGTTCTCCATTCACAGTGCATTGCTGTTGATTCCATCCTTTTGAAGTGAAAAGGCAGTATTCCTTTCTTGCGAGCTTTTCTTTCTTCCATGGAGGGCGGCAGCTGCTTCCCTAAATTTAGGGTTTGAGCCTCCACTGTCCACGCAAAAACCAGCTCAAAGAGGTTGAGATTTCAGCGATATAGTTTTGATACGTAGTGTTTTGATCAGCCACGAGTATCCCTTTTTCTCCGACTTCTCCCCAAGGTTTTTCGTCTTGATTTTTAGCTTTAAAAAATCCCAGATTGAAGATTTAAAGGCGACAGGCCCGGCTGTTCTGGAGTTTATGTGATAAAGGTTTTCTCTTTCCCTTTTTAATCTACATAGCAGCAGTTTTTTAATGATCAGCTTTTAATACTTCATGTTTGAGCGAAGTATTTAGGATGAGTTTCACTTACGGAGATTGCAGCTAAAGGTCAGAGAGAAGGAACAAGTGTCTGCTTGTTCTAGTTTGAGGCTGGCCCGATATCATCCTAGATAGCCTTCATTCTGTTGTAGTTTGCCTAAATATTGATTTGCATGACCCTTGGAATTCATGCCCAGCCCTTGAAGTATGTCCCTCGTCATGTTTTGTTGACTGTACCCTGTATTTGTGTTCCTTATGGTCTTGCTAGTTCGTCTTCCTATTAATTAGCACTTAGGAGCCACGTTATTTCAGTTTGACGTTCTAGCCTACTGTTTCTCCATATTAGAGTTAGTGCTCTTGACTAATGTGCTGATCAGTATCCTTTCAGGAATGATGTTTAGTTTGTTCCTAGTAGCTCTAAAGGTTATGGAACACCCATTTGATTTAATCTGAATATTAATGTGCTGAATTTGCTAATAGTACATGTTTGGATCTGATCTCTTTTGAATTCTATTGAGATGCTTTCATAATTTTAGTGCCTTATGCATGAAGTACATGATAAAAGCATTTCTCTTCACAGAAATCCCACAGGTCGTGTGGCTATGATATGAAATTGTCAGTTCTTCCCTCCGCAATTGTTGTCACTCTGAAAGCTCCAAACTGAAAGAGGGGGGTGAACGTCCACTGAGCCGGGGATCAGTTGACCATCAATGTCGTCAAAGATTTATTCTTGCCTGCTCAGCCATGGCCTGGGCGGGCTTAACCAAGGGAGCTCAAATATCCGCTCTCTTGCTTCTTCTAACCGGCTTCTTCCTGCTTCCTGCAGGATGCAGCGCAGTTTCAGGTTCTCCATTAGCTCCTCACCATTTCATCATCTGACAGGGACATCAGTTGACTTATTACAGTGATTCCTATCATGAAGGCAAATGAAATTTAAGATAATTTAACTTCTCAATCTCAACTCTTTACCTTTTGATGTCAGTCCAGTTTGAGTTGCTAGCATATTGGATTTAGCTTGTGAGCTGAGAGTTAGTCTAGTTTGCTTCTATAAGTTGGTCTAACTTACTGATGGATTTGTTAGCTTTGTATGTCTACATGATTTAGTTTTTATGTGGATTGGCAAAGTCATAATCTAATTTGACAATTTGGCTTAACTTAGATGTAATTGTACTGACATTTCTTAGAAAAGGCAAAAGAAACTGAATGTTCATATCCATCTAGGCTCTTAATTTATCTTTGCTTCCTGGTTGATGTGAAGATTTTATTAGACTTCCTGGTTGACTCTTAAATTTATAACTATGATTTGATATAAATCTGGTACAACATGCACTATATGATTCCACTTTTTTAGGTTCACAATTACCTAGTGTTTTAATTATTATGTGGTACCTGACGTCTTCCTTTTGTCCATAAACTATGTGTGAATATTTTTTTTTAAAAAAAATTGTGCTACCCCATTGCCATATCATTAAGAGCCTGAAGGATTTGGGACATTGGTTTCATTATGGCGTCTTAAGTTTGGCCTTCTGCAAATGAGTAAAAAGTTTAAACTGTCTAATGGGAGTTGTTGGACACTTTGAATTCTATTCTCCCTAATTTGTTGGATTTTGGCTTGTAGTTCAAAAAATAAGAGACATCATTTGAAGAAAATGTCCTCAGGAAGGCCTCCTTCAATTATCATCAATGGAGAGATTGCGCCTGAAAATATTTCAAGCCAGAATGTTCCAATTGGAAGTGAGGGAATTATATCTGGTTCTGATTCTGATGTAGACTTTATTGATGGCTCTGATGACGATCCTACCAAGGAGACTATAATAGATGTAGAGAACTCTGCTCGTAATGAAATGAAAGCTTCCCGATACCAGAAAAGACCAATTTGGTAATGTCTCTCAATCTCTTGTATTGAATATATGCGTTTGCATAACATGAAAAATATAAGAGATCTGATTGTACATCTGGTTAAAGAGGATGTGAAAATATTTTTTGGTTAGTTTTTTCGTGTCTGTATACTCCATTTTGCATTTATAAATTCATATTTAAAGCAGGCTTTAGTGCTGTTGCTTTAACCATTGAGATTTTGAAGGACGACTTAGTTATTAAGCAACCATTTAGCAAATGAAAACTGACCTATGCTTGGATATTTAATTTTTTCACTCATCAGTAGTCTCTCATGGTAAATATTTTGGTGGAAAGCTTAGACTTGGCTGAAATTATGCTTTAAAATGGCAAATCTATTTTTACATCTCTGTGTGCGAACATTTTTGTATTTGTCATGTTTATTTCCATATTTCATGATGAAGTAAGATGCTGCTATAGGATGTACAATGTGTGGCCGCATCATTTGGAAACTTGTGTGGCTTTTATAGTTTATTATATGAACAATTTCCTCGTTGTTTATTGCTCTGTGTGAAGGAGTCATCAGAATCCCTGCCTTCCAAGGCATAATTATTTTTAACGATATTTTGAAGCATGTTCCACGTGACATCTTGATGTTGTTCTATTATATGAACAACTGAGCTCTGATTGCTTAATGCATGCAAACTTTTTTTCAATTGAGTGACCCCTGGATGCTATGGTTGAAACCTAAGCTTCATGAAAACAGTAAAAAAAAGTTAAAAAACAAATGTCATCCTTGTACAGTAGTTCTGCATTGTTGCTATTCTCTCTTTTTCTCTTTTTGTAATGCCATGTATGTAGAAATTGGCCCTATGTTTTACATTTAAAAAAATAATGTTCTTAAATGTCAATATGCTCAGGTTTGTATCAATCGATATGGTACATTTTGAGTTCAGTAGTTTATCGGCTACATAGTGATCTCGGCACCTAATGTGACTAATTGCTTTATAGCCTAAGGAAATTACTGAATTGATGCAAAATAATTAACTTTTCTAGTCCTTTCATTCTTTCTTTGTTTGATCGATGAATGAGGATCATCTAACTTCAAGTAAGAAATTCCTGAGTTGCAGACTGTAGTAAATGATGCTGGACAGCAGCTTGCGGGTCTTCAACTTGAGGATCTGGTAGGCATGATAAGAAATGCTGAAAAAAGTAAGATAATTTTATTGACTATGTACTGTGTCTCTTTTTTGTTTAATAGTATAGAATATCTAAGGATTTCTTGTTTATATTTATTCTGCTCTTTACTTTTAGATATTCTACTACTGAACCAAGCAAGGGTACGTGCACTTGATGATCTTGGAAGTATTATGTCCGAGAAGGAAGCTTTGCAGGGAGAAATTAACATGTTAGAGATGAAGCTGGCAGAAACTGATGCGCGAATGAAAGTTGCTGCCCAGGAAAAGTTACATGTTGAACGTATGGAAGGTCAACTGGAAAAGTTGAAGGATGAACTGGTAGAAAGAAGCAGAATTGATGAAAATGAGTCAGATATGTTCAAGGATAACAGCTATCGATTGAATAAAGAAGATTCTCCATCACATCAGGGTATTATTCATCCGCATCTTTATAAAGATCACAACCCTCCATTGTTTCAGGGAGATTCCTCATCATATCAGAGTAGTATTCAATCTCTTAGTGAGGAGCTTAGATCTCTAAGGACTGAGAATGAGCTCCTAAAGAATGATATCAAAGCATTGAGGGACGAGCTTAATGGTGTCAAGAGTACAGATGAACGTGTGATGCTCCTAGAAAAAGAACGGTCATATCTAGAGTCTGCTTTGAAGGACTTGGAGTCTAAACTTTCAGATTCTAGAGAAGATGTTTCAAAACTTTCCACTTTGAAATTTGAATATAAAGACTTAGTGGGAAAGGTAGAAAATCTGCAAGCATTGCTAGATAAAGCAACCAAACAAGCTGATCAAGCTATCTTGGAGTTGCAGCAAAACCGGGAACTCCAGAAGAAGGTTGATAAATTGGAAGGATCACTTGAAGAAGCTAATGTCTATAAGATATCATCAGAAAGACTTCAGCACTACAATGAGCTAATGCAACATAAAATTAAGTTGCTAGAAGATCGTCTCGAGAAGTCAGATGAGGAAATACGCTCTTATCTTCAATTATATCAAGAATCAGTACAAGAATTTCAAGACACACTTCATCATTTGAAAGAGGAAAGCAAGAAAAAGGCTCTCAATGAACCAGTTGATGATCTGCCTTGGGAATTTTGGAGTCGTTTATTGCTTATGGTTGATGGCTGGTTCCTTGAGAGGAAAATCTCAGCAAATGATGCTAGTCTGTTGCGAGATATGGTGTGGAAGAGGGAAGGACGCATTTTCAATACATATATGGCATGCCAGGAAAAGAGTGAGCTTGATATTCTCTCTACATTCCTAGGGCTCATATCAAAAACACCTATGAGGTAATCATTCAAGCCTGCAACTTTTGGTCTATTATTTTTCATTTCTGATATGTGGTTTCTCTTGATCTCTAGCCCTGGATTGCATGTCATTCATATTGCTGCAGAGATGGCACCAATTGCTAAGGTAAGCAAGCTTTTTTTACCAGATTTAATTATGTTTCTTATACTTCATTCCAAGTTATTTGCGGGGTAGTTAATGATTTGTTAATTGTAAATCGATAATTCTGCGTACTACCAGTCTTTGGATAATTCAATTCCTCATTTAACTTATTTTTCTCAACTCAGTATGAATGACAAAATTTTTTTTGCTTAGTATTCTCTTGCTATGAAAGAGGGAAGCATGTAACTGGTTAAATCTAATATTCAGTTTTTGCAAACTCGACCAGTTCTTTCCTCTTACATAATGGAACTTCAAGTTTATATATGCTACAATTTTAACATTCACATTGCTTTTGCTTCATCCATATATGATGTTTATTACACATGAACTGGGAAACGTTTAATATCATTTGCTTTCATATGTTTAATTGCATCTGAAATGTACGTGACAGCTGGTTGCTGCACATTCTTAGGTTGGTGGTTTGGGGGATGTCGTCACTGGACTGGGTAAAGCACTCCAGAGGAGAGGACATCTAGTGGAGGTTATTCTTCCCAAGTATGATTGCATGCAGTATGACCGTATCCGTGACCTAAAGGTACTCTTTTATTTGATTATTCGGTTAATTAGAATAAGAGTTTCTTTATACTTTTCAGTTAGGAATCTCTCTTAAAGAGCTCTAGATGGTTTGAAAAGCCACAGATAAACCGTCAGTCACAGTTTCCTTGTCATAGAAGTGAATGGAGGGCACCACGTTCCCTTTTCTTTGGTGTTGTAAATATATGTTAGGAGAAAATAAAATCATGTATATAATCAAATTTAGATCTGCGAAGCCTAATTGAAGCAGGCAGAAAAAGATCTGATCGAGTTGGTGGGCATGTTCTCAAAAGCCAGAGGCTTTTATAGAGATGTATGATAGAGGGTCACAAGAGGCTCATTGCACGATCTATCAACTTAGCTAAGCTAATAAATGCTGCATATAAGCTTAATGCGTGACATAACTGTATAAGTCACAGGATAGTAGATTTATGTATACGTGGATGAGAGGTGTGTACAGACAAGGGTATAGTGGGGGGTTCATTGGTTTGTGAACATGCTGGTTTTTATGTCAAGTTCATGAACCGTTTTGTGCAGCCTTAATGCCTTCTGTATATGATTTTGCACCTTCATACATTATCCAAAAAAAAAAAAAATTGGAATGCTCACAAAGGTACCTCTGAAGGTTTACAAATCACTATGTTCTTTCCCAATATTGATTAGGAAAGGGTTTGGTAATGTGTTTTTCCTCAAAACTTATGTGTTTTTTCCCCTTGGGAATGTTTTATATGTGCAGGCCCTGGATTTTGTGGTGGAATCTTATTTTGATGGAAGACTTTTCAAAAACAAAATCTGGGTTGGAACAATTGAAGGTTAAAAGGCCTCAGTTATGTTATTGTAGTGTGATTTCATCTTGCTCTGTTATTCTGATCTTGGATTTTGATAATGCAGGCCTTCCTGTTTACTTCATCGAGCCACTTCATCCTGACAAGCTTTTTTGGAGAGGAAAATTCTATGGGGAGCATGATGATTTCAAGCGCTTTTCATTTTTCAGTCGTGCAGCTCTGGAGTTGCTCCTTCGAGCTGGCAAGAAGCCTGACATAATTCACTGCCATGATTGGCAAACAGCCTTTGTAGTACGTCAGTTTGAATGAACTCCTGGTGTTTAATTTCTTTGAATATAAGGCATCTCTTATGGGTGAGTCATCTCACAGGCTCCATTATATTGGGACTTGTATGCACCGAAAGGATTGAACTCAGCTAGGATATGTTTTACATGCCACAACTTTGAGTATCAAGGAACTGCACCTGCTTCAGAAATGGCATCATGTGGTCTTGATGTCGAACAGCTGAATAGACCAGACAGGATGCAGGACAACTCATCACATGATAGGGTTAACCCCGTTAAGGTATGGACATTATTTGGTAACAACAGGAGCTCTTATGTTTCAGAGATGAACTTACTTCACACTACATTGAAGAACTAAGAGAAAAATATGGGATCTCTGTTTACATTGCCCTGGTAGGAGACTGATCACACAATATCATGTATATATTAGCATCTATGAGGCTGACAACACAATATTTATGTATATATTAGCAACTGTCATTATAGAAATTGTTGTAGTTTTCTACTCTGGATTAGCATCTGAACATGGTGAATGAGGTTAATGTGCTTAGATGCACTTTCAAATAGATATATGTTTTTTCAGTTTCAAAAATAAGAAAAGGAGGGAAAGGAAAAGTTTGTTAATTGCTCTAAATAGTGATCCTAGAACTTTAGACTACCAACTGCTTCATCCTTTCCCACTAATTTAGGGATTAATCCCCCCTTTCCTATTCTGTGATCCAGGGTGCAGTTGTATTTTCCAATATAGTGACAACAGTGTCACCCACCTATGCTCAGGAGGTCCGGACAGCTGAGGTGTATAATTTGGCTCTATATCAATCATGTTGCTGCTCTTTAGCATTGTGGGTTGTGGAATTTATTTCCTTGAAGTGGTTGGATTAACTCACTCTCTTTCTAAATAGGAAATATTATGAATTCACCATGACACGTTAATTTTGAGCTGAAGATTTCCTGTCATAGTATCTTTTATTGCTGCTGTTACGAAGATTGGTGAAGAATGGCTGCTATTCCTAGTCTAATTCCAGCAGCAGTCCAACAGAGATTTAGTAATACTCATTTCTAGTGCATATCTATGCTATTATAATGTGAAGTGCAGCTAAAGCTTATTATTTAAAGGGATTGGACTGTAATGTTTTGATTTACTTGTTTACAAAATAATGAGTCTATGGTACTAATTATCAAGCCATTTGAGAGTGAAATTGATAATTTTATCTATTCTTAATAGGGTGGAAGAGGTCTACATACAACCCTTAATCTCCATTCCAAGAAGTTCATGGGAATCCTCAATGGAATTGACACTGGTGCATGGAACCCTGCCGCTGATTCTTTCCTTGAATTCCAGTATAGTGCTACTGATCTCCTCGGCAAAGCAGAAAACAAGTCAGCTTTAAGGAAGCAACTTGGGCTTTCCCATGCAAATCCAAGACAGCCACTGGTAAAGTATTGAATTTGTTGCTAATATACTAATTAAATGCACCATGTATCAGACAAGTGTTTTCATTGTTATACAATCTAGTAGTGTTTGGCAGTTCAGGGCCTTTTTTTTATCAGTAACAGAGGAGAATGGAGACAGTTTAGGGCTGTTTGAATTATTTGTAATGGATAAGATACCTAACACTGAACACAGCATTAAGCTCATTCTGACACATATTCTTGTTAACTTGTATAACCCAATAGTTCATACATTTTTCTGTTCCCAAAGCCCATGAAAAAGAGAATTGTCTATCTATAAAAGAATAATCAGTATAGTCAAAAGTAACTGCTTAATCGAAGAAGCAACTACATTATTGTACATGATCAAGATTTATCCTGATAAAGTATATAAATCAACTGTTGTGGGAAAAATTTTTTGCGCCAAGAAATAAAATTGTAATGGAACCAGAAAAGAATTAGTTGTGTATATACATATAAAATAAGAGAACAAAATGATAAATTAATAAATGAAGTTTGATTAAAATATGAATTTTGCATCATAATAGTATACATATCAGTAAATTTTCATTGAGTTAAAGATCTTCCTATACATATAGTAAAAAATAAATATGACAGATTTTCTTATGGGAATGTACCTATTGTGTTGTATGTGATATCTAATTCAATAGATACATGCATAACTCTAAAAATGCAAATGTGTCAGTTCATATATTGCGGGCATATGGTTGCCACTCAAAAAAATTATGAAGATAAATTCCTGTTTTAGACTATTGACTAAAGATTAGACCACTTATTAAAAATTTTAAAGATAACAAAATTTTGAGAAAATTTGATCGAGCAATCCATGCATCAGGAAGTTGTTAAACTTGCCCCAGTGTAGCTTTATTTTCATATATGTAGATATATAAATAGATATAATGTTTTAAGGGAAAAAAACGTGCATATATCTATAAATGACTGCTGGAAATGTCATGTTATGAGTAATTTATGCTTGTGTTACCAATTTGCAATTTTCTTGGCATGCATCCGTGAGATCATAGGGTATTATTATTAAAGCTCCAATCATAGTCTTGTATGGGATGATCTCCTTTCATTTTAATCTACTGAAGCAAGCCTACTGGACTTAAGGCTGGTTATTCTTAATGGGAGTCAGCTTGCCAAATTGTAGGCTTTGAGTTTTGTCCGATTTAAGTATCCCAAACTATCAGTGCTGTATTCTGCTGTATGGCCAAGAAAGTCTGCTAGAATTTGAATTTCTTTATTTTGATGCTGAAGGTGAGCTGCATAACTAGGCTGGTTCCACAGAAAGGTGTACATCTTATTAGACATGCTATCTATCGAACCATGGAGCTTGGAGGACAATTTATACTTCTTGGTTCAAGCCCTGTTCCACATATTCAGGTAGGAGACTGCTTATGCTTCAATGAGCAAGTTCCTTCAATTCATCCTATGGTGGAGAGTTGTTCTCATATTGGAAATTAACTAGATGTTGAACTCGCTAAATTATGGGTGCATGGGCTTCTGCCAATGGCTCATTGGTTCCATAGACTCGAGACAAATATAGTCAGAAATAAGAAAAGATGATAAATTAATAATAATCCAAGCAAATTGGAATAGCCGAAAGCACCCTGGAATTTACTGGGAGCCGTAGGCAGGACCAGTTTTCCATTAGCAGATGTTTTCCCCCCCGGGAATGACTGGTTCACTTGGAGAACCTGACAGGATCTGGATTCTACGAGCACTAGACTGGGCAGGGTCCGGTCCCTGACCTGACCAGCCAACTCATTTTGGTTTGAAATTATGGTTTCTCATGTTCACCTGGGTAACTTTCTTAGGTGTACGAATCATTGGTTGTTGGAACATCAAATAAACACATTGATTCAAAAGATATGGATAAATATTCTTTTCTTTCTTCTGTCTATGGAGGCTTAAGTCATTTACCCTTCAGAGTTTACTCTTGATTTTGGCTGATGTGAGTCTCATACTCTTCCGTTTACTGATTCTTTCCCTAACTTTTCTCTATTTTATTCTGGGTAATCAGAGAGAATTTGAAGGAATAGCAAACCAATTCAAGAACCATGATCATGTTAGGCTGATATTGAAGTATGACGAATCTCTCTCCCACCGCATTTATGCAGCATCGGACATATTTATTATTCCCTCCATTTTTGAGCCTTGTGGGCTTACCCAGGTACTATTCTCCAGATTCTCATGAAACAAAAATCCTTTTCAAGGGAGAAGTATTCTCCCGCTTAATATTAGTCGGGATAAGGAAACAAAAATGGTTGCTGGAATGGATTACTTTCTATAAAAATCCTTAAATTCTATACTAATCAGTTTTGACTCCTTGGTTTGAAACATGATAGCTGGGATATGTTTGTAGATGTTTGCAGTGGAACACCTCTAATTGCACTTTGTATCATTGGATCTGTAAATATTTCTTTGCCTTTCTGCAGATGATTGCAATGAGATATGGGTCAATACCTATAGCAAGGAAAACCGGTGGGCTTAATGACAGGTGGGTAAATTCTATTTCGTTCATAACATCCACATTGTTCTTTGGGTTTAACCTCCTTGTGATTTCATTTTATGGGACTTCCATACATTCCGGAGCATGGTAAATAGTTTGTGTTGAAAGGTGATTTGTTATCTTTTAAAGTTAATAGGTTGCTTTAATAAATGGACACTCACTTCTTAGCAAGGTGACTAGTTATACCTGAAATAACAAGTCACCTAAATGATAAGTATCTTGCCATTTAATAAGGTGACTTGTTTCTTTGGGACTCAAAAGCCAGCGAAGGCAATAGCACTGTTCTTTCTCAGGTTTTCTCAACTGAAGGCCCCCAACATAAGCTAATGAATTTTCCTACTGTAGTGTGTTCGACATAGATGACAATACGATACCTCTCCAGTTTCGGAATGGATTCACTTTTTCAAATGCAGATGAGCAGGTGAGTACATTAATTAACAGGGATTTCTTTGAATATCTTATGATACAAGATTGCCTTTTCTTGGTTAAATTCATTTCCCCATGAAACAGTCCTCTCATACAATTGGTTTCATTTTCAGGGATTGAACAGTGCCTTGGAACGAGCATTTAACCACTACAAGAACTACCCGGAGTCATGGCAGCAACTTGTTCAAAAGGTTATGAATCTCGACTTCAGCTGGGATTCTTCAGCATCCCAGTATGAGGAACTCTACTCAAAGTCCGTGACCAGAGTGAGGTCATCTCACCGCACATAAAAGGATTTTCTGAAGATGAGCTCTAGGTTCAGTTCTTGTTATTCAACGAGTATATACATACCCTTGAGCCTTGCACCTGGTTTCACGAAGGTCCTGAATGATTTTGCTCAGAACCGAATACTTGAATGTTGTGGTGCCAAGTTCATCTGCTGGTGATTGGAATTTTCAGTCTGCTGCTGGGATTATGGGGCTGGCTCTCATCCCATGCAACTTGGACAATGTTGTTCCCAATCCCCAGCTTCCAAGGTTAGTAGTTTAGCCATATCGGGTTCTAAATAGTTTAGCTGTATCGGGTTCTTAATTCTTTCAGTTGTTGGTACCTTGTGATATACCAAGTCAGGGAGATGGTGCTTCTACACTTGTTTCTTTCGCACCCGCTCGGAACATAGTAGAGCCTGTATAGTTCACACGCTTAAACTGTGTAAATGATTCAATGACATTGATTACTGTACAAGTTGATATATGCAGACGATTTGGAATGTTCTGTAGTTTCTGGATGCTGCTAACTGAAAGCTGTTCTGATGTTATCATGTCGGTGTTAATGAACGGTTTACTTCCCTCCTAGATGAGTATCATCCTAGGACTACAATATTCATCCTGTTGATTCCCGATCGAAGATTTTCATCTTCCACTGTCCGATTTGCGGTCCAAATTTGGTGTTTTTCCTGGTAAGTTTACATTGCAATGCAGCGTTACAGGGATTTTGATTGGATTCCAGAGTTAAGAGTGAACCGTCAGTTGAAGTCCATTACGCATTTAAAAAAAAAAAACAAAAGGGGGAAATTTGTGACATTTGTCATGTGCAAAGGACGTGGCGTAATAATGTCATGCTTTACTTAATCCTGTGCAGCGAGTCTATTATCAGGTGCAAAGGATATGATGCAATAATACCATGCTTGAGTAAGTCCTGCGCAGCGAGGTATTATTGAGTAAGTCCTGCGCAGCGAGTTTATTACAATGATTGCATGTGGTATTTCACATGCATTTTTCTCTTAGGTAAATACATGTTACTAATGTGAATTAGTTGACGTGGTAGGGTGCTTCTTTTCCCTTAAGAAAGATGTCGAGATCAAGTCTTGTGAATGGAGAAAATTTACCTTGTAAAGTTATATCCTCTGGTGGGCTGGGCCTTTTTTTCTTGAACTGTATTATTCAAAATCTATTAAATTTTTGGGTACTTGTAGTTCAGTTTGAAAAATAGACGTGTATGTTAGATAATGCATTTAGAGATGATTTTAGAGGTTGCGTGGGCGGCTTAAGAAAATCCATGAAATAGCACGAGGAGTGATCTAGTCCGAGTACTGTGTACTTTTTTATTGTACCAATCCTACCCTATAATAATGAAATATTTATAATTCAAGTATGTTTGTATTACATTTAAGTATCATTTATTATTAATTTTAAGTTATAATGATATTTTAGATATAAAAACTAATCAAATATGCATATCATATCAAATAAAAGTTTATCGAGTTACAAATACAAAGGTTTAAACGGTTTGTAAATTGGAGTTTAAACAAGAAAGGTATGAGCATTTAAAATTAACCACACAAATAAGTTAAAAGATTAGGGTTCCGGTTCCAGTTCCAGTTCCGATCACAGTGGTTCGTTAATTCATTATTTGAAATCTATCCTTTTTTCATTGATATTTATCCAGAACTCACTTTGCATATTCGTACTAGTTCCAGGTCTATCCAATACTCATGCACGCTTAGCATGCTCCCTAACCAAACTGATTATGTGTAGTTCGGTGTCAATTTAAAGCTAATATCGTGAATATTGAGTACGTCCTGAGTTGATATGCAATGTCATATGTCCATTCAATGTGTGTGTATATATAACGTCTAAACCCTCTCTTTTCTCTCTCCTTTCTCCCTCTCTCTATCTAAACCCTCTCCAGCAGGCCGGCCACTTCCACCTCTCTCTATCTAAACCCTCTCCAGCAGCCCGGCCACTTCCAGCAAAGCTCCCTCCCTCCGACCGGCCAGTGCGTCTGGCTAAGGCTGGGCGCGTTGGCCACCCCAACTCTCCTAGTGCCTCAGTAAGTGACCTCCACCTCCACTAACCAATGGCCATACATATCGTCCACTGCCCAACTAGTGGCTTTTGCTCCGGGTCACCTAACTAGCCCCTCTCTCCAGCCGGCTGATGAGCCCGCCCCCCCTCCCCTCACGGGGGTGAGTCCTCTCCCCATCCTTCAGCGGAATTCCTTTCCTGCACACGCGGATCCTCGCCTTCATCCACCAACAACCCAGCAACAACCAACCTCTAGCGGCAACGACCGGTTCCTCTCAGCAACCAGAGGCAAAAACCTCTAGCAACAAACAATATCTAGCAACATCTGAATAAGATTTGGTCAGTTCTCACTCGGTTCTTTCCTGATCCGACCAGAGGAAGAGATGATCATGGAAAAGGAGCCGAGTTTGTTGTGGTAGACCATGCCGCGCCCTAAGTACGGTTGAAAACACCCGCCTGTTTTGCTCTTGTATGCATGTTTATTCTAAATGTCTGTATATAATGACCGAGAACTATATGGATAAATAGTTTGAGAACCCTTCCTTCTCGGTTTTTATTGAGGTCCATGTAGTTCGGCAAACGATTGGGATTAGGAGCTCAGTTATTACTGGCTATCTACAAGTGTTATGTACTCATTTGATGTGTTTACTCACTTGCATTTTCCTTGTAGTCAGCTTGGAGGATCTCTCCATTTTCTCTGGTCCTGTAATTTTGTTATTTTCTTGGACATTTTATCATGCATGTACTAGTTTTTAAAGAAATAATAAAATTCTCATTACTTCTTAGAAAAGATATATAAAAAATAAATGTCTTTTTTTGTGGGAAAGGTGTCTTCATTTGATTGGTATCACCACGCAAATATTATCACCTGATAATACCGTTACACTTTCATACAAGACTCGTTAAAATATCAGCATGCATGGAACACTAGGGGTGTGCACGGGTATAGCAGTTCTGGGTAAATTTCAATAAAATTTGGATCGGTTCTAATTTCGACATACAGGGTATTCAGAACCGAAACCTATTACAAAGAACCTTAACTTTCTCTTTTCAACCTTAATTTTCGAATCGTTTAAGTCATTATATTTCTAACTCAATAAATTTTCATTTGTCATTATTTACGTATATTTGACGAGTTTATCATGTCTAAAATACATTATAAATTAAAAATTAGTAATAAAAAATAATTAAATGTTCTACAAATATACAATATATTTGATTATAATAAAATAACTAGAATTATTTTGTACGTATTAAAATAAACAGATTTCAGATGGTATGATTATTATGAAAAATATAAGGTACCTGCACCCGATTATTACGACACATGGTTCTGCAACTAGTTGCAATAAGATGAATGAAACATCAAACCTTAAATGGGAAAATTGTCTCATGCATCCAAAACTTTTAATAATTATAATTCTTTATGCCAAAAAATTTGGAAAAAATTTGTCACGCTTGATTGTGATAATGTTTCAAATTACAACAATGATACAAGCTTATCAACTTCATACCATTACCATTACCATTAGTTGTAATTGATGTGTCAACCGACCAGCTGCATTTTAACTCGGCGACAAACTTATTTAGCCAGGGAAAAAAAAAAACAGCAACAGGTTATTGACAACCTTGTGGCAAATCTGATGCAATTTTTTCAAATTGTCCGACAGTGATGCAATAGCAAAATCTTGCCAAAACTTTACAAAATAAAATTAACCGCTATCTCTTCGATAACAATTTGTGATGCAACTCACCAGAAAAATTGGGCGATAAAACTCGGATCAATGCAAAATTTACCCCTAAATCTGATTGATAAGACAATCAATCGCAGTAGTATTGATGTACTTTGGTCCCAAGTTTAACTAGGGGCAGACCTGTTTCGAGTTTTAAGTACTAATACCAACAGTTTAGAATTTCCTTTCGGTAAAAAACGGATCATTTCAAACTATCTTCTGAATACCGGAAGTAAATTGTATCTTCCTTAGTTTTTTTAATAAAAAAACAGACAATGTTTCAACTATTTTATTGAACACCAGAAGTGAACTACATTTCGAAGATACGGTCTAGTTCCTAATTCTATACTCAGTAAAACAGTCTGCCATAATCGGTTTTTTCTTTTACGAAAAAGCAAGTTACTCAACAAAGTAGTTTGACATGATTTTGTTTTTTTTAATTAATTCTAGACTATCGGTATTCTTACTCAAAACTCTTATTTCAGCGGTAACTTCCCCCTTTATTTTAGCATCCATTGATCCTGTATAAAGTTCGTATATCTGCTGGAAAAAGGGCATTGAATTGAATGACACATTGTTCTCATGAATTGAAAAATTATATTTGAATTTAAGTTCAATTGAATGAGAAATTGAATAAATTTGTATTAGGTTTAAGTTCATGGACTTAATATTTGTAACGTGGGTTGAGTTACGAACAGCTTAAGTCCACAATGGCCCATGGGGCGCATAGAGCCCATAGTTGGAATAATGAAAACTCAATCCCACATCAACCAGCAATGGCAATTTAAAAGTGTTTATAAGTTAAGAATGATCTTATGATGAAAAAATTATTTCGGTTATAATTACCTTGCGGCTATTATCATTACCTTTAGTGATATTCGATTCTTCTTCTTTTACTTCATTTTCTGGTAAGTTCTTTCTTGCACAACTTCGTACCTATAAAAGGAAGATCGATAAAATCATTTTTTATAATATTAATTTTCCAATTGTGGCCATCAAGATTTTTAATTTTGTATATTTTGTATTACAATATGGTCTATTATTTTGAATGCAAACATCAGTCCAACTCAAAACAAAAATCACAACGCACCTGCGAGCAACCCTCTCAGATGGAGGAAAGGAGTGGAGAACAAAACTCTGATAATGTATGAGACAATGCATGGGACTCTAAGATCTGCAATGAGAATTTTCCTGAGATACAAACACAGACACTAATCCTGTCATGGAAAGGGAGAATATTTTACATGCTTTCAGATTTCACTCGAACGGAAGTGAAAAAATTAAGATGGCACAAACATTCCACAACTCTTTGGCCTTTCGATGCTCCGGGGGAAATGGGGAGGAAAAAAATCCTTTCATGGAAACAAGAGCTCGTTAGTCATGCTTACCAGTTACGTCGACCAGTTCTCCAGGCCGAAGAATTCCCTAGACATGATGAGTTGGAATCTGACTCGCACTTGACTGTATAATAATTTATGTGGTGACGGGAATTTGGTCTGTCATGATAACAGGCTGGGTCCATTCTCGGAAGCTGTTCGAGAGAAGCCATGGTTATTGTGTATTGTCATCTGAATATCGCGTGAGAACTGGGTTCTTGCCTTCGCATAAGGAGCTTCTCGAGCTGTGCAGAAGAACACAAAGGACAGGAAACAGCAGATCAAAGATCGTGAATAAACAACTGACAGTTGATAATCTAATCAGTAGATTAGATCAAGATTCATGGATTATTTCCTCACTAATTTCATTTTATGGCTAATGATCTGATCTATATTTTCCGAACAAGATATGAGAAAATTTCTATTAAGTTGTATAAGCTAAAGAAACCTAGTACAAATCTGATTAACAAGTCATTGCTTATCGGAAAGCCTAACCTAGACCCAGTTAATGAAGATTCTCATATAATGAGTCAGCAATGAAAATTGAACATAAAAATTTTTATAAAACTTAAATCAATTAATTGTTGTGATTGACCCATTGACCCATTGAATTTTCTTAACATGTTACTTTGGGTTAAGGAATAAATGAACTTACCAGCAATCTGTTGTGTACGCAAAATGTTCTGCCGCCTCTTCCACCAACACACTGAGCACATGACAAGCAATAGAAATGCAACACACACCCCAAACGTGATGCCAACCTTTGCACCAGCAGAGAGGTGGTGTCCACAAGTTGGAAGTCCAGGTATACCACAAAGACCAGAATTATCAGTGAAGCTGTTAACAAGAAAACAACAGGTTAATTTTAGTGATGTATGAATGTTTCTCTTTGTTATTTTCCTTATAGAAGCAAGACATACTTGAAGCTAGCTCCGTGCAGAAGCCGTCCTCCCAATGCTGCAGGGACACGCCCATGTAAAGCATTCCCGTTGAGATTCCTGCATTGTGTCGATGACAAATTAGCCCCTTACATCTTACTCTACTGCATCAAATTATTGGGAAATGAAGATTTCAATCTTACAGTCTTCTTAACAATGTCAACTGGCCGAGACTCTCTGGAATTGTTCCGTTGAAGAAATTATACGAGAGATCCCTGTCATACAACTTTTTTTTGTCTCAGATGACTATCAGTAAAACGATCACCATTGCATATCTTAATAAATCAAATACTCGCCACAGATGAATGGCATAGGGAAGATCCATCTATTCCTTAAATCCAGTGTAAAGAGTTGCATGTCCTCGCCAGTAGACTTAAAAATGTATAGCAATAGCAAAGTAACCGATTGAAATCGTTTTGAGTGCCAGTTGGCAACTGGCAACACTCACAGAAGAATATTTCCGCTTTCAGAAGGCAAACACTGAAAAATATACCAAAATATACAAAGATAATAGTTGAGCTTTACTCACAATGTCTGCAAGGTAGTCACATTTCCCAGAGAAGATGGAATGGACCCTTCAATGCTGTTTCCGCTCAGGTTTCTGCAAGGGCCAGGTGGATATGTAAAGCAAATATCTATTGGCTCTTAAGACTATACTCTTGGAGAAGGAATTTTAATCATCTATAGAGTCCCTGAGAAACAGGGTTAAGCGCAACGACACTCCACCCCATCTCAAGATCCCACGCTCCAGAGTTCAATTCCCAACCCTGAGGCCTCTTGAGCCACTTTGGTTCCCCCTCCCAGATCCTTTTAATCTCATAGGTCTCCCTTGTACCAAAGAAGAAAAGGAAACCACAAGGAACTTGGGAGAGTGCAATAGTTTTCTCATGAAACGGTGTGCTTTATCTAGACTATTGAAGATCATATTGCCAGCGAGTACCTTGAATAATAACCTAACTTAAGTGTTAATAAAGTCAAATAAGGCAAAAGGCTTGAGGAAGGATATTAAATTCATTTAGCACATAAAGAGAAGTATGTAGGTTCTTACATGTTCTGAAGATGTTGCAATTTAGATATATCTTTTGGCAAGAAACCCCTCAAACCCTGGTTGTCAAGTCCACTGTTCATAACAAGGCAAAGTTAAACATGATTAAGAATGATACTAGACAAACGTTCCTCAAGCATACAGTTTTTTCAGCAGTTTGTCACAAGGCATAACTTAGTCATCATAGAGGATGCTGATAAAAATGATGATGATGACTATGAGTAGAAAGTTGCTTATCTTGAAGGTGAAATCTATGAATATCTGCCTTGGAAACACCAAAAGGTTTTCTATCTCAGCTGAAACACATTATTCCACCCTCCACATCGTTAGAGATATTATAGGTTAAAATATCCAGGCTCCTTTAACTCGTATAATCTAGCACAGTTTATGTGATTTTCAATAATAGTTTACGTGTTCTTTCCATATTTTTGTTGACAGCAGGGACATCATAGCAATTTTTTTTTTACTTTTTCCAAAAATATCAATTTCTAACCCTTTTAACACTACTTAAACAGCCAACCAGCAAAAAAAAAAAAAAAAAAAAAAACTAACTCTACTCAAACAGCTTATTGACTTTCTGGTCGTTTTTAACCTACTTCCAATCCTTTACATTATTAACTACAACATAATCCCTCTCTATTGCTTCCAGCAATTAAATACTCCTTTGCCTTAAAAGATGTTTTTTTGATCGTTAAATAAATGATTATATTACTAAGCACCAAGTAGGGGCAAATAGTTACAAAAGATATGGTTGTGTACAAAAGGTCGTGGAAACACGTCAATCCTTTGCCTTGAAAGATATAAAGTGGGATTTCATCTAAACAGGAGACAGGTAGATATATAGAAGAGACTTCATCTAAAACCCACGCACAGTGGTTTTCCCCACTTTCCTTAAACCAACTCCACAAAATATGAAGTCAAAACACAAAGCTGTCAGATCAATATCTTCACCCCAGCACATTGTTGCAATGACTAAACCATCATAAAGTAGCTCAGAAGAATGCAGAAAAAATATTGGCCGATAGGCAAGCTCAAGCTACAAATAAAAACAGGATCTGAAATTAACATCAGCAGTAATACTTTAAGGGCATCGTGTTATGAACCAAAGGCAAAAGTTGGGAGGCATTACAGTCCATCAATGACCCAAGTGTTGCTGGTGCTGTTGTACTGGCAGTCAATCCCACTCCATGGATGCTGCTGGGGAACACATGGGTCACCATTCCATCCAAATCTAAGGGGAAGAGCCAATGCTTTCTTCAGAGACTGCAAAGCCCGAACTAAGACAAAGGAGAAATAACAGAGGTAACAAATTCATCAAATTTCAAGAATGAGAAGGACAGATCAAGCTTGAAATAAGCAAGAATAGTATATAAAGAGGGGATTTATGTTCATCTTATCCTTTATATGGAATTCCTTGACCTATAGGGCAGATCAAGAAAACAGCAGTAGCGGCTGCAACAGGAGCTGAATATGAAACAGCAATCCACGGGCGCATACCCAGACAGAAACTAAGTTCCCACTCAAGTTAACAGCCGACCACTCTACTATTGAGCTACTGAGGATCAATGGGAGATTAGATCTCATAGAGTTCAATTCCCATTCGCAACTCATAACCAATATGAGTTACGAAGTTTTGTAACTCCCGGGCCACTACGGTGCCAATCAAAAAGACAGTTGTCGCTACTGGACGACAAAATGTATTTTTGGTTAGCGAGAGTTAATTATTGGGGACAGACAGACTGGTAAAACGGCAGTAGCCACGGATATGATTCTCAACCAACAAGGGCAAAATGCATTTTACTCCCTAAAGGAAGGTCAATTAATGATTGAAAAGCCAATTCATTGGCGAGCCCTATAGCGGGACCACATACTATCACTTGGCAATATGTGGGAGGTAAATCCAACCAAACCAAGTATCAGCGCATAAGCATGGCTCAACTTAAAATAACTGAGGCTAAACTAGGCACGAAATGTAGTAACTCCTTCAACTTCCAGCTTAAGCTCAACTTGGTGTGATATTCAAGTTGATCAGCTCAGCTAACCTCGCTTAGACTTAGCCAGTCGTACTGAACCCACTGCAAACTCCTAAACCAATCACTAAGCTTCTCCACTTTTCTATAGAGCTCCCACATTTAAAGCATGGAGAGATATTTGGGTGTGTTTTGAGACCAAACAATACTTGTAAAACTGAATAAGGGAAATTAACTTCTAAACAGTCGGTGATAAAATTATAGACTGAAAAATTTGTAATGATCTTGGTTTTGATAAGTGCATTACAAAATAACCAAAATAGAAAATAATACAATCAAATAAATTTATTTAAATATGTAAAAGTAATAGAAGACTCGGCAGCAACAAACAGCTTGGGTTGCACATTCAAAATCAAAAAGATCAAGCTGAGTTCAAGTACTGACTCCACAAGGATGGGTAGCCTGCAAGCAGCTCGATCATTTACCTCAACTCGCCAATTATCAAAGGTCTCATTTGACATGATTCTGAAAATATATCCATCTTACAATAATTTCTGAGTAAGAATGCAGCACAGGACAAGAAAGTTACAGAATATTAGATGCCAGAAACGAGTTGCCTTTGGCTGTGGACTTTAAAATTACCTTGGTCATTCGGTAAGACAGAACACTTCAGAAAAAGAGAATTTGCACGTAAGAGCAGACATGTCTCAGTCTTAATGGAGCAAGAAATCACTAAAAATAACCTTTTTTTTTCTGTTCTGGACATATGATTTCATATAAGGCCAGTAATAGATCTCAAAACATTTTTTACCACTGAATTTGTTAGAGCCTTAGAGGTCCCAAGGGTCACCAAGGATCATCACAATACACGTTGTGATAGGATCACAACTGTTTTAAGTTAAATGTATACCATACTGATTCAACAAAAAAAAAAAATGTATGTATGTATACCATAACATGGAGAAACAATCACGTAATAAAAGTGAAGCTATACCTTCATCTCTCGAAGTTCCTGACTCAGCTGTAATAATTTCAAAGACCTCAATGGCATTAATTATAGCAATGTTGCCTTCTTTTGGTTGCAAAGTTATTGTCAAAGTCCTCCCATTAACAGCAACTGTAGTATTCAGCACCAGAGCAGCATAACGATCTCCACTGAATTTTATGATGTCAACATCATGGAAAACAGTATCACCATTGATCAGAATGTCAAAAACCCTCTGCCCTGCCTCTCTAACCGAAGAATCTATCTCTGAAAAGTGCAGCCATATTGAATAGTTTTTGTTGGGATCCACATCCATAATATGCTCTAGATCAGGCTGCTTAGCAGTGCCAACAATTGCTGACTGATAGAGGCCTTGCGGATAGTAGTTTGGAGCAAGTGAAGCATGTTTAATGCTTTCTTCTGTGGACCGCTGTTGGTCAGAGTCCAAACCGAAAGATGAAATTGCACTCCAAAACCTATCGCCACCCCAGAGGTCCCCACTATAGTCCGCATCAAACATAGGCTTTCCAGTACCACAGCTCAAACGTGTGACTGTTCTAAGTATTATCCCTTGACCCCACTGAGGCCCAAAATAATATGAATTTTCATCAACCTGAAGAATTTCAAGTGAAATGACCGCTGGATCTCCATGGCCAGTGCTATGGAAGCAAATAGAAGCAGTGCCATCTGTGAGAGATAACACAGCTTCAGCGAATGCTTGCTCATCATGGCTGGTCCAACCCGACTTCAGGGAGTTGATTTGAGTGCCTTCAACAGAAATATCAAATAGTGGTACATTATCAATCGTCGGTTCTGCAACCAATCCGAAAAAAATCCTCACTGAATATCGTCCCTTAGGAACTTTATTTATATTGTAACAGTTGTTAGGCCCTTCAGACAAGGGAAAGTAGCGAAGAGTTTTAAGATGAGGTGTTATGAAGCTTGGTGTCGTCGCATTGAATGGTATCCCTCCAGTGTATGCGAAATCCTTGTGCCAAAGAGTATTGGTTGGTTCAGTATAAACATTCTGGCGTGCTCCACAACTAATGCGCATCACAAATGGGGCTGCAAAAAATTTAAGAATTTACAGTTTCCTGATTAGATATATAAGTAGGTGAAGAAACGTGATGGCTAGAAAATAGCAAATTAAGTTCATTAATTTTATCGGTCATATAGGATCAAGCAACAGATCTTTATTTATGGAGTTGATATATGTAAACGCTACATCTAGTTCTCTATTATTGTGATACACTAGGTTCATAAACAAAGAGTAATGCATTGCACCAAATATTATTAATATAGGTCAAGGGATGCCTTTCAGCCACTACTCTGTTAATATCTTTCTTAAACCAAAAAAAAAATGAAAAAAGAACGTGATTATAGAAATGCTTTAAGCTATAAGTGAAGCGGGTGATAAACAATAGAAGCAGATGCAAAAACAATCTTGAATTCAAAAACAATCTTAAATTTTGTTTGGCATCGATTTCTTGTATAATTCTAAAAATTTGCTCATTTAAGGATTTTGTGCTTCCTAAAAGACGTGCTGGGACAACCTGGTGGAGATTGACAAATGGCAGATCCTCCGACCCAATCTCTTCTCCACAAAGCACTGAAGAGAAGGCACTAGGTCACTGGTTGACATTTACATCTTTCTAAACATATTCGAGGATAGGATAAATTTTTCCTTTTGTACCCTGAGAGGGTCACCAAAGTTCTAAAGGACCAGATAAAAGGAATTAACTTTATGAATCTTGCAATTGGCTCATTGCCACATAGAAGATGAGGTTATCTACAGTGGAATATAATAGAGTTAGCAGTCCTGAAAAGTTATTTTGAGTTGTAAGTTATTCAATGTTTGCTAACCAACAAAAGGGAAAATTGGATGAAAGAATTCATCCTAAGCTGGAATAATCTTAAGCTCTACATTCACTCTTTCTTCCAAATAAGAAACTTTGTGCCGTCTTTTTGCTCAAATTGACAAGGCTGTTTACTTGATATGGATCTACTAGATTTCCCGGTAGCCAGTAATAATGAATAATGTCAAACCAACTTTCAAATAAAGCAAGGATTCAACTCCAAACCCAACTTGCGACAAATAAGGCTAGAAGAAGAAAAGCTGATTGAACTCGAGAACAGCTTAATGAACGGAAATGGTCAGAGCGGTTACAAATCCTCACAGTCATATCAATCAGATGTCAAACTAATTCTCCAACAAAGCTGCAACTTTACTAATTCAACTCTCCAGTTCAAAGTCAGACCAGTCAATCATCCTCCCCACTGAAGCTACACATGCACCATCAATTGCTCTCCAAAAACATCTCCACGAACGAACAAACTGGAGAAACCGCAAACACAGCACAGAAGCCGACATTCGCAAATTAGGCAAACGACGAGCACTCGCCATTGCAGAATCACCTCAAGAAGCGACCAAAACTCACTTCCACGTCTCGAACTGAAGCATCTGGCGTACGGAAGACTGAAATCTGGAGAAGTAGACTTACCAGGACGAGCTGAAGAAGTGGAGAGCACAAAAAGCAGACTGAGGAGCCATGACCACAGCTGATACCTTCTTCTGAGCATCATTTTGTGTGTAGGCCAGCTCCCGAGACCGCTTCGCTCCCTCTATCTCCCTATCTCTCTCGAGCAGCAATCACGCTCCCGCACACATTCTCCATATCTCGATCTTCCCCATTTTCAGACTTTCCACGGAGAGAGAGCGAGCGAGAGAGTTGGGCCTGCTTGAATACCGTGGCTAGCCACAAAAAAAGAGAGAGAGAGAGTTGAGAGTGGAGAGAGAATGCGTGTGCTTAAACGTGTAGCCGAGTAAACACAGAAAATAAATAAATAAGTAAAAGAGTTGTTTGCCAGAAAAATAGAAAATATTCAAAAAAATTTTAATTTATCATGAACTATTTTTTGTCCAGAAAATTATAAATTATAAATTATTAAAAAACTTCAACTTACTACAAATTATTTTTCCTAAAAAATCATGAACTATACTATGTTTTTCCTAATATATCACGTCATTAATTTTGACCATTAATTACTTATCTGTACCATTTATTTATTAATTGTGCAAATAGAGTTTGACGTAATATTATACGTGGCATTCATCTGGTCATAAAAATAGAGAGCATATCTTTACACGTCCATCATCTGTTTGCACATCTATTTATACGTCTATCCTCATGATAAAATAGAGAATTCGACTGTAGTTTGTTATTTTTTGTGATCAGATAGATAACAGATATGATGTCACGTTAGATTCTATCTGTATGATCAGTAAAATTAACAGTATACATCAGCAATTAATAGATAAATTAATGGTGTGGTTAATTACAGAATTTTTGAATAATTCGTGATTTTCTGAGTAAAAAAATCGTTCATACTAGATTAGAAAATATTTGAATAATTTGCGATTTTCTAAAAAAAATTCGTAATAGATTGAAAAATTCTTAGATTATTCATATGTTTCTACGTCAATAATACTAAATAAAAGCTGAATTTTATATTTAAAAAATTATATTAATTAGTACTAATAACTGGTCAAGTGGTTCTTTCACTAGATCCCAAATAGGTGATCTTAGGATAGATTCCCAGGCTTGGTGGATTGATGAAAATTTTCCCAGGAATCACACCTAACATCAGATTAATCTCAAGATAGGTTATGGCTGATTCAGGATACAGTATAGTGCAAAAAAAAAAAGTGAATTAGTTAAGCAATTAATTAATGCTATTTAAGAGATTGGTTAATTTTGGATGGCTCGTGAATGCGGGGGAGGTGTTCGTGTGCATGTGAGGTCCATGGATGTTCGCGTGGACTTCTCAATCCAACGGCGCACCTGCCCCCTTCTACTAATTGAGTTCCCATCTCCCGTTATTTCATTGCTAAATCCAACAATTTTCAAACTCATTAATAGATTCGGCTCTGCGGTCCACGTCATGTTCTTAATTTCTTGCTTATGTCCTTTAGTAATTAGTGCACTTTTCTTTTAATGCATCCTTAAGTAGTTGATAAAAATAGTTGTTGTTTACTTTGCATAAATAGCATGTCAGCACCAAGAGGGGTTGGGCCGAGTGGTAAGCAGCTCGGTGCCGCTTAAGGAGGTCTCAGGTTCGAGACCTCACGTACGCAGACACCCCTCTTGGGAGCCTCACCCGCCATTGCCAGGCGTGCGACCCGAGGCGACCAACGGATTAGTCAAGTATGGTTGGCTGAAAGATGTCATCTCACCGCTGGTGGGGCCTGCTTGGATACTGTGGCTGGCGACCAAAAAAAAAATAGCATGTCAGCGAACTTCTGACATTCACAAATCCAATTAGTTATTAGTAAATCAAATTCGAGCCGTATTAGTCCGAGAAAAGCTAAAACCTTTCCAATTATAAATTTTCTTCATTTATAAAATATAAATATGAGATCTTAGAGGTCTGAATAAACTAATAGTAAATGGGGTAGAGTTGCGGCACAATAAATAATGATTGGGTTATAATTAAAGTATCTGGGTCGAAAGCTATGGCTATTTTTCTGTTATACAGTCTTAGTGCGATTGGTCCGCATGGTTTCGTGAATATCTTGTAATCTTAAGTCCGTGTGAGGAACAAACACCAGATAGATGACCTGAATCAATTTTAATTATTAAAGGTAGAGTGTTCTTACTGTAATTCCGATGCACGGTTAATTTTTTCTGAGTGATTCTGATTTATGGTTAAGAAATAAGGGAAAAGAATCTTAGATAGTGTTATTTGATTGCAACATTGTGAACATTCATTTGCTCGTGACCTGTATTGGTTATGATTATTCAGACAATTAACGTTCATTTTTTTTTAATAACGAGGAGTTTATTCTTCTCTATCCCGTAAATACCTACAAGACCATTGATCCAATCAATATTCATTTTCTCATTTATTACCAATCTATTGACATGCCACGTGACAATATAGAATCGCGGAATAATTTTTCAAGTTGAAGGTGAATATTTAACGGTGTTGCGGCCTGGGTGGGGGTGGTTCTTGATCACAGTCGATCACGCTCGCTGACAAAGGGATCGGACGGTTAGAATATTTTTGGCCAAATCAATGTTACGTGGACTTGGGGAATCCTTTTGACTTTGAGACGATTGACTTGAGACTTGGAAAGGGAAGAATCGATGCCGCAATCTTCGGAAGGAGCGTCCATTGCGGCTCAAGCGACTGGCGCGCAGCTGAAAATTCGGGTCTAATTGACAGCATAAGAGGAAATCGGGTCGGATTCAGACAATCAATTCCACTCCCCCCCATTTCCCGGTGTCGTACGCATAGCCTGGGGTTCCAAAATTTTATGAAGGGATATTAGGTAATTTTTTATTTTATCAAGAACTTTTTTTTTCTAGAAAACCAAGAACGGTACTCAATTTTTCCAATCGAGCAGGATGTTAATTTCAACAATTAATTACTTACGTATAATGTTAATTTTACTGATTATACAAATAGCGTTTGATACGTTATTTCTTTTACCCAAAAAATTATGAATTATTATTGAATTTCGTTCTTTTACCACGAACACACATGCGGCATCAAACGTAACACTTCTTTTATAAACACTAGTGCAGCGAGGCGCATCGCTGCAATGGGTAATCAATATTTGACAAAGTAAAATAATTAGGAGTTAAATCGTTTTTGAATTAGTCTTTCATGAAAAATTATGTTTAAATGGGAATTATTTGTATAATAGTTGGATTTTATATGAGAAAAGAGTAACATAACTAAATATTGACAGTAACAGATGTTCATCCGACTCTCTATGACCGGTCAAATAAAAAAAGAAGAAAGAGATCGGAATTTAATACTTTTATTTATAAATAATTATGTATATAGCATAATTAAAGTAACATGTCCAACCAAATTATGAATAATAATATGTAAAATTGTCAAATTAATATTTTTATTGTTTTATAATATTGATATGTTTATACAACTGTCCTTTTTTAAATCATATCATGCTATACAAAAATAATAAACATACTAAAAATTTAGCTTAAAAGATACTTTGTAAATAGATAATATTTTCCTGTTTGTTGTATACACTCAATACATCTCACAGATGTAAATTTTTCGATCATAAGATATTCATCTAAAAATAGAAGGAAGAAATGTGTAAATGATGAGAAGAATGTAAATGAATAATTATTAAAAATTGAAAAAATATTTAAAAAAAAAAAAGAAAAGTAGAAAAAGAATATCCATGAAGGGTTTGGGAGTAGGAAATCTATACTCTCCCTTAAATGGTCGAGATCTCCTAGTGAAGCTGTTAAAACTCTCCTTTAGATTAAAAGAATATTAACTCATATTTGAATAGGATGAATCGCGTGATCAATATTATGGGAGAATTTCGACGGATTCTGATAATGGGCCGAAACTCCGATTACCTAAGCAGGCTTCTTGCTCTAGAAAATTATAGGCCCAGAGGTTTTTCTTGGGCCGAGGAGAACTGGCCCAAAATAATCGGTTTCTTTGAAGCCAGGGTCCTAAAGAGGCCCGATTTGCATTCCTCGGCCCACCTAGCCCGATCCGTAATGCGAAAGCCAGTGAAAAAATTGGGACTTTTGGGTCGGGCCTGGGATCTCTTATCTTTTTCCTTTCCCATTTCCCTGGGAAATGCCTCTCTCTCTCTCTCTTTTACTTTAGGAAATTAGGAGGAAGAGCGGAATAAATGAGTATGAAGAGTGCTACAATAACAAAATTTTAAATTCCAGACCTCTTACTCTCAAAATGAGAATAACCCATTGCACCAAATTCCTTTTCTTATGACTCTCTCTCTCTCTATTTTGTTTTCTAGTTGCAAGTGAGACTGATGAATGCAATAGGGAACTCCGAGGGGTTAGCCCAACTGATAAGCTGACATCAAACAGTACACCAGCAAACGGGTTCGAACCTCTCAAAGGACGGTATCTAGGGATTAATAGCGGACCCCAGACCGTACAATGCACCGTCCGGTGGACTAGTCGAGAATCGCTGTCGCTCCGGTAGCCGGCTCGGACACCACTGCTATCAAAAAAAGAAAAAGATGAATCCAATAGGGAAATGATCTTGATTTACCTTGATGAAAATTACCTGCTCCCCACTGGCTAAAATGTGTTGGTTAAGATGATTCAGTATCCCATTTGAATTCGAGTATTGTAAACGAAAAAAAAAATCCATGTTTGAAAAAGATGTATTATTAAGTGGATTGACTTGTTTGAATACAAATTAATCAGAACTTAGTAACTTTTGAATATTAGATGACCTATGCCAAATAAATACATATGTGGTATTCTGATTGGGCATTTGACCTTGTCATTTCCATGCCCGTTAGAACTCATAAGTACCTCACAAGCTCATAGATTTAGGCAAGTATAAGTGTGAGGCGCACATATGTGTGGTCTCACCAAGAAAAAACTTAGAAGATCTCACCTCATAATGATATGATGAGAGAGAATCAATTGAATTTTTTTTATTAGTAATAATTAAGGTAATTTGTCGATTGATTAATACTAATTTACTCGTCTATCACAATTTGATTGATATTTTCTCATAACAGGTGGTGGGATAGGATCTTTAAGAATTTCTCGCTCACCAAGGACTGCGTACACAATTGGAGAATCGAACCTCCATCATTATGAGCATGCACGCGAAATGAACACATATCTTATCTACTTGAGATAACCATTAGATACCTTCCACGAAGCAGACAGTATGTTCTCAAGGACCACGATTTATTTATCTATCATTTGAGTATCGGAGAAGAAAAATCGAGATCCGCTCCATATTTCCTCCTTTCTCTGCGGATCTTAGCGTGAGACAACGGCAAGAACGGGAAGACATTCGTCGAAAACTCCATGACGATTTTCAATTTCTCATCATTTGGCACCGTCCGTGAGAAACGATAAAAGGCTATGCGATTCCGATCCATTTGCGGCAGACGTGCACCATCGCTGCGATGATCACGGGGATTATTCTCGGAGAGTCACAGTGGAGAGAAACGAAGGCAGAAGGAGAGCCCACACCATGGAAATAACCAGCTCAAGCGCGACCAGTACTAGGAGACAATTGAAGGGGTCGGAGCCTCGCTTTCTTGATGTCGAAGTAATTCTGGTTGGCTGTCGGTCGGGCGAACTGATAAAGTCTTGATTATTATTAGCGGGTATCTAAAAAACGAAATTTATATTTACTCAAAAGTATATATTAATAACCCAAGAGTTAAGTCAAGTTGATGCATATAACTCATGTGAAAGTCCACAATATCAGAGATTCAAATCCCCTTAGCGCATGTAGCCCTTTGTAAGAGCACCCATATATGTGTTTTGCATATGGACTTACATTTGATAATACTTACATACTGTTATAAATTAATAAGATTATGTTATTTCTTTTTTTTTTAATTTTCATGATTTTATAAGAAAAATCTTAAAATGACTGAATTTTTGTGATACTATGTAAGCACTCTAACGTAGTATACCCATAAGAAGATGTACGAAAGTGTCATCTCATAGTTAAAAGGAAAAAAAAAACACCCATTATGAGCTTTCATCATAGATGAATTTGGGTGTACTTGCGCTCTTGAACTTAAGAAAACGGTAAAATATTATATAAGTTTTACCAAATTTATCTTTTTCTACTCAGTATCTTATTTCATCCACTCGATTCTATCCTTTTGTTTTTACTTTGAATTTCGTTTCCTTACTTCCAATTCTAAAGAGAGAGTCTTCTATATAATGGATATACCACGTGACAGTATTTAGATGATATCATAAATCGATAAGATTAAGTTTTAAAATTTTTTTAATGAAATCCTAATATAAAAAAAACTTAAAAATAACTGAAATTTATTTAGTAATAACACCGTATAAATACTGTCGTTACAGACAAGACTTTCTCAATTCTTAGATTCTTCGCTGACTTGGGTCATAGCAAGGGCTGCTTTGGAAGGTTTACCAAAATCATTCCCCGACAGAACCACGCATGCGAATGTAATGCAGTAGTTGGGACATGAGTCATGAATATTCCATAAATAACTAAAGGTAATATATATATATATATATAATATATATATATATGGGTGCGCGAGCGCGTGTAATACTTGGTGTTGAGTCTGTTGACGAACTCCTTTTTTTTTTTCTTCTATAGGGGAGGGATGACGACTAAAGCCTAAGATAACGTGGATGATAAGCATTTTCTTTTGCCTTATTTTATTGCATTATTTAATACCAACATGATTTAATCAACTGGTTCAGTACTTAGTCTTCTTTAAGTAAACATCTCGAATTTAATTTTTTATAATGGAGAAAACTAATGTTAGAAGAATTTTATCCCTTGGTGGGCTGACCTGGATCAAACTGAGTTAGTTTCTGAATACCAGTATTGCAGATCCAAAAAATTATATCGTATAATAAATTAATTTAACAATATAGATTGATTGAAATAATTCAGTATATCTTTCCTTCAAATAAAATTTCGAGTTTTATTAAGTGAACAAAGAAATTTTATCCCATAACAGAGTCGTCCATACTCGAAGGTGAATTGGACACCTTTCACTAGATTAATTTTCAAATACGGGTGTCGAAAAAAAAAACATTGTTCCCCTTTTTTTTTTTTTAATTTGATGGTATCAATGTCGTCAACCCTAAGGCAGATTTTGTGCGATTGAGGTCCCCTATCTATCGAGGCTGATTTAGAGGGAAAAAATAAAGTTAATTAGGCTGAATTTCGAGTTGTGATCTAAGAGGGCTGTCGAGAAATGAACGATACATGGCAGAGTACATGACTTCAATTAGCTCGATCGCCAGAGCAATTCAAAGGTTTACGAAGGAATCGTATCGGGGTGAATTTTGATGTATCTAAGAGAGAATTACCCAGACAGTACATTATTCCTCATGGTTTCTGCAGATCCTTCACCCATTGACTGATCGCTTTGACAGGAAAAGAATAAACAAGTTCAATTGGATAAGGTTCCACTTCCGACTTATATTGCCTAGACTGTTCAAATCGTTATGAATACGAGAAAAGAAAATGAAGATTCTTCGTGCTCAACTTAGTTGGTCGAGTTGGTGTGTTTTTTTTTTTTTTAAACTGAAATTTTGAGTTCGAACATTATGTATAATAAGGGAATTTTATGGTTTTATGGACCAGCTCAATCCAAATATGAATTATCTGAATCTATTTATTTTCTTAATGGCACTTCCAAATATATATATATGTATATAGATATATCAAACTAGAAGCAACAATAGAAGGTGCACAACTAGGGATGACAATCTCGACGAACCTACCGACCTGCCCCACCCGACTTAGTTTGGAGTGGGTCTAGGTCTGTCTCCTATCCAGTCCTGCCCGCCCATTAGATATTACATATTATATATATACATATATATTAGAAGTAATTCTACTTGATTCATGAATACTTGTATCTTAATAAATTGAGCAATAATCCATCTATTTTATTAAAATTATATAAATTTTTAAAATTTTTAAATTTATTTGACTATACTATTATAAATATGTAAATTTATATTATTTTAAATTATATTAGAAATAGTAATTATTATTATTTTCCTGTAAATGGGTCGACCCGCACCCTAACCCGACATTCACAGGGTGACACATTTGACCCAACCCATGAAGGGTGCAGAGTGGGTCCAGACATCCAAATACCTACTCAGCATCACCCTATTGCCTCTCTACGCACAAATAAGTGTTAGGCAATGTAAGATAAAATAATCTCGGATGGTCACAATTATAAATTGAATATTAGAAGTAAAAATTTTATTTTTCTCCAACACGAAAATGTGATACAAATACTATAGAAATTGAATAAATAATACTTTAAATAAAAGAATACAATAATATTAAATTATACTGACCATCGAGACCAGTGGTGGTCACTGTTTCCTTGAGACTTATTCGTCCCCTTACGGCCGTGCTGAGAAAGCATAAACATTGGTCTCCTAAGATACAAAAATAGCTGAGAGCTTGAAACTGCACAGAACTCGAAGCTTAGGAGTGAACCGAACCAAGGCAAGAGACCATCAAGAAACTATGCTAGAATGCAAGAAGAGAGAAGGATGCTCTAGTTGTATCAAGATTTTAGGATGAAGGTCCCATTTATATTGAAAGAGGAGGATTGATAACTTAATAGTAGTGAACTGGAAATTACAAGCCTGAATTGACTTTAAATACTTTGAACTGGGCCATTAAAGAGACTAAACTGGGCATTTAAAGCCCTTATTAAGGCCGGCTCCCTTAATGTAGATTAATGATGACTTAGTACACCCTTCATTTGCTGCCTTAAGAGACACAGAATCCTAGGGCCTGTTCTTTGAAGGAAAAAAAATGCAGGAAATGGTAAAATTCAAGCTCATGTGAGGCCTTGTGGCTGGGACGAATATCCGGTATACTAGCCACCAACGTGCACACAAGTTCAGCCAAATTGGCTCTGACTGCACCCCTACGTAAGCCCGCGAGACGAACGTAAGTCGTATAACATAATCAAGGATGTTACCTTATATAGAAACAGTCATTTCTTCTAAATTATTTCAAATAATCATTCCTTATCAATGTATGATTGAATTTCCACTATTTACCATGGCTCATGTGAACTTAGTCTCTTCATGCACTCTTCTCAACCCAACCCACATTTTATTGAAATTCAGCTCGTGAACTTAAGCCCAATAAAATTTCTTTCAATTTATGAGAATAATTTCTCATTCAAATTTCACGCTTTTTTTTTAACAATAAAATGATTAGTACTTTGATATGGTTGGTTAAGGTGATTCAGATGTGAGTGGAGAAAATCTATAATTAAAAAAATTACTCCATTATCTCAATTCATATATAAATTAATCAAGATTCATTAGGTTATGAGATATCATGTGCACTACACAAGAAAAGGGAACAATACTATTAGTTTTAACCAACACATTTGGAAGCTTCTACTGTTCATTAGACGATTCAATTACTTAATCTAATGACTCATAATTAATTATTTTAATTAAAGAAACTAGTAATTATTTTCTCCTTCCAATCAACAGCCCTATTGGAGGTGATCGCATCGGGTATTATGTATTTTGGGTATCCTATTGGAACATATATTATTCCCCTTTTGATACATTTACTTTACAAAATATAGCTTTTTTTTTTTTTTGGTTTCCCACCCGGTGTCCGGTACCCGAAGGTTGGCCGACTAATCCGGATTCGGGGTACTGTCGGGCGGTTTCCCGGGGACCCCTCCCAAGAAGGTCTGCTGCGTTCACAGGGGCTCGAACCCGGCACCTCTGCTTAAGCGACACAAGCCCCTTCCACTTGCGCCAACCTTCGTTGGTTCAAAATATAGCTATAATTCATAACAATTAAGCAACACAGTTTACTATAGATGTTATGTCAAATAAAAATTTATTGCCATATGTTCCAATAGTATAAATAACACGAGAATTAGAATTCAAACGAGGAAAATATAGCCAATTAAGATCAATTATTTTCTTTATATAATGGTTCCAGTTTTGATTTTACTCATGATGTAATTAGAACTAAAATCAGAATCAGTTCTAATTAGTCCCTTAATTTATTACCTGAACCCTACACAAATTCCAATGGTACGTATCCAGAACCAACCCATCGGAATTCTAGTTTCGTGGCCTTGATAAGGAAGGAAACATATATTTGCCACCCTGCTTGAGTGGAATAAATTATTTAAAGAGAAGAAGAAATTGTTGGACGAATAGATTGAATTGAACAAAAGCACGTGGCATTAACAATGGTGGAGTTAAGCGGACGGAATCAAATACCATCACTATCATCATTATCATATGCAGTTATTGCAATTGCGATTTGCTATGTAATTATGCTAGTCATATCAAAATCATGGAGATAGACTAGCATAGATAAGTTGAAATAAGAGTTAACATTCACTTTGGTCCTTCAATTTGTACCTGGCCAGCACTTTAGTCCCTAAACTTTTTTTGCCAACACTTAGGCTCAAACATCCATGTTTTTGCCAACAAATCAGTCCGACTGTTAGTTTGTCATTCGATGTGTCACTTACGAAGTTAAATTTATACTTTTTTATTAGCAAAACATAAAAACGATGTCGTTTTACTAAATAGAAAAATGTAATGACTGTTTTATTCGTAACTATTGATCATATTTCTGACGAATTATCATTGGTTTAAAAATAAACTCATTGGAACTATGATCAATAGTTACGGACAAAACAGTCATTACATTTTTCTA
This sequence comes from Lagerstroemia speciosa, assembly GCA_037672795.1. Taxonomy (NCBI): domain Eukaryota; kingdom Viridiplantae; phylum Streptophyta; class Magnoliopsida; order Myrtales; family Lythraceae; genus Lagerstroemia; species Lagerstroemia speciosa. Next base: position 9,942,075 of record CM075296.1, on the reverse strand, counting down.
TTTAGCAAAACGGCGTCATTTTAATGTTTTGCTAATAAAAAAGTACAAATATAACACTGTAAGTGACACATCGAATGACAAACTAACGGTCGGACTGATTTGTTGGCAAAAACATGGATGTTTGAGTCTAAGTGTTGGCAAAAAAAATTTAGGGATTAAAGTGCTGGCCGGGTACAAATTGAGGGACCAAAGTGACTGTTTTCTCTTGAAATAATTCAACTCTTAATTTAAGATTTCGGATTCGGATATAACTTGAATTGATTTGGACTCATTAAATTTTGGGTATTAGATAATGCAAGCCAGAAAAATAAATGAAAATGGGCATGAGTACATGGTGACCAAATGGGCATGCTTCGGTGGTCGTCCATGCAATGATGAGAGTAAAAGGGCCAATAGCGTTCGAAAGTTTTCTCAGTGACTAGATCGTGCATGACATGCAAGGCCATTCATTACACTTTGAGACATTCTTGTTTAATATTTAATATTAGATTAAATGTAAGGTAAATAAAGAAGAAAGTATGCTTGGTGCAATTACATCACTTTCAACTTAAATATAAAATGTTCTTGATTTGAATTTCTTTCTTAATAATATGACACATCACATGTGTGCTAATTGTGCATGACGAGCCACGCCAGTTGGCATATTAGATTTGAGGGAAATATTAATATTGTTAGTCCTTATGACAATATGAGGAAAAAAATAATCAAGTACATGATAATTTTTGTTATATCAGTGTTCGTGATAATATAAGAAATTTTGTCGTGCCACATGATGCAGCGGGCAATCTACTTGAAACAGAAAGGCAGGATAGAGACATCGGGCTCGGTTGTGATTCAATGTAAGGCGGAGCATCTTTCGAAAACCAATTAACCAATGAAATATCACGTGGTATGATAAAATTTTCTACATTATCACGAATTCCAATGATTTTAGCTATTAATTGTTTTTAAAATTTCATATTATCTTAAAATATTTATATTTTATCTATGTTTTGATTTTTTTAAAAAAAAAAATTTCTTTTTAAAATAATTTTCTAGTACTTTTAGATTTAATTATGTTGCATGCCGTATGACAACTATGCATCACAACGCACGTCAGCCTGCAATATTAGATTTTGATAGAAATATTGATGGTGTTAGTCCTCATATACTATGAGAAAAATGAATCAAGTATGTAACAATTTTCACTATTATTGAAATTTATGACATATCAAATAATTTACCATATTATTTTTATATTATAAAGGGGTTTATATTTCTAAAAGGAGATAAAGGAATAAAAGAATAAAAAAGTATAAGGAGTCTATTGATGAAAATTAGATAAAAAAATCGTTTGTGTAAAGTTAAAGGCAATACCGACCGTGCCCACTACACATATTTTACCCTTATTAAAAAGGTTAAGACTTTTTTTTTAATAAAATCAACATGGTTAAAAGAGGAAAATCCCACATAAGTGGTTAACAATATAAAGGGAAATTATTAAATAATCTTATCTCACTATGTAATGTGAGAAAATACCAATCAGACTATAACAAACAAGTAAATTACTGCTTTTTTTTTATCTAAAAGGTTTCTTTGGTTATTACATACTGGAGTAATTTCATTGGTTATTTCTCACCATATTATTGCGAGATTGAGTTATGTAAGATTTTTTTAAGGGAATTATTTAGAAAACTTTTTTTATGAGTAGCATTATATAGAAATTTAAAAATAATTATGAATTGCTTTTTGAACCACATAGGATTTCATGTAACTTTTCACTTGTGATTTATTCATGATATATGTCCAAAATATAAATTATGGACATAAAACCATAAAACATAATAAATCCAAATTCCATTTTTTTAAATAATTTTGTTCACCCATTTTAAATTCTTCCCACTCCTACAAGGTTCAAGCTGTTTAGCAATAATTCAATACTTTATCTAAATTTAGATACTAAACTATATCCAATTATTTATACATTTTTCGTTACATATTAAGACATGCCATCATTTCCGTTAAAAAAGAGTTTATGAATCTAGAAAATGATTAAAAAAAGAGGGAAATAAATAATTATATTCAATTCCAGTGACAAGAATTCATCGTAGAAACTTCTAATTCCAAACATGAATTTTTACTTTTTACACCAAGCCTCGTTTCTCACATGCCGATGATTTCTTTGCTCAGCCATAGTCATTAAAACGAGGATAAAAAGAAGGCAATTTCCCAATTCGGTTAATAGACTATTAAGCAGGTGTGAAAAATGATAGTAAGTGGTTAAATTCTTTTTCTTAATTTAAATTATTAGTCGTGAAATCTTGAATTAAATTAGTAAATGGTTCAATATATAAATCATATAAGTTCCCTAAAAGGAAAAAAGCAGTATTATTAATCATGAACTCTTGAATTAATTACTAAACAGTTCAATAACTAAATTATAAAAGTTCCTAAAAAGGAAAAAATAAAATAAAAAGAGAACAGTATCCTCCAAGTGGTTGACCAGCTGACCCAATGACTGTTTTTCGTGTAATTCATGCCCCATCTCGATGGGAAGACTGATAGAAATCAAAGCTCTCTACCAACTACATAACGCCAATATAGAGCTCACTGACCACTATGAAAGCCTCAGGGGACAGCCTTCTGGTAAGCAACATCCCTTACTTCCCAAGTCATGGGTTCGATCTCTCTTAAACACGAGCATGTTAGAATTTATCTTAACTTATCTGGCACAAGTGGTTTGCAGGTTATTACATGTGCCACGAGAAGGAGGTGTTGCAACCACTGTTAGTTAAGTTCGGAAGACATTCGAATATCACGGTTATAAAAAAACTGCCAATATAAAAAGGGAAAGAGGTTTTTTTTTTTATTTTTATCATCATCAAAGTAGGATTATATTCATTTATAATTTACGAAACACATACATCTATCTATATACTAGAGTTCATAGGAGGGACAAAAGACACCTCTCCGACACAAATCGTGGGCTAGCATGTTGTTTGCTCTAGAAACCCAAAAAATTTCCGAGATATCAGAAGAGGGTTTATATGAGGAAATATCAAGAAGAATATTGCTGGACTCCCGGTTCGGTTTCTGCTTAAAAAAAAGGGAAAGAGACTGCTGAGAAAAAGGGTCCCACATGAACATTGTACGTGTGGTGTTAAAGCCGGACACTGGATTGTTCTTCCGTGCATCTGTCTTTCTTTTCATGGGGAAGCGATTACAATAGTAACAATCCAGGCATTTCAGAAACATTTGAACTATAATATTTAATCGTGAACCCATCAAGCGTATTGAACAATCAGCAGTCAGCATTAGACTTAATTAATATAACCCTATCAAAAGATTTCGTATAGTTTAAAAAATTTGCATATTTCAAGTCAAGGTCCAATGAACACACTTTAAGCAAATATTTTGACTTTGAACATGTCTTAACGATTCGAATCCGGAACTCTGGACTCGTAAATTTATATGAGAGTGAATTTTGAATCATTCAATCACCGTCTGTGATACAGGTTGTTCCATGCATTTGTCACTTTAATAAGAAAAGGTCTACAACAACATACTTCATATTATTTTTATGCAATAACATTTCACGTGACTTCACAATTCAATATTAATTTTTATTGGCTAAAAAATTAGTGGTTACATATATTTTTCCGGTATACAAGGAGGCTCATAGAATTAGAAGGGATAAAAGGAAGAAGAGAAAAAAGAGGCACGAGAAATCTCATGGTTGATATCGAACCCAAGACTTTCAAGTCGCAAGGTGAGAGTAGTACCAACTGTACCAAACGTTCTTTCTCTGATTATAGATCTAGTTACAGATATTTTTGAAATACTAAAAAAGAGATCAATTGTCTATATTATCCCTCGTATGTAATTTTTTAGTTTATAACAAATTAATTAATATAACATATAAAGAAAATTACCGTTTTCAAGGGGAAAAAAAAGAACATATAAAGAAAAGGAGAGAATCGCGACACAATGTGATAGTATAGATTTAGAGATACCAACAAATCAAATTACATTATTTTTAATTTTTTTTATAAAACTTAAAAATAAAAATAAAAAACAACTCTAAAAACAACTAGTTATTGTCATCATATTAACATTGTCACGTGATGACACAGTCACATACAAGACTTTCTCCAGAATTACAGGGAATACTCGTGAGATCAACGACGACAATAACATTCCTTATTTTCAAGCGAAAGGTCATGACCGACAATTCAGGGGCCAACATGATTGATAATTTTGAATATATATAGCATGTGTTTGGTTACACGTAAACTGGAATGTATTTCGTATTATAATACACTTTACACCATAGATTATAACATCTTTTGGATAATACAAATTATAATATTTAATTCTAAAGTTTACTGATACGTAATATGATATTTGTGTCGGTTCAAAGGTATGGTTGGGAAATATATAGTTCGAAAACACAATATCTTTATAACTATTTTACTTGTTAAATTTTACAATCAATTTTATTTTTTCAAATAATAATACACAATCTCGTATATCGACCTATAATTAAGAAAAGCTCGCGATGTTTCGGATTTTTCCTATACTCTTAGCTTTCCCTTAACCATAATATTTTTCTGTAATTTAATAATATTGGAACCAAATGCTATGTAAGAACAATGCTCATAAGGTGTTCGTGATATGTTTCGTGACTATCGTTTTTTTTTTTTTTCCGGCTATTGTGAGATATGTGGATTTCATTTGGCTAATTCCCACGGCCTCTCGAAGAGGTGTAAATGAGATAGTACGATTCGTGAATAGTTCGGGCTCAACTCGATGAAAGCTTGAATTCGGCTCGATCTTAATGAGCTCGAGCTTGGTTTGACTCGGCTCGGGTTCGTCAGTTAAACGAGCCATGTCAAACTAATAATATTTGGCTCGTAAAACTCGTGAGCTTAAATAAACGTTTTATTTTATATAACAATAATTACTATTATTATTATTTAATTTTAGAAAAATAAAAAATAATAGTATTATCTCAAATTCTTATTTAAAATCATTATTACATTCTTCTCATCTTCCTCTTTAGTCTTCCTCGCTCTATGCAATTAACACAACGACTCCGTGCCCAAGTCATATTTTCTTTCTCGGCTTGGCTCAGCTCATATTAGGCTCGATGAGCCTTCGTTTATTTTAACGAACCGAGCCCAAAGTTAAAATATTGGGTTCGGTCGAGCTCGAGTCCGGGTTTGAACTCGCAAATTACTAAACGAGCCGACTTGAACATTATAGATTCGGACTCGACTTGACTCCTTTACAGCCCCAGCCCCTCGTATGGACGCCCAAAAAAGTGTAGTCAAATGTGTAAGCTGGTCTTAAGGAAATTTGAGTATTGAATGAGGAGGATATTAAGATAATTTTGTACTGCTTTTTTAAGATACCCTGGATAGCTCGCCAGCAGAGTGTACAAGCTAAACATCTGTATACTAAGCTAATTCGCGCATGTAACTGTGCCATGTCAACAATATGGAAAAAAAAAATCTAAAAATTAAGCCAAAAAAAAAAGAAAAAAACTCGAACTCGTCACCTATGGACCACCATCCCCGATATTGATAAGTTCATGCAAAACAGGGTTGTACACCAATATAAGGTAAATTTAGAACTGATGAGAACATCCTTAATAGAATATGTTATGAGACTCTTAGTGAATCATGTTGAAATTTTGATAGACCGTGAGCGAAAAATCTTCAAAACATTTTCTAAAAATATTCTATTAAAATATAGAAGTAAATTTTGATAAATAAGGAATTTCTTATTAGTATTTACGGGAGTAAAATTTAGTGATTAATTAGTTTATCATTTTTATTTTCCCACTAAAAAAAGAGAGTTTTTTTTTTTCATTTTCTAGATTAAAATTGAGTAACATTGCTGTAAATTGCCTTTATTCCTCAGACCACCAAAGCGAGAGAGAGATTCTTGAGAAGAGCTCTTCCACATGCTTAACTAATAATTAGTTGGTCGTGAAAGCGATCCGACCCCATCAAAAAGAAACCACATCTCTATCGCCAAAGGCCCTACACAGCATCAGACCCCTATTAGTATTCTTCAAACCAATGGAATATCATTGGACTATGTAAGGTTTGAGATTTCACACATAGATTCATTACTCCGTGGAAAATATTGCTCGGGGGGCCCACGGTGAGATCGGTCCTGTGCGACTGCTCATGTTGTTTCGTGTACCAAATTCGATGCATCTTTTCGTATCATTCTGATCGCAAATAAACTGATTGAAATCTAACAGATTCTAACTATTTCAAGTGCGACTAGAGTTCGCCACTCGCAGGACAGAGTATAATGAATTTTTTCTGTTCGTAAAATTTAAAGTTGTGATACTTTTGTCAAGAACTGTGTTAAATCACCTCAACCGAATCCACCACATTAACCGTTGTCCAAAATTTTATTAATTCCAATTGATTTCATGTGCATGTAGTAAACTTTAGCAAGGAGGGACATGCCAGAGCAAAAAAGGGCTTGAAAAGAAGTTCATTCAATTTTTCTCTGTGGTATGCAATTGTTTTACTTCATAAAAAATTATCATCGCAGGGAGGAAGACTGTGGATAACTGCTATGCTTTTTCTTTAATGATGAGAAAGAGACAGGTGGAATTTTGCACAGACCCAGAAGGACAACTCGAGAAACAAGAAAAATCTTATTTCGAATCTTGTAATGATCAAGCGGACCTTTGACTCCTCGACAGGGTTTCTCATGTGTTCTTGCCGCACGACGAAATGATCACATTCCTGTTGGGCACTGTGGAGCTCCATAGCCAACCCAATGAAAATTAATCGGAAATACTGTAACAAAAATTCCAAAAGTTTACACATTTCGAATTTGAAACCCTAAACATATTTCGTGGTCGAGATAGTTCTCTAGTGTTTGGTCCGTTGTAAATTTTTAGTCCGTACTATGACTGACAATCAAATGATGATAACTTGAATGGACAGGGTTTAAACATATTTCTAGCCACAATTTGAGAAGCTGTCGAGAGGTAAAAACTCATAGATGTCATAATATTATTGGTGGTCCTACAAGAAAAGTCCAAACTGGCAAAGACGATAAGGATGAAATGAGAGAATTATATTCGATTGTCTCATTAATATGTTGTGCGTGAGAATTGTTAACTTTCACATCGACTGAAATAAAAAATAATTATGAGTTTATAAAATAATCGAATACCACCATCTGATAATATACGCTTTCGGATAAAAACGAATTCAATCTCTTTAATGCTCACTAATATTAATAATGATACTATATTTAAGTGCATTGATCGGACAATCTCTGACGTAAACCTGACAATTCTTGAACTCTCATCCTAGCTTAGTTGATGGCATGCTAGCGGTCCATTTGCAACAAATTCGACATAAAGTAACAGGTGATAGTATTCAATTTTCTTATAAAATTATAGTTATACTTTTCACCCTATCGATATTGTAAAATATCCATTGGGCTTAAAAGAGTCTTGGATATATTTCCAACAAAAAGTCTAAGGTGATAGATGATTGTATCTAATTATTTTATAAATCATGATTGTTCCTATTCGTTATTCAATGTGCGATTCATTTTCAATACCCGTATTCACATGATAAAGTGTTCACATTTGGCACGTGCCTTTAAACACACGCTCTTAATAATTAACGTCAAGTCGAACATTTCTCTTCCGGTCTCTGCTAATGAGGGACAAACTACCACGAGACGGGTTTTCTCTACCGTTCTCGGGTTAACAACTGGTTTTGAGCAAGCATTTTCTTTCGGACTTGGGTTTACAAGCCACGGATTCGACATTCAAGTCTAGCATCTTTTAGACTTGGGTTTACAAGCCACGAATTCAACGCTCGAGTCTGGTGTGGTGTGAGCTCACACGAAACCTCCTCTAATACTATGTAAATTTTCACTTAGCTCCACAAGATGTTAGACCCATATCCAATCCAAAAACTCAATCTGATAGGATAGTGGTATCGGCTCTCTTATAAATTAGATTTCTCTTCATTATTTTTCCGATGCGAGATTCATTTCTCGGTGGCATTTAAGAAAGATGATCTTGTCTTGGAATTTATGTGCATGGCCAACTACCTTTGTTGGCTCTGAAATCCATCCAATAGCTCCCTATTGTGTTTCACATCTCCATCAGAATTTCTGGATCCGTCTCCAACAACTATCACTGATAATTGGGTTCTACTGTATGCTCGTTTTGAAATCCTTAGTTATATTCAATGAGAGGTATCACTGATGATCCGAATTATTACAGAAGCGTTACAAGTCCTCCCTCACGTAACGTAGTACATAAAATTGTGGTAGATTTTCACGGATGCTTAATTGGGCATCACTGTGTCAATCGTCATCTCTTTGAGTATTTTTTTAAATCACATGGTGGGATGAAAATAGGTGAAGCATAGGTCCTTCTTAGGGGTGTAAATGAGATGAGATGGTTTGCAAACAGTTCGGACTCAACTGGATGAAATCTTGAATTCGACTTGCTCAGAGTGATCTCGAGCTTGGCTTGGCTCGGCTCGGCTCGGCTCGGCTTGGCTTAGCTTGAGCTCACCTAAGCTCGAACCCGGACCCTAGTTCGCAAATTAGTAAATGAGCTAAACTTGAACATGGTAGATTTGGACTTAACTCAACTCCTTTACACCCCTAGTCCTAATGCTGTTAAAATTTTATATGAATAAATTACTTAATTATAATTAGGGGTATGATGTCCATTCTTAGAAGAAGGCAGATAATTAGATCTTTTTTAAAGGAAAAAAACTGCTCTTAATTATTCACCAAGTGAAAACTATAATTTTTAAAATTTTTTTAATTTACATTTTTGGATTTTTCTATGTATATTAGCTTATATTTAAAAGTTAAAATCGATCCACTAGGCAGAACCTTAGCAAAAGAAACCTAAAGAAGTGGTAAATCAGAACAACTGTTAGCTCTTGATGAGGTGAGATTTTCAATCTGTAATGATAATATGCCTCTAATTTTTCTTCCTCGATTATAAAAATGATTCATACACTAAATTGATATGAAATGGGATCCGAATCTGTTAGTAAGAATTGAAGCTAATAACTTTTGATATGAATCAAGAATGAGTACCATTATAATATATACCATTTTCAATGTCTACCTAATATTTAACCACAGCAAGAAGTGGGATGGAAATCAAATTAACAAGCTTGCAGTCATTGTTGAGTAGGAGCCTCCATGGGTTATAGTAAAATTAGAACCGATAAAAATGTGCTTGATCGGATAGCTTTTGGATAAATTTCATTGAAATTTGGATAGATTCGGGTAAGAATTTTATTTATTTTTGGTTAATTGGGGATTTCTCATTAAATAAAATCAAATAGACTACCTAATAGAGATGGCTAGAGTGCATATTCAACCCCCTCGGCTGTTACAAGTCTCACAGACCTTGGAGTATGGCCACCCCAAGCATCAAAAAGCAGAGCAAGTTTAACCTCCCTAGGTGGAGTCTTAAAATATACAATGTTCATAACAGATTCTCTTCCCATTCTTGCCAAAATATCAGCTACCGAGTTGCCATCTCTGTATTTGTGCAACACCCGAACTTCCCTGAATGTCTGCAAGATTTTCTTGCAATCAAGCACACATGGAATTAGAAATTCATTTGTTAGATGAGATTCAGTCAATAGTTTAACTACTAATTTGGCATCCAGCTCAACAATTAGCAAAAAAAGAGATTCGGGTAAGAATTAACTCAATCAACTTTCATTTTATATAGTAGTTATGCTTATTTAATGAATCTATCATGTCAAAATAATTTATGTTAATACAGGAGAAAAGTAAAAAAATATATATATTGAACAAATTCTTACCTATTAACCAAACCTGTGACATAATACATACTTGAAGTAGCATCTGCTACCCGAATTTAATGGGGTAGAATTCAAATTCAAAATTTTAAAAAGATTTTACACAGGACAGGTCTGTATACCATGAAAGATTTAAGAGAAGGCCGACCGATCACCCTACTATGGAGGGACATCATCGTCTTTTCCAGTCACGCGGCATCGGAGTTGTCAAGAATATGGACACCCAGATAGCAAAAGAATGATGTCAGAGCTAAGAATAAGGAAACTTCCCAAACACTAAAAATAAAAAACTAAAATAGAAGACGAAGAAGAAGAGGAGTAGAAGAAGGAGAAGAAGATATATGGCCTGTGTTGTTTTAGGTTTCTGACAACAGCCACCGCCGCCACTGACAGCCTCCGGCCGCCCATCTACGGCCGCTCTGTCCCTCTCCAACCAGCCGCCTTAGTCCTCTCTCTTCCCCTGCGCCTATGTCAATAATCTTAAATTTTGGTCCATCCCCATAAATCAATAACCTCTCTTCTCATCTGTTCATTATTTTTCCTAGCCTACACAACTCGGAATTCCAAAGCCATCACCGGGTACTGACTACTGCTCCTTGTCGATTAAGAAAACATTTGTAATAAAGATCGGTGAATCCCGCATCGGCTACGGACCTACGGTGACTCGATCTTTGTCCATCCGCTGCTACTCTTTCTTGTATGGGGATCGAGTTCTTAGCCGGTCTTGACTCAGTTCAACTTTGCCACCCTCAAGAGATTTGAGTTGAGCTGAGCAGTTGCCTTTATTTCTAGTATGTCTTAAGCATAAGAAAACCCCGGTGAGCATTTTCTTTTTTGCCCTATCCCTATTTATTACTGCAAATAATTAACTCTGTGTAAAATCTGTGATCTCCATAGATTTTCTAGGGCTCGGATCAGATTTCAACTTAAAATCCTCTCCTTTTTGTTATCAGTGCCTATCGCCCACGATCCCAGGTCGATACACATGAACACCTTTCGATGAATCCGACGCCGGAATCAAACCGGGTTTTCTATATTTTCTGTCAAGACCTTCGTTATATGTACCCAATCTTTCATGTGACTTTGCTATATCAGCTTGTAATAGACCGAATCAAGAGTTCGAGAGTATAGGGAAGAGATGGATCGGATTCAGGAGGATGCTGGTTGCAATACTATTCAAGTGGGATCGTCATCGGAGAGGAGGATGCAGCAGCATCAGCAAAACTCGGGATCTCGCTTGAACTCACAGGCTCACCCTCCGCAGCCGCCGCCTCAGCAGGGCCACAATTGCCCTCGGTGCGATTCGACCAATACCAAGTTCTGCTACTACAACAACTACAGCTCCTCACAGCCCCGCTACTTCTGCAAGGCCTGCCGCCGGTACTGGACACAGGGCGGCACCCTCCGTAACGTTCCCTTCGGTGGCGGCTTCCGGAAGGGATCCAAGCGCACAAAGACTTCAACCACAGCCAGCGCCACAGGCACCTCTTCCACCGCCGTTCCCTCGCACCCTCAACCACCAACAGGTACTAAAAGAATTCGAAGCCGACAGAACGGTTTACTCTGAAAGATTAACTTTATTCAATAACAGTATAATTGTTACTTATTACTCTCCTTCACGCTTGAGCTATATTGATTTTGAAGACTTATCCCAAGGAATCAGTTAAACAGGACAGATGCGCGTGTAGCATTTCGAACAGCGCTTTGATGCAATACAACAATGCAATTTAAAGTTATCATGACCATTTACTCTAAAAGATTAACCTTGTTAGGTAACGATATGATTCATTATTGATCACTTAATAGGTACAGTTGCTCCACCTATGACCAGCAGCAATATCTCATACTACCCCAGCGGCGGTGGAGGTTTTCTGTCCTCACTGGAGGCAATTCAGCCGTCTCTGGGCCAGCCGGAGCTCGATCTCGGTGGCAGCAGCTCGTCGGGGGTGAATATGAGGTTTTTACAAGAGTTGGGGATCCTTCCGGCTCTAAATTCACAAGCTCAGTTGTTTCGAGGTTTTCCTCCACATCCTCCAAGCTCTTCAGACAACGAGTGGTTCACTCAAGGGTTAAGTAGAAATCACAGTTCTAATAATGAAAATCCTAGTGATCACATTACTACCTCAGCCGATTCCACTGGGTTTTGGAATCTGAATAGACCAAGCAGTGCTGCCAACTCTGCCACCGCTGGCGATGGTGAAACTACCAGGCAAGGGGCTCCGCTGAACCCGAACAGGTGGCTGGGTCTCCCAGGTTACGGCCCGCCTCAGTGAGATCCCCGATGATACATACTGTGCTTTAAGTACGAGGTTCAATAATTTCTATTTGGAGTGGTTGGTTTCCTTTGCCATGTTGAGCCGATCACATCGCATTCGATGTGCTAAGCTCGGCAAAACCCGATCCCGTGAAATGCATTCCCAACGACCGGGCTCGTGGTGGCAGTTATAGTTGGAGGAGATTCTTTATACTCTACAGGGCGAGAAGTTTGGTGAATCAAAAAGGTTTGAAGATATAATGCCAAATGAATTGTTGTGTCTTTGGTTAGGAAACTTGATGGTTCAATTTTGAGTCCCTTTTTGCCCTTTTTTGGTGATATTTTTCAGTCATATGAATGGCTTTCATAGGAGAGAGTCATGGATAATGAGATATGACATGTGAGTTAATATGATTTAATTATTTTTAAAATATTTTTAATAAAATTTAAAAGGTAAAAAAAATTAAAAATAATTCTTATTAATCCGTGATATCATATTAACACTGTCACAAGATACAAGGCTCATCGTAAAGGAATATATAGGGGTAAAATAGGACGTTAAATTATTGACTGCCTCGCGTGTTGCCGAGGCAATTGCTGTGTGGATAGGGGGCTTATAGCTTTGTGACTGTTTCAAAATTTTCGACAGTACATTAATGTTACTGTATTTTCAGCTGTTTTTTCCCCCCAAAAACATTTACCTTTCCATATCCAGGTTAAGCTAAATTTAGAAATAGGAGAGTTTGATATGAAAAGATTTTGGATTTTATTTTAATTAGTAAATTTATGTGCATATTTTTTTTTTCTTTTTTTTACTATCCTTGTTCAAGCTTATGACTACTTTATGAGAAAGTCTTTTATGCTATGATATTACTATGTTATAGTGTTTATGTGGTGAAATCAATCAATTAGAATAAATTATTTTTTACTTTTTTGATTTTTTAAAAAAAATCATAAAAATAGCTGATTCTGATTGGTTTGTAATATAAAAGACTTTCTCCTTCTTTATAGTCGAAAAGTTTAGCTAAATTTACTTGAAAGACGCTTATCAGGGTTCACCATGTAAATATACATTGAATAACTTTTCGAAAATTTTATATTACACAATACATTAAATTTTAAATTATTCTACAGAGTAAAAGGAGTGCAGCACTAGTAAGCAAAATTAGATGGGCACAGAGAAAGTTGAAATTAATCAATTTTAGAGGCAGGAAACAAAATCAGATGGGCATGAAGAGAGTAACATCAGTATTATTTGGTGGTATTATAAATAAAATAGTTATATGCAAAAAAGAATTTACGTGATAAAATATGAATTTAAACCTTTTAAAAAAATTTCTAAAAACTAAATAATATTCTAAAAATCTAATATTATTTAGTAGGAAGGGAAAAATAATGTTGGCTATTATAGAATGCATGATTATTTAGGGTTTCTTAGATTTTCTAGGATTTTATTTAGATTTTTAGGAGTTTATATTTTTTTAAAAATATTTAAATTTATATTTTGTGAACTAAATTCTTTAGATGAGGATGTTGTTGAAATGACTGATTTCCATTCACTTGTAATACTCAAATAGGCTTTGTCAGACTGATGGGTGTGTGCATGGAAAGTGGAGCTGGTGGGTGCCGTGCCTGCAAAAAAGTTGATGGACTACTACTGCTATATGCTTTAAAGAATTGTTCCCTTCCTTTTCTGCACGTGCTGTGTTATGGGTTAACTGACTCCTCCGTATTCCTTTCATCCGCGCTTTCGTGTTCTCCTTTTTTTCTTATCAACAAATGGGAGCAGAGTGGCGCTCCAGTCGTCACTGTCATTCACTATGAAATATTCGAGGTCAATCGTGAATATATCAGATGAACTGAGTAATTTTACTAATATATGTCCGTGTTAATACTGGTTATTTAGTTCTTCTGATATATCCGTGATACTACTGGTTGCTCAGTTTATCTGATATATTTATTGTTGAATACGAAAACACGAATATTACGTAGTAAACAACCGGTACCAATTCTAGCCTCGTATTAGTACTGATTGTTCAGTTCGTTTAATAACTTCACGGTTGTACACGGAAGTCTGACTATTACCTAGTGGGAGTAATTAGATTACCACTATTATCGTCATCCTTTAATTAAAAAAAAAAAACAAACACGGAGGTTCCATTTGCATGAAATCATCAGAGACGTAATATAGTTATTAGTTAATAGAATCTTTATAAACTTGAGGTTGATCTAATGGTTCCCTCATGAGACTCCAAATGAGTGATCTCAGGATCGAATCTCAGGTTGGAAGGGTTTACGAGAATTTTCCAAAGGATCACAGTCCGACCGCAGATTAGTCTCGAGGTACAGTTTGAAATTTATTTTGAGGTTTGAGGCATGGAAATTTTAGTGTCAGAAATCTATATTTTCAGACGTTTCACTAGCCAAAAGTCCTTTTTCGGACACCAAAATACACGGGTTAACATTGCTTCGTCGCCTTATTTGTTAAATAATATATTAAATTCGAATCTTACAAATAAGAAATTAATATTTTTATGATTTTAACTCTCGGCAATCAACCAGACAAATAGCATATTTAAAATCGAATTGACTTAAATCCATTAAATTTCTAAATATTAGATTGAAGGTGCTTTCAGAAAGGGTTGCCATTCTTTTTCTCCTCAATTAGCCGGTCCTGGCAATGTGAAGGGGTGATGTTTCCACCCATTCTTTTTCTCCTCAATTAGCCGGTCCTGGCAATGTGAAGGGGTGATGTTTCCACCCTCTAATGGATATGAACATTGAAAAATATGATAGAATTGTGAATTATATAATATTTTGATAATTGAGTATTAACTTTTATAAATGATTAATTTTTAAACAATATATGACAATTGTAAATAAATAAAATATTCAAAAGAAGTAAATAAATAAGTTATTTAATTAGAAATGAAAAATTAGATGGCAGCCATAACTTTAATTGTTAGTTATACTTGTATGAGTGATTTTACTATTTCATCCCTATTTCTCCCTTTTATTGGTCAAAAAATATATTTATCAAAGACATTTTGGAAAGTCTGAAAGTGAGATCAAATAACCTCATTTCTCCTATATAAAAGTAGAAGATATATACACGCACACTAAAATTTGACCCGTGCTACTTATCAAAAATAAATAAATAAAATTTGACCCATGCTTTGCACAGATTTTGTTACTTAATAAAACTAACTGGTGAAGTGAATATCTAATAGATGGTTAAAAAAATTTTAATTATAGTTAATTTTAGAGAATCTATTTTTTCTGTAAATTAAATATGAAAAATAAGTAATAAATTCATGAAATTGAGTGATAATGAAAATGATGAAAAAATCTTAGTTGGTCCTACCTCACAACGACATGGTGAGGAAAAAAATTTGTTTTAAATATTATTAATTATGACAACTGTTCGAGTGATTAATACCAGTTTACTCATTTGTCATATTTTAATTGGTGTTTCCTTATATTATGTAGTGAGGCATGATCACTTAAGAATTTCTCGAAAATGATAGAAAGAAAATATGATAAATATGAATTTAAAAGAAGAAAGGAGAGAGTAAGTAAGAATAGAGAAAGATGAGGTAGCTACATATTCGTAAATTTATTACCATACTCGTAATATTTCTTAATATAATATTTATTAGAATTGAATTTTATATTTCAAATGGTATTTTCGGAAGATATAAAGACACCAAAGAGGGGAACTTCCTCTTCATCATTTGATATATATATATATATATATATATATATATATATATATATCCTCTTTTTCCTTTTTCTAGAAATGAAGCCATAATGTTAGCTCTAACCATGGTTTTGGAGCCGGTTCTAAACCGTTCTAGGGGTGATTTTAGGAACTATTAGAAACTAGCTAGTTTCAGTTTCGACCTATTCCACAAAATTTTAAAAATATTAACGAGTTATATGTTCCAAAAACTCTAAAAATTAGTTGTTATATAATTGTTATTAAAAATAATTAGATAATTTAACCTTTTTAAATATATTTAAAATTTTTTTATCATTAAAAAAAGATGAGAGTTTGAAACCAGAACCACTGGTTTATGAATTGGAACAGGTGATTCACTGAAGGAGGAACCGATGGTTTGTCTAAGGAGGAACTACTGAATCATCCGAGGAGGAACTGGCCCGAAACCAACTCCTCCATAGTTCCAGACCGATTCAAGCTTGATGTTGAATTTGACCGATTCCAGATCCGATTTTGACTTATTCGGTTCTAGGCTGGTTCTAGTTCCCAACCTTTTAAAAAAGATTATTTAAGGAGCAATGGATCCCTTCTATTGATATCAGTCGATCGTCAATCGCCACACCTACTTCTCTTGGTTCATCAACTTCTTATTCTTGGATCTTGTGGGTGGGTTGATAAAAGAAATATTTGGATGTATCAATTTCTATTGGATTAAAGTATTCAAGTTTTCTCTTTTTTCCATCCGAATAAGAATGTTTATAAACTGGATTATCTTTATAAAAAAATGGAATTTCATTCCCTTTCCATTTACTCATATCTCTTCCCTTTTATCGATTATGTTCGGATCCTCCTTTTCTTCTGAAAAAAGGGGGAAGGAGAAGGATCTTTCTTCGGTGGATCCCTCTTGTTCCTGGACTAGTGAGCAGGCTTAATCATGTTTGTCCTATCCGTAAATTGAGATTAGATCCTTAGCCTTTTCGTAATTTTCATCCAATGCTCGTCAATCCTCCTTCTTTTGCTTCGCACATTTTTTTTCTCATTTGTTTTTTGTACTTTTGATTGTTATTTATTTCTACCCTTTTGTCCGAATTTTCATTAGAGTAAAGCTCACTTCTTCTCGTCAATCTTTTCATGTTTTTCGGTCTAATCTTATCCTAAATGTCACATGTTTATTCATGTAAGCTACCATTACCTAAGACGAGGTCAAAGTCACCAACCCAATTCGTCTTCAAGCTTGTAACTTGTCTCCCCCCAATCGCATAGAGAGATCTTCACCTCCACTCAAGATCACTCGCTTTGTATTTTTCAAATATTTATTTATTTTTCTTGAATCCACGAATACTCCACAAATTCATAGATTCAGGTCAGCTCATGTGCAAAGTATATGCATGGGTGACCTCATTAAGAACTACGTGCTCAATGGAACATTCGAACCTCCAATTTTGTATATTTTCACATGAGTCAGTCGCTATACACATTTTATTCACTTGAGTTAACTCTTAAGGTTGACTTTGGATGTTGAATCTATAACCCATCACAATGAAGGATTCCAAGTCTATAAATCCATCGCCGATGAGCAATCTCTACCTTGTTCCAGCTCTGTTAGCCCTTCTGCACGCATGGTTTTACGTAAATGGCCTTCCAGGTGCCAAGGAATATAGAGGACTAATACACCAGAATGCATGTGTTTTTCATAAAGTTCGACATGCCACGATGAACATTGGGCTCTGATTCCCCCGGGTTGTCCCCCGTAACTCATTCCTAAACGGAAGGCAATCCTTCCTCGGATTTGTATAAGCTCAGTTTATTAGGATATGTAAATTTTACAAATAAATATTTAATATATTATCATTAAATATTATATTATATTTTTATTTAATAATAATATATTTATTTTTTAATTATAATTTAAACTATTTATTTATACATCAAATTTTTATTAATTAAACTCATTATGTAAATTCATTGTATATGAATTCGACCCACCTGAAAATTCTCTTCCTCCCGTAATGAAAGAAAACAGGAATGTATTTGTTAAAATTGACACGTGCAAATGGAAGTTGAAATATATATATATATAAGTATCCCAAACTTCACGAGAAAATCTTGTATACAACAGATTCACGTGAAAATCTTGTATATAACGGATATACCATGTAACAATGCGACGTGGTATTACAAGACAATCAAATTAAATTATTTTTAAAATTGTTTTTTTCCTTTAAGATTTACTTTTTCTTTTAAGTTTTATTAAAAAATATCCTAAAAATTACTAAATGCTATTAACTCGTGATACTACATCAGTATCGTCACATGGTATACCAGTGACACCGCATCAATATCGTCGTGTGGTATACCACTTACGACTTACAGACAAGACTCACTCCTACTTCACGACCTTCCAATCTCATTTAATTGTACCTCCAAAGTTACCAAAAAAATGTTTTTGATGGTCAACCGGCCAAAGATAGCTCAAGAGGCATCTCAAATCCCTTATTCTTTGTAATTAACATGTGCTTGAAAACATAAAAACGGAAATTCTACGCTTGCCATACGAGGCGGATTAATATTTGATACTAATACTAGTTCTTGTCCTTGTTCTTGTCCCCTGCCCTCCGCCTTATGTCCACGACATCCTCGTCCATCAACACCTCCTTGTCTCGATCACTATCATCCGATTTCCCGACCACCGTCTCCTTGATCTTCTGGGAGGTCTCCTTGGCCGCCTCCCATGCCCCCGCCACCGTCTGCTTGGCCCTCTCCCCTATGCTCTCGGCTGCCTCCGCAGCCGTGT
The DNA here is from genome assembly GCA_037672795.1 of Lagerstroemia speciosa. Lineage (NCBI taxonomy): Eukaryota > Viridiplantae > Streptophyta > Magnoliopsida > Myrtales > Lythraceae > Lagerstroemia > Lagerstroemia speciosa. The sequence continues at coordinate 9,923,470 of CM075296.1, read as the reverse complement.
GTGACCCCTCCTTGGCCTTCTCAGTGGCTGCCCCGGCCATGTCCTCCGCCCGCTCCGTCATGTCATGGGCGGTTTCCTTCACCTTGTCCTTGCCCTCCTTGGCCTTCTCCGCCGCTGAGCCCGCCACGTCCTTGGTCTTCTCCTTCGTCTCGTGGGCATACTCCTTGGCCTTCTCCTTCGCATCCTTGGCTCTGTCGGCAACCGAAGAAGCCGTCTCCTTACTCTTCTCCTTCATCTCCTGAGATGTTCCCTTAGTCTTCTCCTTCATCTCGTGGGCAGTCCCCTTAGTTTTCTCCTTCATCTCCTCGGTCCTCTCTTTAGCCCTCTCGGTAGCTCCTCGAGTTGCCTCTTTCGCCTCATCCTTCAAGTCGGGCCACTTATTGGTTTCGTTCATCGACTCCTTTGACTGATGGGCCATATCAGCCCTCGAGTCCCTCGGTGGATCGACAGAGCCCCGGTCCTGATATTTCCCAAAAGACAATCAACATTCATCGGACAGCATGATCCCATGAATAGATGCATATCGTACACGTAAAATTCATAGAAGACGCTCATATCAAACACGCACAAGGAGAAGTACAAAACAAACTTAACTCATAGGTGTATACCTCATCTGAATATCGAGAGGCCGATGTCGAGAAGCAAACTCTCGAGACCCTGCGCGAAGACGAAGGCAGAGTCAAAGCTGTCCGAGGGAATGCCTTGGAGAGGTTGAAAATGGCGCTTTTTGCTATGGACATTGCTGCCATTTCGTCAAGGTAACCAAGCTCTCTAAAACCAATTTATTCTTGCTTAATGCCTTGGCCTCTCCTCCTGTACTTTCCGGTTTCTCTGTTTTCTTCCTATTGTGGAGCCAAATTATACGGGCAGAGCTCCGTAGGGGCGGGTTTCTCATGGCCTGACACATGTGATCCTGCCTGACACGTGTGATGGCTTGTTGCTTTGGCATCAGCAGCGATGAACACATGTACTACCCTTTTCTTGCTTGTTGAGCTGTGAGGGATGTGATTCGGAGGATGGGCGGTGAAGGCCACGAAGTTGGGCCTTTGGCTGTTGGGTTACAATGTCTACTTTTGGCAGCCCATTCAAGTGATATCTATCGATGTTGTACTATGGTCCATCACTCTTTTTTTTTTCGATGATAAAGGAGATTCATGATTGATAAGAAGTAAAAATAAAAAATAAAAAACACATAACTCGTATTGCGAGGATCGAACTTGCAGCCCGAGGGGGTCTTATGCAACCATACTAAGATTTCTTCCTCCCCTTTCTGCTGCTTTATCTTGGTCCATTCGGCTGCTTTATACTCGTTTGATTTTGAAATGGCCGACGACAATTTTTGGCAACTTGCTTGGCATTGGAATGGTCCGCAGCGAGTTCGCATTTTCCTTAGGCTAGTTGGACATGGAAGACTCCATACAAACACAACTTACGAGCTAGTAGAGGAAACGATAGTTCGGTTACGTGTCCACATGATTGCATCGAGCATGAAACGGTACTTCACGTAATTTGAGATTGTAGGGTGAGCCACGAAGTATATGGATAAGGTAGATTCCATCTCAATTTCAATCTTGGTTCTTTCATCTTACACTGCAAGTTGGTGTTGGACCAATTGGCAAGAGAACCTTTGGATCTTGTGTGGCATTGATTAGTATTATTTTTAGGATTTCATGCTGGAGTATGGGATTGGAGGAACAAATCTCTCTTCGTTGATGGATTCCTGAAACAGTCGATGAGATATAATTTATTTATCCATATGCTCCTGGGGTGGTCATCGATACAATTTATTTATCCATATGCTCATGAGGTGGTTGAAAGTAAGGATTTGATGAAGTTTAAGCCCAATTCACAGTTAAGACAGTAGCAGGAAATTGGATGGCGTAAGCCGCCATATGGATGGAGTAAACTAAATATTAAAAGGTGTTGCCAAGGGTAATCTCGGAGCAGCGGCTTCAGGAGGCATTATTGTTAACTTTGCAAAAAAATTAACTATTTACATGCTTTTCGGACCTTTATTTAAGTGAATTGTTTGAGTTTAACTTAATTTGTGTGCTTGATTTAGCAATATTTTCCTCTTGAATAAAACGGATTCAGAATTGAATTAGTGATTAAAATTCGGGTTTATTTCAAGAATATTGGCACTTCTAAAGTGTTTTGTGATGTAGGTGCATATTTGAAGACCAATCGGGATTTAAAAATGAATTATGAATGAAGAAATGAAGCTGATCAGAAGAGTAGAATATTGGGACCGCGGCACCACCGGGAGACAGAGAAGAAGGACCACGATCCTAAACAGTTTAGCAGCGAACTTCGGGATATTTATTGCCGAATCAAAGTCGATTAACCAAAATATGACACAACATATTTCTTGGCTGATTAAGAAAGATTTGGGGTGGAAAAGATTTCGATTCAACTCAGGGAGAAAAGAGAGAATGTTTCTAGAGTGGAAAGATGAAATGTTATATTATAAAAAAAATTCTTCAAACATCCTCAAAGCACTAAAAAGAAGAAAGCTGCAAGCTCTTGTAGCAGCCAACAATCCATCCATCTATAGTTATTTTGCTACCAAGAAGATTGGGAGACTCGTGATCAAGAAGGAACAAGGCGGAGCACTTCGAGGCGGCTCGAGACTCGAGGGATCAACTTCGACTTATCTAGAGTTTTCTTACCCCTTCTCTCTTTTCTTTGGTTCATGATATATTCCAACTCTTTCTTGGTGGTTGTTTTTACTTTGATCAAGAACTAGTTTCTTAATTCCTAGGACAAGCAATATAACTCCTTTCTAATTTCTAAATTCTTCTTTCTTCTCTTATATGTGATTGATTATATTCGTGTTACTTATATTATTCATGTGTTTAATGCTTTCTAATAGCGTGGCCAACAATTAGATCGAGTCAAAGAGATGGACAAACTCGAGAGACGAAGTTGAAATCATGCCAGAGATAATATAACTCAAGATTATTCACATTGAGAGGTCGGGATTATTTGTGAAGAAGTATCGAGAGATTTGCCTATCATCCTAAGCATCCAAATTAGGGTTCGAACTCAATGGGTTTCTTAATATTAATTGCCCTAGAGATAGAATAATTGTAATTAATTACATATAGAGATTATGTTTAGATTTAAAAGTAGGATTAAGGGAGTTGTGAGCCATAGGTCTATTAATATTAATCGATTCCTTCTAATTGCTGTCAATTTACTTTTATTATTTTGTTTGAATTACACACCTAATTTCAAATTGCCTAATTTGATTTTGTTGCTTAATTTATTATTTAGTTTTAATTAGACAAGATTCTCGTTACAATCTCTTACTCTTTCACTATATTACTTATTCGATACGTAAACTTGCGTGCCTTTTAGTTATTAATTTTATGGCAACAATTATTCGTGACCAAGATGGGAATTTTGATTTGTGATTTCATGCACAACACTGGAGTTGGAACGTTCATGAAAGCAGAGTTATGGAGCGTGTTTTCAAGGCTGAAGATGGCACGGGAAATGGGTATTCGACAATTGATGCTGGAGGTGGATTCACAAGTGGTGGCAAAATTAATCTCTCAATCGAATTTTGATGCAATGGCTCAATGGCTAATCCTGATTATTGGGGTGATTCTAAGTCTGGCAATTTTTGACATGACACGATAACCCGACATGATACTACATGGAGTTAGGGAGGTTTGGGTCAAGCCTATTTAGACACGAACTTGTATAGACATAATAAATAAACGTGTTTAACTGAATTTGAATCTGTGTAACACGACATGACATGTTTAAACACTTTTATTAAACGTAATCACTATTTATATATATATTGACTCATTTAATACATTTATCTATGAAAATTTTATGATATATAAAATATTATATGCATTACATGTATCAATATTATTAAAAATGATGTTATATGATCAATAATTGATTAATCTTACCAATTTATTATACTAATTATCAATAAATATTATTATTTTAGTGATCATATAATATATTATTAGAGTATAATTATATATTATCGATATTTTATATTAAACGGGTCAACCCAGTTTAGACACGATTTAGACATGACCGTTTAGACACGAATCCGTTTACAAAAAAAAAAAAAAAATAAATGTGTCATATTCAGATCATTAGAGTTTCTAACCCGGACAAGTTTAGACACGACACGTTTAAACACGACACGACACAGTTTACTAAGTGTTAGGTGATTGAACTCCTGCGGTCGAGGGATTGGGTAGTGAATATGCAGCACATATTCTCGAAAGGAAACTTTTGCACAGATTGCCTTACCAATCAGGTTCTGGACTTAGAGAGAAGATTTCATCTACTAGTTCCCCTGCCTTAGAGGCGTAAATTAAAACTAGGAAAACCGAAAAACTGAAAAAATAAATCAAATCCAACCCGAAAAAACAGAATTCTTGGAGCCTGAAATGAAATTCAGTCCGTTTTCAAGCGGACGAAAAATCGGCCCAAAAAGTTGAGTCACGACCCAAAATAACTGGTGTGGTCCAGACCACCCAAATTTCAATATATATTTATATTTTTATTTTGGAATTTGTATTAGAAGTATAATTCAAGTATGATTTGTCTATTTGTCTCTGTAAACATTTTGAATTGTTCCATATAATTCAAGTATAGAATAGTTGGTGTAATTCAAATATTATGATTCAAAATATAATTGAAGTGTAATTTCATGTATAACTAGATGCAAATATTCTATATTATAGTCTTTGTAAATGTTTCAAATTGTCCAATGAAAATCTTAATGCCAATGCAATTGTATTAATAATAGGTGTCAGAAAAAACCACCCAAAACGGTCAACTTTTCACAACCCCAAATGGTTCTTTGTATGGTTTTTGAGAGTTAAAAAATAGACGAAAAAAGTGGGGGCCCGATAATTTACAAAAAGATCCACTCGACCCATACCGTCTTCATCCCTACTAGTGAACTTCGTCATTTAATTCTCACAGACATTGTTGGGATTACCGTACCTCGCCTTAAATACTTTCAATTTTGATGTGTTTGGATGATGGAATAACAAAGCAGAAATTTTAAAATGAGCACGAAATGTCAATAGTTGAATTGTTTCATTATTCGTTATTCATGTGCCTTTTTCGTTGCATTCACTTACAACAGGGAAAGAACCACCAGCCAAAGGCGCAGCACTCCCACTTAGGTGCATTCTTCTTTGCAGTCCTGGTCTTTCGTCCACAACCCCAAAGCACAACCTATTACCCCTAATACACCTTTCTTTAAAGGAAAAAAAACTTTTGGTCCCCAATTTTTTTACGTTTTTATCATTTTCAACTTAAATATTTATTTTTATTTATCATTCACATCTTCAACTTTTGAAATTTTGATCACTTTAGTCCTATCAAAAAATTGTTAGAAACCATACTCTGTCACTGATTAATAAAATATTAGTTACTGACAGGTGTCTCTTTTAAAATTAGGGCTCATTTTTCTCAAAACGATTCACAATTTTATAATGATAATAGTCAACTATCAATTTTCAACCGAGAATGTGTCTCAATTTTAAAGGAGATGTGATCGCTTATAAAACTTTACCGATATTTTTTATTTTCATTTACTTTTCTTCCTTTTTCTTTATTTTTTGAAAATTTTTTAATGAAATATTATTTTTTTATGGAATATATTTTTTGGATGAAAAAAGTAACAGTAGAACTAAAGTAGAAAAAATTCAAAAGGTTCACGACGTAAATGATAAAAAATAAAGATTTATAAAGAAAATAGTAAAAAAAAAAAAGGTCAAGGATCACAAGTGTCGTTTACCCTTCTTTTAACCTAATAAGTTACACCTGGGAAGCCTACATGAGCGTTAATACTCTTCTCGCTTCCTCCAAAAGCATTCCGCATCTGTTGACATGGAATTGCTAGGGAACCTCGGCCACGTTTTTCACCGAAGGAAACCTCTATAATCCAGCAACGAGAGGTCAAGTAGAGAGAGAGATTTTCTCTCTCTAAAACAACCGGCTCTTGCCCCCTTTTTTTTTTCGTTTTGAGGCATTTCAAATTTTCTTGACGTTCTGCAACTTTTCAATATATTAAATCTTTTTATTATTAACATAATATATATATATATAATCAGTACTAATTTCGTACATAATATTGAATATTCGGGATTGAAATGAATTCTAACTTATTCAGATTTGGGTGATTTGGTAAAGGTTGAATGAGTTATCTTCAAGTAAAATTAGTAAACTTAGGATGATCTCTTTTTTTTTTTTAATAATAATTTGAGTTGAATGAATTTTAAATAAATATGATTTTACAAGAATAGATATTTTATATTTTACCCTTTAACATTAATAACAGATAGTAAATATGATCTCATTTTATAAAATCTCCCAAATCTGTAGTTAATACATATGATCTATAAAATTCTTGGGTATATTATTTAAAATTTGGGATTAAATAGTTGCAAACTAATTCACATTTTATAAAATGAACAATCTGTATGTATTACTTATATATTGTGAATTTTCAGTGTCATATTTAGCTTTGATGCTCGTAACGATTTCATATATGCTCTTATTCAACTCGTTCCACTTCTAGTTTAACATATTACCCCAAAAAATGAAGATTCTTAGCCATTACTTCACAATTTAGGAAGAATTTCACAAGATTAGACCTATTTAAATTTCAGTTATCAGTTTTAAGAGCCATCTGTTAACCAAATTTGCTTCATTCATTCTACTTCCAATTGAATATTTTTTTAAAGAAGTGAAGAACTGATCTATTGCATTGTAATTTAAAGTGATTTAATCATTATTCAGTAAATTTGAATTTTCAATGTCAGTATTTTTGAAAAACTGACACAATTTTTGTAAATAGTTGAAATGAATGTAAATTTTATCTAATTCAACAATATTCTAATTGCACATAGTTTTGTGAAAACATTTACATGGCTGGCCATCCACATCCACATTGCATATAGTTTTGTGATATTTTATGGTTTCCACCTGGTCAGAACTTCAATTTCAAAGAACACAAACATTAGGATCACGTACCTGATCTAGTTGCTCACACCATACCTTCAGAAGATTCATAACAAGCAACTGGTGGAGAAAAAAGTGGAGGCTCTGTTGCAAGGTCCTTCTAATTGGCTGTCTTAATAACAATATATGTGTTATGTACTGTTGTTGATATGTCTGACATAACCTCCATTCCATTTTTTCAAGAACGAGAGCTTGAACATGTCATCATTAGCAAGATCAAGTGCCAGAAGGATGAGCGAATTTACTTGTAATAGACCATCACATGGATGTTAACTTTTTCATTTGTAGAGTTGATACATTTTATGGTAAACAATTGATGTATTGAGAATGTCTTCTTGTAGTGATTGTTGCAAAACATCCATTGTCGATTACCACTGGAGTTGTGAACATTGTTCGTATGATTTTTACCTCACTTATTGTCACGAGATTCATGAAAATTGCCTACAAGCTTATCAAGAGGAGATAGAGATGGAATATATTAATAGAGGTCCTAAGCACTACCATGGGAGAGTAGAGAATGCTGGAAAGCAAAGAATAACCAATGTTGTCCATTGTCAAGTGAACAAAATTTGGAATGTTTGCTAAGATGGAAGGATTCGTTGTCCTTCAAATAGTAATTGTGGGTGTGCATGGCAGTTCCTACGACTAGAATGCATGTTGGGAGAGAACTTCATATCATTCTTAATGGAGAAAGCTGAACAAATTTTGAACAAATATGGTCCCAGTAAGACTGTTGCAACAATACAACCATGCTTTTTATTATTATTATTATTATTTGATACAATACAATCATGCTTATGTCAGAGTGAAGCAACTGCAGAGGGTGATGTTGAACATCAGATTGTACGAAAGGCAGCTCATAGAGCTCATTCAACAATAACTACTTGTACTCTATAGATGCTAGAAATATCAAATTCATAGATTTGTTGCACTTCTAGTACCATTTAAAGAGGGGGAAACCTGTCATTGTGAGTGAAGTTCTATAGATGATTTCAGGTCTCAGCTGTGAACCAATGATAATGTGACGTGCAATGTGTGAAACTGCAAAAAAAGAGCAAAGTCAGCATAAGGATGTAAAGGCACTTGCTTGTCTTAATTTATGTGAGGTTAGTGATATATTATCTATTTTACTAAAACCTATACCTGTGTATAAAGTCAAAATTTAAAAGTGTATTGTATTATTTCAACAGAATTGTTGTAATATTGCATATGGGAATTGTAGGTTACGATAAACATACACCAATTCTTTGTTAATTCCAACAAGGTATAGTTTGATGAAGCCAATTGGCCTCAACTACTCAAATTGAAGGATTGGCCTCCTTCAAACTTTTTCCACGAACGTCTCCCACGTCATGGAGCAGAGTTCATAGCTTCTTTGCCCTTCAAGGAATAAATGCATCCAAAGTTTGGTATTTTTAACATCTCCACTAATTTGCCTGAGAATTTGTTAAAACCAGACTTGAGCCCAAAAACGTATATTAGTTATGGAGTTGCTTCGAAGCTTGGTTGCGGTGACTCTGTTACCAAACTTGATGCTGATATGTCTAATGCGGTAACAAAATGGATTGTTTATTCGTTAACTGTTAACATGTGTTGAACAAGAACTTCAGGTGCTTTTGGTTCTATGATTGACGATAGTTCACTATATTATGTTCAGGCCAATGCAATTACACATGCTGCTGAGTTGAAATTGACGCTCGACAATTAGAGTGAATAGAACTGTTGAGAAGTGTCACAGGATGCAATACCAAAAGGAGGGCATGGAGAATGTATACTAAAGCAATACAGCTAATGGAAATGTAGACACTGATATAGGGGACACATTGATTTACAATGAGGGAGGGGCAATTTAGGACATATTCCGAAGAGAATATGTTCTGAAATTACGACGTTATCTCATGGAGCACTTTAAGGAGTTTAGGCACACTTACTGTTGTCCATTGCCCAAGGTAATATCCTCATTATCATAAATGGTAGCTCCTTCTGAATTTTATCTAACTTTTGTTTGGTTTACTAATGAATTGTATCATATGTTAATAGGTGATAGACCTGATACATGATCAGACCTTCTTTTTGACTAAGGAACATAAGACAAAACTGAAGCATGAATATGGCATGTCTACCAATTGACTTTCATAGTGATATTACCGCCAAATTATTATCTCTTTTGTTGTATAATTGATGGTTGATTTTCCTTTGATATGTTTTGTTCGTTATGTAGGAATAGAACCGTGGACATTCATTCAAAGAGTTGGTGATGTTGCCTTTATTCCCCGCCAGTTGTCCGCATCAAGTGAGAAATATTAAGGTCAATGTATAGAAATTTTAAGGCAGCAATAAACATTCCACGATAAATGATGGTGGCCATTCATTTTATCCATGTATTGGTGCTGCTAATGAATTGTGTTCATATTTTGTTGTACGAGTCATGCATTAAAGTAGCTATTGACTTAATTGCACCTGAAAATGTTGGCAAGTGCTTCAAATTGTCTGAGAAATTCTACATGCTACCTACAAATCATGGAGCGAAGGAAGATAAGTTAGAGGTATTTTCCTTACTCACTAAGGATGTGTTTATCATACCACTTCATGCCAGTGCATTTTGATGGGTAATTGCTTTACCTAATAGGTTAAGAAAATGGTGGTATACACCATGCAACAAGCTATCAAGGCATTGTATGTTTCCCATGGCAAGAGGTAACGTGATGCTAGCCGATCTAAAGAGTTTCTTATTTGACAATAGACTGCATGGACTATTTATGAGATGAGTAGTATACACTCGGTTTATTTCCAATTATGTTCTCTTGCTTAACAGGTCAAGAAAAGGTGGTCAAGTAATTGTAGCACAGAGAAGGAGAAATGATTACATGTCTTGTAACATATTTTGTATAGTAAGTACAACATCAACATAATAGTAATAGAGAATTATGTAATTTTTCATTAAGGTTTTGTCCATGAAAGTTACTATTAGCTTATGTACAAGTTCGTGCTTAGTGCCTATCACAACAGTTAACTAGGGTTTAAATATTGCTGTTCATTTCCAAATATTGAAAGCATCTAGTTACAATACATGTTGAACAATGTTAACATCCATCTCTATGACAATAAATTTTGCATTCATATTTTATTTGCATGCATTTGTCATTTTCATGGCCTTGTTTTAGTTAGAGGGTTGGGCCGGGTTAATATGATATTGTTGGAGTTCACTCTTTTCTTCCCTATATTAATGTGTTGCATGCTGGCCTTCAGAGATTTTTATTGGCCAAAAAATTACAGTACAGTAGAATCATTTGATATTTGACTTCTTCTTTGGAGTGACATTGATGGGTCACAATTAGCCTGAGCTGTCTCGGCTAGGTAGTGTCCAGTGTTATTCCCTATTGCACTTGACGTTGCTTTTTCACGTCAAAGCTATTCATGTAATTAAATACTTGTAAAAAAGGAATGCTGAGAACATTCCTTTCTATTATATATTTGCATATGCTTTCATTAGGTTGCACCATATTATAAGTCATCTCTTACTACTTAGTGATTGTCTTCTTTCCTTTAAGATGAATAGGGGGTCTACTTCCTCTAGAATACCAAGTTTCTTGAAGTTACTGCTTGGGGAACCTTCTAATACACAACTTGCATCTTTTTTTTTTTCACCTATAGTAATACATTATTGAAAGTATTGTATGGATCCATGCTAACATATGAAAAATTTTCTCATATGCAGGAGGTTCCCACTCGATTCTTGGAAAACTTTCTTAGCAGAAAATAGATATCCATTATGTTGTAGCCACTGTACAGTTTACTACCATAAAAAAAAGTGGGTAGTAAGTACAAAAAGGGTGGGTGGACGTAGCTTCTTACGACCGAGAGGTCTCACATTGCTCATGAATTGCACCTAAACACGAGGGATACCTTGGTTTTGAGTGTACAATCTTGAAACACTGCTATTGACGGTTTATGACAAAATTGTCAAAATGCTGAAGGTGATTGCATTCTATTTTATCTATACAATGCATTTGAAGTGTTAGTTTAGCACTATGTTTCGGATGTCTAGGCAAAATTTTCAACAGGATGACAATATGTGCATCCAAGACTATTTATTATCACGAACTAAATATAAAACTTATTAATAGAGCACTACATATATCAGGTGCAGTAGTTAAGTTTCATTGTATCGTTCTTTAAGCTTTACTTCTGTTAAAGTTATAATTTTAGCTAATGTTGACAATGGAAGCATTTGTAATATGATTTTCTAATGAATGTATGAGATGACTTACAAGTATAAACTTTAGAGAAATGAGTGATTTAGTAGTTTAGTAATTCGTTTACATGGGAGTCATTCCTTGAACGATACATGTTCAAACATTTAACTTGGCTGACTATATCTTTACAGAATCAGTTCATATAACGATAAAAAAGATTAATTGCCTTACAACATTAATTAAAATAGTTTTACCAAAAAAACCTAATCCACTATTTCTTTTACATAGTCATCTGTCACAATAAATATAAATATTAACATGGTACTGCACGAGAGATGAGTATAAATTGCAACATTCATACAGTTGGGCATTTACTAGCTCATTCAACTGTGCACTTAATGCTTCTACTAAAGAATGAGTTATGAATGGTTTTGCAGTCTTCTATTTATGTTACACAGTCAACTATTAATGTAAGCATAAATAACAAATATTTAGATGCGCATAGCACGTGGATTTCACATTAAGCATGTGACTATTTATTTACATAGTTAGCTATTAACTTGATACTCCAATAGAAGTTATCAAAGATTACACCCAACACAACTAAGGACAGATTTTATCACGCAGTGTTCTGTCCTGTCAATCAACTTATATTGATAGTTTTCTGTCCTATCCGCAAACTTCATTAACAGTGTTCTATCCTGCCAATCCACTTATTTGACAGTGTTCTGTTTACTCAATCCACTTATTGACAGTGTTTCCTGCTATCAATCTATTTTGTTGACCGTATTTTGTCTTAACAATCAAATTTATTGACAGTGTTCCGTCACTTCTATATGCTTTTAAAAACTAGTACAAAGTGTCAATTCCCATTTTTGGCTGTAGTGTATCATGTTAATCCACTCATACTAATACTATTGGGGCATCTCAATGTGCTTCAGGATGCACGACACTGCTCGATCCCGAATTCTAGTTAACAGATTTCTATCATGCCAATCCAATGAATACTATCATTACATCATTGACATTTGTGCAATTACACTCAAGGACAAATAAATCATGTTACATTATCGGTTATATATATCAATACTTCCATTATTATGCAACCATATTTTTGAACACCCACGTCTAACTTCTCACTCATTTCCACCTATATTGAATTGCTCCTCCAAGATGAGTAGTGGCTCTACTTATTGTAAATTCCCACAAATCTTCAGAAAGCCACTACAAGATACCTATTTCAAACGAAAACTTGTATTTCTCATTGCTTATGTTTAAGTAATGGTTGATCAATCTATAAAATATATATTTTATGCTAACTTATGATTGATGTATGGTATATATGCAGGAAGTTCCCACCAAATTCATGAGAAATTTCTGTGGGAATACCATCTCCATTAGTCTAAAGCCCAGGTATGGTTTATCAACTTCAAAACCATGGCCTGTCCTTGTAAAAACTAAGCATGAACATAGTTTCTTCACAGTTGGATGGTATCCTATTGTGAGGGAATTGGGACTAAAGGATTTGGATACATTGTTGTTAGAGGTCTACAATTCCCATATAGTTCTTATGACAATGTACGATGAGTCATTGTGCCAAAATACAGCAAGTAAGTCGTTTTTCCATCCTTCATACCTATTTGTACAATTATTATATATATTAAACTCATGTATTGAATGCGAACACACTTTTACAGTCCATCCACAAGCAGATACAAATTAGGAGTATATTGAAATCTCTGACAATACCTATGATGAAGAGGATTCTAATGGCAGCTCGTCTATAGAGATTTAGGAAAAGCTCTTCCTCCATGAGGAGTATTATGATAGTCATATATATCTATATGTACTTACTGATTCTGTCTTATATTTATATACAACTCATTGTCTATGTGTAGCAATAATGAAGTTGTTTCTTATATCTATCATAATGAAAATGGAAGTACGTGCATTATGGGTTCAAAATGGACTAAAATTACATGCCTTTAACAATTCAAAAATTACATAGTTCACTGTTTACTTGGACAGTTCAATTTGCCCACATAAGGAGGTTTTCCTGTTAACCTACATAGATAAATTAGAAAGTTTATGCAGCATACTCCTTGTCTATACAAATCCCTCTCGCTTTTAGCAATGCACTGTCCAAATATTCACATAGTTTAAATACTATAATATGTCAAATTAATTATAACTATTAAATAGCATATATAAAATTATTTGCAGTACATAGACAGTCGATTGTCAAATTAATTGCCAATGTAAGCATGACCGGTATAAGGAGTTCAACAACATATATAGTCAACTATATACTTACATAGACCACTGTTAAAAAAGCACATTCTGTGAGCTTATAGAGTACTGTCTACTTACATATACAATCAATTGTCCACTTACATAGACCATTACCAAAAAAATACATTCTATCAACTGTCAACTTACATAGTCCACTGTCAACTATTTACTTACATAGACGACTGTCAAAAAAATCATATTCTGTGTGTTATATAGCCGTACAAGAACTGCCCATAATTATCATGCTGTCCTTTCACCCAAAATGAGTACTCACTAAAATTGCACTACAATCCCTTAAGCATATATCAACTAATTATAACAAAAATTGGATCCATACTGTACACCTTCATATTCCTCCAATTATTTTCCTCCTTTGAACACAATCAAATGGCCCTTTCAAGGCATATTATCTTGCCAATTTAATAACATCTTCTTTTACTTCATTTGCTGACCAAAATAGTAAGTCAATACCAATCTTGAAATAGTCAACAAAAGTAGTGACCCGTTCCAACATACAATTCAATCATATGAAGAAAGACCAATAAACATAATAATTTATAAATATCTTGACAATCATACCATGTCTAGAAGACGGAAATCATTAATGCAATGTTATCATCACTACACAATAAGAATTACTCTTAAAGAACATGTAAAATACTCAAGGTAAACTAATAGTAAATTTGACATACTAATTCCCTTGAGAAAACTTATCTGGAACATAGTCAGGGAATTCAATGGGCTATTGCAAGATCGGCATAACTCCATCCTCATGCCCGTATCCATCATCGAGGAAAAATTCACCCAATACAGATAGTTGTAAAAGATATATTAAACAACACATCAACATGCCATTACACTAACTTGTTCAATCATATCCTACATCTATCTCACTAGTTTTTGGCAAAGTTCAATTAATTGCTTACGATGTTGGATCCAAAATTACTGGTGTCAAACACCAAACATTTTTTTTCCTTCATTCTCAAGACATATAAAATCCAATGCAACTTCCTGATGTTAACAGGAAGATATATTTCTCCAAGTGAAACATGACAAAAGTTAATCAGAGAAAAGCATCACACAATTAGCAATGATTATGGTAGCACATTATATTACAAACCTCCTCATAATTGTCGATATTGCCAACATATTTACCCTTCAAACTTTTATAATTATTTGTGCTTGCGGATCCATTCTCCATCATGAACTTTACCATTTGTAATATAACAAAAACGAGAACTAAGTCTAAGATTAGTTTTCCATACACAAATACATAAAACAAGTTCATAATTTGGATCATACATACCATGAACCAACTTGGTAGAAAACACCGTGTCCAATTTGGGTCTTTCTCTTTTTATCCGAATAAGTTTTTTGACGAACATGTCAATGACATCATTCCGTCTCCAAGTACATGGGACAAGACTGGATAAACCCAATTTGGTTAAACTATACCATTTCCCTTGAACTAACACTTCCCTACAATATATTTTAAATGGCTTAGATATATGCACTACTGAATCTATTATCATATAAACTGAAAAAGGATATTACAGTTAGCTTACCCAGAATTTTTCACATCTAGCTACGATGAAAATGAGTATTGTAGTACTTGTAGCTCTCTTGTTATAAAAGGACAATGTCCCGTGTCCATCACAATTTTCAGGATATGAATTCACAAAGTTTGCTTAAACTTCTGACTTCAACAATTTTCATACCATACAAAAAATGTATGGTTCATACTTTTAAAGCTAATATACTCTTACCAGTGGATACAAATGAAAGGATTTCCTCTTTTCATTTGTTTCACGAAAACTGATCTTCCTTGATGAGCTTTTGAGATGCTTTGCAATGTCAACTGCTGCTTGTGCTCGCTTTTTCTTCAACTCAATAAGGATAAATGGGCTCCTCAAAAAATGACTAGGCCTATTGGTGGAAGAAACCGCATGAATATGTGTGGATCTCATTGAAATCCACTAATCAAGAGACATCATGATAACAAAAATATATTCATCATTTAAGAATGTCATTTATTTGGACAGTAAATGAATACCTCCTTTGACTATTGTGTAGCTGATGGTCCTACTCCTTGGTTCTGATTGATGCTTTCATGAGCATTACTCGTATTTCATACACGATCATCCACTACCTTATTGTCCTCAGGGACGACTTCACATTCGACATTCCTCAAGTTATCCAAATTCTCAGCCTAAACAATATTATTAAACATTCCGTTTTCATGAAACACATCTTCAGCCCTTTTCTCCACCCCCTCCATTATGTTTTTCCATGGTACATCACCATGTCTTAAAATCTCACATATCTCTTCCATAAGGGACATTTTCAACTTCGTTATCTCATCGAACAATGATTGTTTCACACCATCAAACATTTCAATCATTTGAGCTTTTAGCTCAGATATTTGTCCCTCGATATTCATGAGTTTCTTTTCTATAGGAAAAATCGTCAATGTAAAAAAAACTAATATATCATAATCTTCAGAGTATTAACAAAAAATAATAAACATTATAACAGAGACAATTTCATTACCTACTTTGACTGCTCATATTTAATATTTGGATCTGGAGTAGAAGTGAGAATCACCTATCAATAGCCTAAATGTTGTTATATAAAATATATTACACTTTTCAGAAAATTAAAAAATCAATTACTCCAATACTTGCACTCCTATCATTGAAGCCTCTCTTTGTCTTAATGAGAGTCATTATCTCCCTAATTTCATTCCTTCCCCAAAATTGGAGATATGGACAAGTCCGTATTCTAAGGGGAATAACTAATCCCCCAACATTCACATTGTCAATAAACAACATTTGAAATAATAAATATTTTTATCAGATATAAATATATCCTATAACCATTGATAATAACGAATAAACTATTATATTTTAAGCAAGCACATACCAGGAGCAGGACCAGATAGCCAATTATACACATTTGTTCACTTACTTTAAAGTTCTTGATGCCTTCATTCAGCTTCTCCATAACAAGCTTTGACTAGTTATAAGATCTTATTTTTTGTACATCTTTTACACTAAATATATGACGTTTAAATATTACATTATTGGCTGATGGACACAACAAAATTCCGACAATATAAAGCATAACACTCTTTTAAAGAAAAATGTTGTCGGATTTATGTTGGGATCTATCAACATCTATTCCACTTCACCTAACAAAATTGTTCGAGATTTCCCAAAATCTCGCATTGTTGCCTCAATTTCTATGTCATTGCCTTCAAGAGGAACGTCTAACCCTTCCGCATTAAGCCCCAACATCTTATGAACTTCTTCATCATTGACATTCATCTCAGTCTCATATATCACTAATGCTTTCCTACTGAAATCATAACAATCTATCAAAAACAAATAATTTTTTTGATTTAGTCGCATATTAGGAACATGCAACAACCCTCCAAAACCGCATTCCGTGACAACATCCTTTTTCACTTGATTGAACGGGTTGAAAAGGTTAGCGATTGCCTCAGGTGAACATTATGTTAAAAATTTATCTTGCCATAGGAATAATAGAAATTACTAATATATACCGTGTGATGCTATTGTCGTGCAAATAATATCATAAAGATTCTTACACTTTTATCTGTAGAGTTTTTTGATGTCTCCGACACTCTTTCAGCAAATTCTTTACTCTTTAACTTCCTTTTAATCTTACCTAAAAAAAGTGTAATAATAAGATAATCCCATTAGTCTAATTAAAATAATTCATTTAAAAACACATTTCCTACTGATTTTAACAAACATATTCTTAATAGTCAACAATCTAAAAACCCTATTGAACGCAATCCACAAAATGAAATAACACTTACATAACATTACCATACTAATTATTAAAATACTAAGTCCTGCGTAAGTTTAATTCAATCTATATAAAATATGATTAAAATGCAACTTGAATTTGTACTTGGGAAATGAAGATATGAAAAGCATAGACAATCATATCTTTTAAAAAATTAAGGATTCCACTAAGATCATCTCATTCTCAAAGTCATACAGATTCCATATTATCCATGGTTATATATTTAGGCAGTCAATTGTTTATTTCAATAATTGATTGCCACTACAAACATATTTTGTGTAGGTATCAATACATGAACGTGAGCACACCAAGGTGAAATGTTTACATTGCTAACCATTTATTTACACAGTTAACTATTTACATAATGAGTTTTTGTAAGGTTTATCAAAAAATGAGCACTGACTGAAAATTTTATATTTGAGATGGTCCGCTATCAACATCGTAAATTTTGATAGATGGTACATACAAACAAGACAAATATACTATTAGAAAGTTCAGATAAACAATTGTCTATTTAACAGTTCACTGCCAATATCAATAATTTACAAAGGAAAGGGTTTTTTATGTAGCCAAGAGGCCAACACCTAAATTTATAAAATAAATCATGATTTTAGGAACTGAAGATGCTCACATGTTGGACATTAATGCATACCAAGCAGAGCCACCACAGCATTAGAGAGGACCGAAGAGAGCGGAGAGAGTTGAGCCACCCATAACACTAGAGAGGAGCGAGCAATGGGCGAAAAAAGCGGAGAGAGTCAATCCAACCACAACACCAGAGAGAAGCGAGCAAGGGCAGAGAGAGCGGAGAGAGTTGAGCCACACAGCCAGAGAGGAGAGGAACGAGCAATCGACGGAGAGAGCGGACAGAGTCAAGCCACCCATAGCACCAGAGAGGAGAGGAGCGAGCAATGGCAGAGAGCGGATAGGGGGGAGCGAGAGATCGGCAAAAGAGCGATCAACAAGTGCTAATATAGAGACATTTCCAGCTCCTTCAACAAGTCAGGCAGGAAGGACAAACTTGCTACCTATACAATCGGTTAATCAAAGGGGATGACTGAGATTAAATGAGCAGATCGAATGGTGGAGACTACCTGCTGGACTATACATTTATTGAACAGTAGAATTTTCCTTCACAGAAATGCAACATGGAAAAGAAAAAAAAATGTTTTTACCACCTGGATAGATTTGCCAGCACGGCATCCACGTCACCATCACCTTACACCTAATCCTCCCTCTCAAGAAGATAAGCCTTTGCTGCCCATTTCATCTTCTTCATCTTCCGCTCCGTTATCCTGCTCTTCCCTCGCACTGAGCTCCCGAAAAGCTCAATTTCCATGGCGACGGCAGCCGCCTCCTCGGCCCATCTCCCATCCGTCTTCTCCCTCTCCACCCAACCCCACCGCCACCGCTTCCACCTCTACCGCCGCCTCTCTCTATCCACCAAGCCCTCAAAACCCCCTCTCCTCTCCTCCCGGGCCCCAATTCCCAAACCGCCGGTTGTCCGAGCCCAATCCGAAGAATCTGATACCTTCCTCTTTGCCAACGCTGAAGAATCCGCCTCCAATTCTGCAGATGCCCCTTTCGTCCCAGCGAGCCCGCCGGAGGGATTTGTCCCGCCGCCATCCTTCGACGACGGTCCCCTCGAGACGGAGGACGAGATAGCCGCCGCCTACGAGGAGATCTACGGGCCCGCTTACAGCGGAGTTAGCCTCCTGGGCAACGACATTTACGTAATGGACTCCAAGATGAAGAAGACTTCCGGGTTCGGGTCGAAGAGCAAGAAAGAGAAGCTAAAGGATGGCTTCGAGGAGCGGGTGGTCCAGGTCAGGCGGGTTACCAAGGTCGTCAAGGGCGGGAAGCAGCTCCATTTCCGAGCCATTGTGGTGGTCGGCGACAAGAAGGGGCAAGTCGGTGTTGGTGTCGGGAAGGCCAAGGAGGTCATCGCCGCTGTTCAGAAGTCGGCTCTCAACGCCAGAAGGAATATCATCACCGTCCCGATGACCAAGTACTTGACTTTTCCTCACAGGTAAAAGGATCGGGATTTTGATTCTGTTAACATTCTTCCTTCACTTGAATCATTCCCCTGAGAATGTGGATTTGTGATGGGGAGTTTCGGGTTAGCTAGTTCTTGTCTGGTCATGTTGGATTTGATGAAGCTCCCTATAAGACAGTCGTTCTTAGCGCACCTGAGTTTCCATAGCCTATACTAGTCTTGGAATGCAAACTGGGCTATGCTGGATGCAAATTGAATGTTCTAACGAGCTGCATTGCTGTTGAACTCTTGAGGATTTTGATGGTTTTCTGAGTACCTCTGTTCTTTTGCCCTGCAGAAATTGTGGCCAACACCAACACCTGTATTGTGAAGTTAATGGTTTTACCTTTATCTCAGTCTGAAAATGATTAACTCGCATGGATCATTTTAAGTTAGTGCCATTACTTTCCAATGAAGCTTTGTGTGCGTGGATGTTTGTTTCAGTGATTGGGATTAAAACCCATCTTATCGAAGTCCATTATATCAAACTACGTGAGTTCTTGTTCTAGTCCTCAATTAGTGAGCTAAACAGTAGTTCCTCTTGATATATAGAAGCTCTGGGAACAGACTCTGTTCTTAAGTATTTCTTTGAGGAAGCTTCATGCTGTTTGTATTTTAAGCCACTTGAAGACATTAACGGGTCGATGTTTGGGGTCATGAGGTCTGGTCATGCTTCTTTCTGTTTTCTTATTCGTGATGATCATCTAGAGATCACTAACTCATAGCTTTTCCAAAGTAAGATGTATTGACAAACATTTAGCTCTGGGAAACCATTCCGCTTTTCTAGGTGCTTCTTCTTTTTCCCTTAAA